>JAJTWR010000019.1:10000-77500 GCA_021613335.1 Whitmania pigra | reverse complement strand
AGCCTTATCCCGTTCCTACAGAGTGCCCCACATTCAGGCCCAGTTTCAGCATAGGGTGCCTCGATGAAAGGTCATCTTGTCCTAGGGATGGCCTCTGGTGGAATCAAGACCAATCACAGGGTAGGTCAAGGATTATTTGGGATAAAATCTCAGATCAAATTGATTTTTGTGACGTTTTTGATTGAAAGTCAATAAACATATTTGATTTTTTCTTAGATAAAATGTCATTTTTGAATATTTTCTTTATTCTTCATAATCCACGTAAACATTGCAATAAAACTACAAACCTTAGGTCATCCGAGTGCAGCAGTGGCTAAGCAATTCGGAGGTCAACAACCCCAAATCGAAGCTCAACAACACTACAACAACAACATTCCACAGTCCTTTACCTTCCACGGAGCCCAGCATCATCAACAATCGGCTCAACAACATCAACATCAGCAACAACAGATGATGGATTCCTACAGACAGCCTCAGAACATTCCATCTCATCTCCAATCAAAACAAATTCCACAAGGCGAAATCCAGAGGCCTCCTCAATTTCTCCCTTTGGCGGAAAGCCGCCATCAGCAGCCCTATATGGTTCCTACCCCCGGTGTTAGAAAACTCCCAACTCTGCCACCCAAAAAACCTTCATCCCTCTTCCTACCGAAGAAAAAACTGGTCATGGCCAGTATGCCGGGAGTGCCCAGCAGAATGCCTCAGTTGATGACATCGCCGAGCGAAATGCAACAAAATGCTCAAACCGCAAGCCCAACTGGGTTCCGTCGCGACCCCGTCCTGCCCGAAGCTCAGCACCATTACCATCATCATCACCACCATCATCGTCAACATCATCATCAGCAGCAGCAGCAACCACATCCCCGTCCTTGTCAGACCAGGAGGCTGCCCGGCCAACAGAATTCCTCCTTTTTCAGAACCCAATCCGTAGTCGAAGAAATCTTTAACGAAGAAGAAGAAAAGGACTTCAGACTGAGGCAGAGCTGGTTCTCGGCTGCTCCTCTGACGACGCGCTACGACGACGACGATTCCATCGACGCCGGCCGCCGCCGTTCAGGACTGAGCAAACAGCAGTCCTTCCATCACGTTTACACCACCACTTCCAGTAGCGAAATCCTTCAAGAACGTCGGCGACAGCTTCCTATGCCGAGATGGTCGAGCGCCCACTTGATCAGCCGACCCCATCACGTGACCTCTCACACGCCCAGGGCGGCTCATCCTCTCCTTCCAATTCAGCATCAAACTCCACCAAGACATAGGCGCTTTTCACACCTGCAGCATCCCAGATGTTTGCCGCTCGATCATCAACATCAGCCGAAATCATCCCAAAATGTCAGCGGCACCTCGGACAAGGCACGCCAGAAGAAGACTCCGCCGGACTCTAGGAGCACCAAGGGCTATTGCCCACTGGCTACGGAGAGGCCGGACGACCATCTTGGCCCCCAAACCAGCGTAATTTCACCGCACAAGAGAAGGAGGAAGAAACGAAGTCTCGTCTCGACACGGCTCAGCAGCAGTTTCGACGACGACAGGGCAAATCAACCTCTGGCAAGTTCGGCAGTCTCCAGGCGGTCCAGGCCTCCATCTTTCCCCCAGTGGTCCTCCCTGGAAGAGCCAGGGTACCAAGGCTCCCCTCATAACAACGGCGGCAGCTCGAGGAAGAGCCGCGGGATCTGGAAAGCCCGCGAAGAGCGCAGAAGGAAAAGAGTGAACGGCGCTTCCAACAACAGAGTCGAGGAGATTGTCAAACGAGCTGGTGACGACGACGACGACGATGATGACGATGAAGATGACGACGACGACGACGATGAATGGTGCTGAGAATTTCAATTCAGATTTTAGGACAACGTGATCCAGCTCGGATGCATTCATTAAGCTGCAATCCATCATCACCATCATCCTCATCATCATCACCATCATCCTCATCATCATCATCATCACCATCATCCTCATATTCATCATCATCATCATCGACAGCTATAATCGTCAGCGCCATCATCAGTCACAAGGTCGATTACTTTGCTCAGTGACACTAGTGTAATGAAACCTAAATCATTATTATTATTATTATTATTAATGTTATTATTATTATTATTATTAATGTTATTATTAAAAATGGCATAATTGTTGCTAAGGATATTTACAAAACAACCAAGCAATACGAAAATTTCATATACAAATTATCATAAGTTTGTGAGCACTTAAAGGAACCGCCATGTTTGGAATAAATTTGCATACATAATGCTCCATTATCGGCCTACTTAACATAATGACATTGCTTGACGTCACGAATGTATTATCATAATTTATGATATGAGACGCCACAAATTATTTTTAATTGCGTTTATCAACGCTCGTGCATTCGTTCATTGCGTATTTCATATTTTTATTCCGACATCTACTCAACGTGTTAGCATTTGAAGGCAATATAGAAATTATTTATGTATTTCTGTAATTTTAATTATGTATTAAATTATGTATTTCATGTAATGGTATTAATTATATTCAATTTATATTCAATAATTTTTATTATTATTATTATTATTACTATATTGTTATATTTTTTATTACTATAAATTCTATGATCGTTGGTATGATGATTGTAACTAAATATGACCTCAATCAAATAAAACATTCAAACAAAGTGACGACCAATCGCAAGAAAGCATTTCAGCTTGGCCTAGTTGTATTGAATTTGATTGGGTATCGGAGTTTAATTTAGGTCAGTGAACTATGCCTGCACAGAGCTGGCCTTAAGTGACCTTTAAGACCCATTGGCGCCAGAACATGAATATTTATGAAGTCAATCTGTCACAATACACGATTATATTGGTTATTTTAAAATTTAATTATGAAAATCATTCAAATCGCCAAAACAATCGCATAGATTATTCTATTTTTTATTCAATTTTTCGATCTTCCTTTAAAATCATCAAGCCGGCATGTCAAACTGTGTTTCATTAGTTCGACAATCAATCACTTACTTTCCATTCATTAACTCATTTGTTCATCCGTTCATTCATTCAATCATTCATTATTTAATGCATTCATTCATTTATTCATTCATTCGAATTTTTTCTTCTGTCGTTTTATCATTGTCCATATCAAGAGCAGACGTAGATTTTGATATTTTAGAAGCAGAGGAGTGGACATATATTGTAGAATTACGATGTTAATCCAAAGTCTTTCGTAGCCTCGCGCCAAGTTGTTATGCCTGTTGTCTTGGCAACGATGATGATGTTGTTGATGATGATGAGGATGATGATGATGACAATGTTGAGTCTAGAGATGAGTAAACTAATTGGGATGCTGATGATGCCGATGATGATATTGTCTTGATGATGATGAGGTGAGCGATGAGTAAATTAATGGGGATGATGATGATGTTGATGATTGCGAAATTATTAGTCCTTTCTCTTTCTTTCTCTTTCGATCTCTCATTGTCCTTCGCGTTGCTAGGTTTGTTTATGTCATTCTGTTTACCTTAGCAACGAGAGCGCGGGTGCGTTTTTTTTTCAAGCAGTTTGAACGTCTGGTTTCTATCGTGGAGAAGTATTTTTCTAGAATTTGCTTTAGTTGCTTTCATTGTTATTGTTGTGTTGTTGTTGTTGTTGTTCATCAAACTGGCAATCTAGTACTGTGTTTTGTTTTCAGACAAGTGTAAGATTGTTAGGATTATTAAATAACGATGTCAATATTATTATTGTTATTATTATTACTATTATTATATCATCAATAATGTTATTATCAAACGTAATTGTTACACATGTAATTATATGATTGTTTTAGAGTGTGTGCCTCTAAGCACAGAGTACCTTTAAAGGTTGTGCCATCACTACCATCATGGTCACCACGATCATCATCATCGTCATCATTGCCATCTTCATCATCATCATCATCATCGTCAATGCCATCATCATCATCGTGTTACAGGGCATCCAGTATGAGGGCATATGTAACCAACACTGTAGGTAATATTTTGGTCTCTCACAATTTACCACGAGAACCCATATTACCAAAATGTCAATTCCAATCAAGAATATGAATTTAAATAATTTATTCAACGCGTATTTTCGTATTTATTATTATTATTATTGAGGTTGTTGTTGTTGTTGTTGTTTGAGTTTATCGATGTCGATCTTATTCGTCCTTATGCATTATATTTTCGACAGATGTAGCAACTTGTAGCGACTTCACAGTCTTGTCGTCTTAGCGACGGACGCGTTTGAATCTTGCTCACTACGACAACAAGAATTATATTGCCTGCTTGTTCATATTTTCTTCATTGGGTTCGGTTAGGGGGGTGAACGAGAGTGACGGATCAAGGCCACGAGGGTAGTGAGCAGTGGGGTTAACAATCCAAACATTCAAAAAAAAAAACTACCAGAAATCTTCTTATGTTATTGAATGTGAAATATCTAGTAAAACCAAACCTAATCAGGCTTAAACAGAAAATAAAGCTCCACCCATAAACAAATTTAGCTCCGCCTATAATGATTAAAAGTAAATCTTTCCTTTGATATATTTATTTGTTAATTTAAATTTAAATTTTGAGGGATAAGGTCAGGGTTAGGGTAAGGTTACATATATTTATGTATTTTTTAATTAGGCGGAGCTTAATTTGTTTTGGGATGGAGATTTATTTTTTCGAATTAATTGAATGTGTGATAGTCGAGTACAAGATACATTTTTCAAAATTTTAATTAAAATAGCTAATAATATTGATTTTAAAAATTAAAAGTCTTTTAAATTTTTAAAAACAAAATTGAATGCTATTTAATCGAGAATAAAAAAAATCTACCCAAACAGCTTATCTCCGAAACAAATGAATTTAATACAATTTTATATTTGATAAAATAATGTTGTAAATAAGCAACATTTTACAAATTTTAAATGAAACATTTTACTCTGAAAACTTAGAGCTAACTTATTTGTTATTTATATTAAATTTTATTAAATAAGTGTTTATTAAATTAATATACAATTAGGTTACATTTAAATTGTTGAGCAACTGAACTTAAAATTAATAAGTTAATGGTGAAACTAAATTGTCGTAGAACAAAAACTAGTACAAACAAACAACATCCCATTTATCGTCTCGGTGCAAGTACTGCAGAAACTTACGGATTAAACGTCGACGAATTGTAGAAAATTAAAAATGTCGATTTCAATGGTTAAGAAGTTTTATGAAATGTATGAAAACGACGCAAAAGGTACAAAATCGTAGATTTTACTCAGTTCTAATTTAGTTTTTATATCATTTAAGAATTATGCTGTTTATCACCATTTAGATAGAATTTTTTTAAAAAGTATTTTTTAATTCTCGCAACTGAGTTTTCCATCTACGTAATGGTATTTACAAATTTGTTGCTTTAAAAAAATGAACTGATGATTTTTTTTGTTTTTATTAAGAAAAACAGTCAGATTCACTTAACAGTTGTTCATGGCTGATTAAATTAATGCTTCAACATTTTCTATAATAAGTTGATGAACCATTAAAAATTATGGAATTGAAAGTAGTTATCTGGAATTAACTGGCTTAGAAACACTAATAAAAATTAAACTTAAGCATTTCTACATATTCATTTAGAGACAGGAGGTGCAAATCCTGGAAAAAGGAAGAGAAAGAACAAAAATGCAAAATTTAATTTCAAGAAAGCCGCTCTAATTCAAGGTTTGTTGGCGACATTATTTTATTTAATCGTCTAACTAATCAACGACGACTTTGATGATAACATTAACCTATACGATGTATCTATCTTTTAGCATGAATTACTCCTCAATACATTTATCGTGTTCTCACAATCTATTTAATTGACTGCTTTATTTGTTGGTACCATTAGCTTGTGCATCTTACATTACATTACAAATGAACTTAAATAAACTAAAAAAACGTTTTTAACCATTTATTAATAACCAATTTATTTGAATAATAATTATTCATTTACAACATTAACTCACTCACAACAGACGAGGCCCCAGAATTAAAAGAAGTTGACTTCACAGAAGAAAACCTGAAACTCATCAAGAAATTATCCGTCATCAACAGCGTCAAGTTGAAGGCCGTTGAAAAGGTGGGCGGAGCAGGCCTAGGCATAATTTTTCTCATTAGCATATGGTTATCTTAACTATGAATACTAATGGTGACAATAGACAATTTGGCAATGCAATTTCTCGCATCTAAATTGATCCGCTATCGTCGCACTTAACGTTCAAACCGCTCGGTTCAAATTTTTCTGCTGGTATTGTGTTTTGAATTGTAACACTGATTATCATCATTTATTTATCTTGCTCATCATTATTCGCATCTCCAGATCATGGAGCACGAGGATCGACTGAGCAAAAAAGCCAAGAAGGACGACAACGACTCGAGCAAAGACTTCGAACCCGTCTTCTCGGACAGAGACTTCGACGTCTTCGAAAAGGAATACCTCGACAAATAACTCTCGCAATTCTACGGACTTGTTATCATCAATTTATTCGTCAGCGATTACATTTCGTGGGCCATTTTAGACTGGAGAACGACGAGTTTAGGCACTTTGCGAATAAACTGTCGTTCAAATGATAATGCTTGGAAGGCGTTTTTGTTTACTTGTTTACGTCCGGTAAATGCTAACGAGCCGACTGTTTTAATCGGCACGCGTTTGGCATTAATATTCATCAGTGCTGCCATGACTGAACATGACACGGTCAGGAGTTATAATGGTTCTGATTGGTTGGTGAAAGTGATGACGTCAGAGATGTTCCCCTAACTGTTGCTGCCACGTCTGCCTTCAACTCTTCCATGTCCCGCTTGAGTTTCGCCCTCCTGTTCTGGAACCACGTGATTATCTGCCGACCAATGGCAACGAGGGGATTATTTTTATGCCAGCCAATAGCCTAGACACTTTATCATTTATAATATCCCTTGCCTCTTTAATATCAGTGTTATCAACTGATGTAGTATTATTGTTAATATAATTAATTTATTTCTGTCATCAACAAACTATTAGTGTTATATAATTTAATATTAACAAAATTATTTTTATAATTGATTATGTCCATTATTAACAAACTATTAACACCATACAATTCATTATTAACAAACTAATTTATTTAACGATGTTTATTATTAATAAACCATTAATACCACACAATTTATTTAACAATATTTATTATTAACAAACTATTAATACCACACAATTCATTATTAACAAAACATCAATATCACATTACACACACATGCTAACCATTCATTACTAACAAACTAATTTATTTAACAATATTTATTACTAACAAACCATTAACGCCACACAATTCATTATTAACATCACATTACTAACTAATTCATCACTAACAAACTAATTTATTTAACAATATTTATTACTAACAAACCATTAACGCCACACAATTCATTATTAACATCACATTGCTAACTAATTCAACACTAACAAACTAACTAATTTATTCATTAACAACAAACTAATTTATTCATTAACAGCACAACAAAACCGTCTACAAACCTGAGACGACGAAAGCCCTAAACCTACGGCCATTTTGTCCCTCTCAATGGGGGTCACGTACTTCTGGGTGACGAAGACCTCCTCAAGTTTCGAAAGCTGGTGACTCGTGAAGGCAGTTCTTGTCTTCTGGTTCCTCTTGGCGGCCATCTTGTTCGGCAGACGTCTTCTGAGAGTTCCCGTTCTCCTATTGGTCTGCGAGCAGCGCCTGGCGGTTGCTATGGCGACGATGGCGTTAATGCAATTAATAATTAGTAATAATGATAATAATAATAATAATAATAATAATAATAATTATAATAGTAATAATAGTTATAATAGTAATAATAATTATAATAATAGTAATGAATGCATTTGTAGTGCTCCATAAGCATCGGCGTTAGGTGACTAACGTAATTGGTTATTGGTTTAATGCGGTTAATTATTGTTTCAATTGAATTAATTGATGTTTCACTGGAATTAAGTGATGTTTATTATGATAATCTGTATAAGTTGTAAATGCGCATCATGTTGTTTTTATTGCTTTATCTTCGGTGCACATTTAATATAATGATTATCTCATAAAAGTTGATTTACTCAAATAAAAAGGCGGCTTATTGATGATGAAGGATGATGATGACGATGATGATAATGAAGGATGATGATGATGATGAGGATGGTGATGATGATGATAATGAAGGATGATGATGATGGTGATGATGACGACGATGATGATGATGACGATTATGATGATAGTGCTTTGCTCGTACAGACCGTGGTCGTGTTTTTTGACATACGTCTCTCCTAATTGGCCGAAATGAGGTCAAGCGTTGCAACTTGACCCAGTTGGGGAGAACATGAGAAGAAATTTGCCGCGCTGACCGTTTTCAATTCACCGCCGTTGCATCATCAAGAATTAAGTTATTATTAATTAATTATTATTTATTTATTAAGTTATTATTAATTAAATATTATTTATTTATTAAGTTATTATTAATTAATTATTATTTATTTATTAAGTTATTACTGTTAATTCACAAGTCGGTGCTAATAATCAGTTTTTATTGTTAACTTGGTTATTCTTTCACCAATTAATTCATCTAACCATTCACTAACCCCTAAACAATTCATTCATTCATTCATCCATTCATTCATTCATTCATCCATTCATTCATTCACTCATTCCTTCAGTTAAAAGACCACAAGTAACTGTATGATGTCGGCGATCTTCAAGATGCCATCACATTAACCCATCAACAGTTTGTCTGTCCATGATGATGATGATGACAATGACGACGACGATGATGATGATGATGATGATGGAAATGATGACGTCACCGCTTCGAATAGGAAGTGATAATAATCATGGCACAAAAATCAGTTTAATTATTCCACTGAACCTAACAACTGATGACGACGTTGATGATGATGATGTTGACGAAGATGACGACGATGATGATGATGAGGACGACGTTGATGATGATGATGACGAAGATGACGACGATGATGATGATGATGGCAGACTGCAACTCTGCACACGTGGAAATAATTAGCGAGCGCCGACCAGCAACTACTCCTCCCATCTTGTCGACCATTTTGAAGTGACCAGATTGATGATGACAGTGATGATTACAACGACGATGATGATGATGATTACAACGACTATGATGATGATGATGATGATGATGATGACGGTTGTGATGAGGTGATGGTGATGATGATGATGATGATGGGGGTGAATGTTATGATGTTGACAGTTGTGATAGTGATCATGACAGTTGTAATGATGATGATGATTTTTTTGTTGGCAAAACTGAAACGGTGTATACGAATTAGGAACCTGTTAGATGTACTTAACCACCTCATGGAAACATCACCTATCACCACCTGTATTGTCTCCGCCGAAGATACATAAACTGGCGCTAACAAAGATGAAAAAGCAGATCTTTTGGCGGCACAACCCATTCTAGAATTTCGTAAACAGAGCTAAACGAGGCTCATGGAAAGACAAACAATGCGTGCAGATGGGCGGGTCTTGAAAGGGGCAATGGGCGTGGCCGAGGTGATCCAGTTGAAAGCGGGTCACGTGTTATTCATCATCTTCGTTATCGTCATCGTCACCCAATATATCAGTCCGAGCTATTGGACTAAAATGGAATAAAATCGATGTTGCTTAAAAATCTTATTAATTATTGATTTAACTAAGTAATCCAGTAAAATACAATAAGTAATCCTGATGATTTTGCTGCTGGTGCACATTACCCACCCATCCGTCCATCCATCCATCTATTCATCCATCCATCCACCCATCCATCCATCCATGCAGCCATTCATCTAACATGTCATTCATTCATTCATTCATTCATCTACCATGTCATTCATTTATTCATTTATCCATCCATCCATTTATTCATCTCAAATGGTGAGATTAAAATGATCAAAATGTCCGACAATTTCTTTCAATTACTTTTCAACAGCAAGCCTTTGATCAGCTCTGGCCTTGCTGTTATTAATCTGCATTGACCATGCCTTGTGGGAAGATGCACAATGTTGATGGTGATGATGACGATGATGATGATGATGATGACGACGACGACGACGATGATGATGATGATGATGATGATGATGATGATGATGATGATGATGATGATGACGATGATGATGATGTCAATAGTTGTGATTGGTGGTGATGCTGATGTAGAATGACAGTAAGTAATTCTGATTTTTTGTTTATATTGGTTCATTTTGTACGAAACCCATATTTCAATTAAAATTAAATTTAATTAAATTTATTTAGAAAATAAAAAAAACAATGTAATTAAAACTTATCTCACCTTCTTTCAACTGCCCTCCTAACTTCCTATTCGTCATCGAGAACAATGCCAGAAGAGGATTCTCGAGTGACGTCAGTTCCTGTCGACCATATTGATTTTCAATATGGCCGTCATCTGATTGACTTCCGGTCGTCAACGTCTCCGTCGCTCGACTGTTAGAGTCATCGCTGACAAAGTCAAAATTCTGGTTCAAGCCAGGATTCGAACCTTCGACATCTTCATCGCCATAATCTTCTTGCTTTACTTCGGGTAATCCTTCAGATGAATTTGACGATTCCTTCCCCGTCTTGAATGCCTCTGTGCTCGGGGCACTGTCCCCGAGACCGTCGCGAGACCACGGTCTCACGATGTTTTGAGCTGAATCGCCAATAATGTCGACGATCATGAAAGATTTCTTCCTACCAGCTTTCATCCGGGATGTTTTAGAATCAGATTTTTCGACTTTGATGGATTTGTTTGCCATTTCATTTTTCACTCGAATATTTACTTTCTGGAATGAAGTCGAATTGCCGGGAATGGAAAAAGGATTCGGTTGGAAAACTTGGAACCTCTGAGATTGAGAATACATCGGTTGATTCCAATGTACTTGTTGACCCAATCCAGTTTCACTACTGAGCCTTACGTGTGGACAGCCGGGAAAACCCACTGATAAAGAATTCTGTGGATAAAGTGGAAATAGTCCGAAATGGATGAAGTGTTCTCGGAGAAATATCGACGGTCTTACGAACGAAGGAATAGACGTCAACGATTTTTGGTCCATCGCATAATTTCGAACGTTTTCGAACGCAAGCGTGTCCCTATTGGCGATCATGACCGAATTACAGGTACTTCACGACACTGCTATTCTCAGATCGAATTAATTAATTAACTAAATAATCGAACTGACAATTAATTTATTACGTTTAATACTTTAATAAGTTTTTTTGCTGATTGAAGATTTGTAATGTAATTTATTCAAAATATTGTGCTGCAAATTCATCAGTTCCGTTGAAGCAGTAAAGTAGCCAAGTCCAACATATTTTCCCAGCCAAATTGTAACTAAACAATGTTTCCCACGTTAAATTTACCTTAAAATGTATTCTAAACAATGTGTTAACATCCCTCATATACCTGCCTATCAAACTCCTAGCTCCGCCCATCACAACGCAGGTCACCCTTATTTGCATATCGACCTCATCAGAATTCAAAAACTGGATCCAAGCCAGCTCCACCCACCGGCAGGTACGAGCCAATTAGAAAGAAGCAACTGGAAAGATCTTTCCACAATCATCAGAGGCCACAGTCTAGGTTTCACAGTTGATTGAAACTGTCTTGTACAAACTAAGGTAGCACTTGTCAGGCAACCAATCTTTCTCAGGGCCGTAACCCCCCAGCCAATTAGAGGGATATTTTGACCCAAGTACGGAAAGATAAAGGAACAGATAAGTCTTTACTTTACATCCGCGTAAACGAAATTTTCACTTCCCACGAGTTGAAGCAGTTGATTGATTGATTGATTGGTGATTGACGAAACTAGCGCTCAGTGAAGCGTGTCATTACATCAACCAAGGTAAGTTTATATCACTAATTAAGTTTCTGGCTACATAATTATGACCACTTGACTGGCTAGCTGCAAGTTAATTTTAGTTAGAGCATCAGTTTAGGTGATTACGCAAAAAGTCGGACTTAATGCATCGCATAATAATAATAATAATAATAATATAATAATAATAATAATAATAATAATAATAATAATAATAATAATAAAATAATAATAATAATAATATAATAATAATAATAAATGAATTTATAAGCTACCATGTGCATAAGGCGTCAGAGGCGCAAAATAATTGTAATTTCATTTATAAAGCGCCATATTCATAGCGTCAGAGGCGCTTCTTGCAACCATTTATATAGCGCTCCTTCCCAAGGGCGCTGGCGGCAGTGCAGGCTGGGTTTCGAACACGACACATTACCACTGTTGCCATTACCGTAACCCATTCGGCTATCCTACACGCCAGGATACACAGAAAAAAAGTCTTGCCATGTTTTGATGTATTGAAACGAATACGACGAACTGAATAAATTAACTTTTAAACTACATCTTTTCCCAGATGGAGAAACTACTGCTCTTTTTACGGTCCCTTCTATCGGTCGATGGACTCTTGCAAATCTCGGAATAGGCCAGAGAATCCAAGAAGAATTCACCCCCACAGTGGCCAGAGTGGCTCTCTAGGGCCGGGAAAGAGACAGGTTTATCGTTCACCTTAAAGGCTTTTAGGGCACCCGATACTGCGCTCAATACCTTGAATCTACCTCTTTGGGTACGCTCGCTGTTGTTGACGGGATAAGACAGGTATACGAAATCTGAAAGCTGTTTGCTATTTTGAGACTCCTTATTCTCTTGCTGGTTCTTCCACTTGTTGTGGAAATTGGCATCGTTTTCGGAGTTCTTGTCGGCTGGGCTTTTCTCCGCTTTGGAGTTTATTTCGTCGTCTTCGTCGCTGGTGGCGTTGTTGTTGCTCGAGTTTTTGTAGCTGTACGCGGCGTTGTTCGTCTCGAGATCAGAGTAAGAGTTATGGATCTTGTCTTTATCGTTGAAGAGATTGCTTTCGATTTCCGACAAATATCTTCGTATTTCTTCGCTGACGTGCTTCCTGTTTTTCTGACTTTCCTGCATGAAGTCCATCAACTTTCGTTTCTCGTGGTCCAATTCCATCCTGTGTTGCGTTATTTCCCTTTCCAATTGCTCCTGTTCTTTCTTGACCTGTAAGATTCACGAGAATGGAATGAATAATAATGAACCTTTTATGTAATTGAACAAATGAAATATCTTTATTCCGGGGAAATTGTTGATTTACCGAATCTAGAAATAAATGATGGCAGACGAATTTTAAAGTTTAATTAAGTCTCTATCAGCATCATTCAAAGTATTTTAATTTTAAGTTGGACTTATTTTTTCATTGATGTTTTATTTCTGAAACAATGACGTCACAAATCTGCATAGACTCGAAGGATATTAAAAAATTAAAAATCCAAAGATCAACTAAAAATAATCACAGGAATACAGAGTTTATGTGAAAGATGCTTAATCATGATTGCAATTTAACGATCCATCAGTAGTTAACCCACAGGTGCCGAGTTCAAAACTCGAGCTCGGCTGTGATCACTATTACAAAGCCAAGCGTACCATCTTAACTGCAGCTCTCGCAAAGGCCTTGAGACTAAAACCATCTTATCCAGAACACCCTGGTATCTTGGAAATTGACTTCTCCCCAAACAGAAAAACCGGAGCATGAACATAGACATTATAAACGACCTGTTCCAACAGAAATCGTTCAACCGCATCCCCGCCTTCACTGTCGCCATCTGAACTGCCGCTCTGACAATCTGACATCCTTGATGACGACGACGACGATGAGGAAGAGAGGTGTTTGATCTTTCGTTCAGAGGTTTTATTCAAGGGCAGACTGTTAACTGTTAGCTTAGATTTTTTATTGTCCATTTTAATGGGCAGTTTAGTATGCTTGTCGGTTTTGCAAATTCTAGGTTTGGACTTCTCTCTGGCACGATGGGCACTGCCACTGGCTGGCTCCTCGTCAGATGTACTGTCCGCCGCGATATTTTCGTGTGGAAGTTCGCAACCAGTTCCATATCGTAATCGTATTTTATTTCCGGACATCATTGGAGTTGTAGCGATGTCACGAATGTCCTTTTTGTAATCTCCTTCTTCGATTTTGGATTCTGATTCTGAATTTTCAAAATTAAGACGACTCCGTCGTTCGGTTTTCAGTTTAAGATTTAAATTTGGAGAAAATTCGACGTCGCTTTGAGAGCTTTCGAAATGAACGTAACGAATTTTGTTCCCAGATTTCACTTTCTTATTCTCTGCGACGAAATCTGGAGGCAGCGATTTGGCCGATTCCAGGCCCGAACGATTTCTGGATATTTCGTCAAAGCGCTTCTTGTGCATTTGCATCAGACCATTTTTGACGAGCGACTCAGAATTCAGTACGAGATCTTTATTCTTGGCGTGTTTTCTACTTTTGCGCTCGCCTTTCGCACCTCGCACCTTGCCGAAATCACCGAGTTTGTCGTAAGGTTTCTGATCGAAACCTACTCCGTCCAAAGTCGATTCTCCGAAGCTACAAGAACCGCTTCTAGTTACTTCTTCTTTTCTGGTTTCCTCGGATTCTTTTGAAGAACCTCCAGATTCTCTGCCCAGAGAGGCGGCTCTCAACTCGTTGTAAAATCTCTTCTGCTGTCGTAGTTCTTCCTCTTGTTCTCTTTGCTGTTTCTTTAACTTTTCGAGTTCCATGAAGTGTTTTTTGAGTCTCGAACGATGATTCGGAGACTTTGGTTTTGTCTTTGAAGTTTTTTCGACTTTGTTGCTGGGCTCTAAAATGTCCAACAACTTGCTTAACCGCCTGTCGACGTCACCAGAAGCCCAATGCGAGTCTGGCGTTTTTGAGCAGTTCTTTCTGTGACTCTTTCGACGTTTGAATTTCTTCCTACAACCGTTTGAAAGGTTAACACGCTTAGGATCGTTGCACGGAGAAACTGTATTTAGAGATTTGCTTTCGTGGTGGTCGACGCCTTCCAAACTCAAGTCATCTCCTTGCGAAGGAAGGACGCTAAAAGTAATGTTGGAATTGTTGACATTCGTCTCGCTATCCTGAATTACCAAATCGGTTTCAGTGGAAATGTCGACTTTTAATGGGTCTTTGGCAGCCGACGATTTCTGAACGGAATCGAGATCCAACGCGAGACACTCGACTCGATCCAGAAGCTCAGATCTCTCCCTCGTCATCGTGTCGATGATGTCTCTACTTTCCGAAAGAAGATTCGCCATTCGAAATATTTTCGTTCTCGGCGTCTCCATGTTTCGTTCTCACGACATTATTAAACGGTTAGAAATAAAATGTTAAAATGCAGTATTCTGCTGTTTCGAGTTCGATCGAACTACGAAAAACGACGTCGAATGAAGACGCTAATTAAAAATTGTCAACATCGACGTCACGTCCGGAAACACATTCTTCTGATTAAATATATTGTTTTGTTGTTGTTTTTTTTCCAATTCTGTTCAATATTCAATATTTGAATTTTTTCGACACAAGAATTTGCATTTACACGAAAATAAAATCGAACGCAAAATTTTTGTCATTCAGAATTTAACGACTTTCTTGACTTTTTTCGCGGGCTTGGGGGAAACTTTTGGCTCGTCGAATGTTTCGTCATCTTCCAGGTTCGTCGTACTCGTCATCAATTTGAATGAAGTTAACTTTTCATCTTCATTTGTCTTCTTCTTGTTCTTTCTCTCCGGACAGTTGTAGCCCAGGTGCTTGACCGAACCGCACTCGTTGCAGCAGCCTCCGTTCGGGTAAACCCCCTTCTCGTTAAGGGAGCAATCTCTGGATATGTGACCGGTCTCCTTGCAAACGAAGCAGAGAGCGAACGGAAGCTTGCCCCGGGGCACTTTGACTTTGCATTCGTTGATCCCGTGGTCGGAGGCACCGCACTTGAAGCAGACGTTCGTGCTTCTGACGGTGTCGTTCTTCGACTCTGGACAGTCGGCCACTTTGTGCCCGGGCTTGCGACAGTTGAAGCACATCTTCTCGCTGTTTCTGAATTCAATTCGTTTCACTCTCCTGCCTTCGCTTCTCATCTTGTTCCGATCTTCCTTCGTGAAAGGCCTCTTGCCGAAAGCTGGAGGAGACGAATAGAGAATTCTGAGATTGTTTGTTAAAATCTAAAATCTTTATTATAATAACACATTAACTACTACTTAAGTTAAACAAGTTAATTGAGTGAGTGAAATTTTTTTATGAGGGTAGGACAGGAATTATGCAAAGCACAATTATTGGATTTTGTTGATATCATGCTAGCCATAATGCTAATGGCAAGTAATACATTTGGTCATATAAAAACAATGAATTGCAAATGCTGACAAGAATATCAATCAATTCAAAAATCTTAATTCCCAAAGAGGCAGCAATCATTCAAATATTGATACAAAAAAGAAGTCAAATACCTATGTCTTAAATAATTGTAACTTACCATCAATTAAAGCAATTTATTTAAACAGTAAAAACATGAGCATCACATTTCGTTTCGATATCGGAGCGCAGTTGACATTTTTTGAAATCACATTTCCTAAATTTAGACAGCATGTCAAATAATAAAAACAAAAAAACAAATCATACCTCACTCACGTTTTTTGAAACCTTTCTGATTGTCTTTTTTAAACGAATCTGTAGACGACCTCTTTTTGAATTGATTTTGCTTCATCCTGCGTTCGTATTAAAATCCCGACAGCTAAGTAAGTAGGAACGTGCCTTTAAGGTAAACATAAACATCGTTGAACATCGATTCGAAACTTACTCGAATTTTGACAGTACTGCTAAAAGATTTTTTTTTAGATATTAAAATTTAGTTTAAAATATTTCTCGTATTTAAAATATTAAAAAATAATTAAAATTTTACAACACTATTTACCTAGTCTGAGCATTTCTAATTAGTAAACCTCATTTCCCAACATTGAGATTTCAAGCAGCCTTATCGTCAAACCCAGCGACATATGTGTAAAATTAGGACACACATTACGTAAACCCATTCCATTGACCCGACTCTTCTCGCTTCGCCAAAACACCGAACCGCCGTCACAAACTTTATAATAGAAAATGGCCTTTATCAATCTCAAGTAATCGATGGAATGATGCGCACATTCTCACAATCCACACATGCAACTCGCTCACGGCTAAAAGCCGACTAAGCGTGGCTTAACCGCAAGCGACGTCATCGATCAACCAACCATCTTAGTGCATCCGTCCACTCCAAAAAATACAACGAACCATCATCGACACCAGTGACCAACACAAACGAACAATTCGAACGAACGTCTATCACAAGTTTATGCTCCTAAAAACGAATCTAATTCAACTCGAGTTAATATCATTTTCTTCATTGCCATCTTGTTGACTCATCATCACCATCATCCTCATCATCATCACTATCATCATCATCATCATCATCATCATCATCATCATCATCATCATCATCATCATCATCATCATCATCATCATCATCATCATCATCATCATCATCATCATCATCATCATCATCATCATCATCATCATCAATCATCATCATCATCATCATCAATCATCATCATCATCATCATCATCATCATCATCATCATCATCATCATCATCATCTACATCTTCATCATCAGCACAATCATCAGCCAGATCACCGATGTGACAAAATGCGACGAATTGAATTTAAATTTGTACAGGCATCGTTAAGTAGCATTAGAACTAAAAGCACATTTCAGTCGATCGATTGATTTCTAGTACGAGAGGCCATAACTATTGACGATGATGATGCATCTGAACGATAAGTATGAATTTAAGTACGACAGGACAAATACTTTCGAGGTACTGCTGGTCAGAAACCCTACAAAGGTTGAAAACCGACCACAAACCGTGCACGAAATTTAACATTCTACAGAATCTGCAAGTCGAGAAAAATCAAATGATGCAAAAAACAAAAAAAACAGAAAACCTGTTAAAATTCGATCGAAAAATGCCGAAATGAATTGAAGAAGAGGTAACGGCAAACGTCAGAAGATTGGAGGAAAAATGCTACGAATCCATGCACGAGCGAATGCCATCAAAATGCATCGAATGTCGAGTCAGAGAATTAATCTACGGTACGGAACATGACGAATAATAATTGTGCTTCGAGTGAATCTCGGAGATGAATCGGACACCTATTGTTGTGACAAGAGAGGCCACTGTCTGGGCATTCTACAGTAAACCTTATAAAATTGAGACAAAAGTAGTAATAATACTAATCATCATCATCATGTAGAGTATTATTAGTAATAGTAATAATAATAATAACAATAATAATAAACATCACCATCATCAAGAGCATAATTCAAAGATGACCAGAAGCGGTTGGTTGAATAATAATAATAATAATAATAACCATTGATTTAAAATAATTTCCTTTCGCAGTCATCATTTAACGTTTACATCATTAAGTCGAAGTTCACAATTCAAAATGCAGATGAATCAGTCGATAGGTCGTTAAAATCGAATTCATTTACAGTAACATCGGTGATTGCTTTCGGTGATGGAAATGACTCGACCTTTCTGGAAATCAAAAATACCGTCGATTCCTAAAGCGCAACATTAGTCGTCATCATCACCACTACCATCACCATCATCATCATCATCATCTTCATCATCGTCATCACTATCACATTCATCATCACTACAACCGTCCACGTCATCGTCATGCTCTTCTTCACCATTGCAGTCATGCACGTCATGCACGCATCCATGCATTCATCGAATCACGCGACGAATTAAACGCGAACGTTTGTCCCATCAACTTTGGCTGTCCACACAGGTTTCTTCTGGAGTCGTCTGTGCGATGACCTCGGGCTGCGAGAGGTACGTGCCTGGAAAAGAAGACGACACACGATGGATGAACCGGAGGTGCGTAATGGATATAACAATGTTTTTAGGTGCTTCTGACACTATGCTTAAGGTGTTATACATATGAGTTATTATAATTATCATTATTATTATTATTATTATATTATTATTATTATTATTATTATTGTTATTATAATTATTATTACTATTATTATTATTATTATTATTATTATTATTATTATTCAGCTTAGACCAATCGTAACAAATAAAAGAACTGAACAAAAAATAAATAAATAAAATAAGTGACTACTAACCAGTAGAGAATCTCTTCTTGACCAGGGACAACCTGTACCCCGTTGACGAAAGTTCAAACTCCAGTCCGGACATTGTGGCACCCTCGCATAGGAACGCCAAGTTCGACAGGGGATAAGACAGGTGCGAGGAAGTCAACGACAACGAAGACGAGTCTGGAGAAGAAACGGGGTCTGGCAACATCGTGTCGAATTTGGCCTTGACGTTTCCGCTGGAACCGTTTTCCGACATGTCCGAGATGTCGGACAACTTCCACGTTACCCTTCTGGCCTCCTTGAGCCTTGGAAAATGAAAATCATTGATAGCATTAAATCATCAATCATCAAGACCATCATCATCATAATCATTATTTCCACAATTATCATCACCATCACCATCACCATCACCATCATCATCACTGTTGCCATAAGCATCAACACCATCATCACTATTTCCACAATCATCACCACCATCATCATCATCATCATCGCTATTTCCATAATCCTCATCCCCATCATCATTATTTCCACAATCATCATCATCATCATCATCATCATCACCTACCAATTGCCGGCGGGCAAGGAATGCATCTTGACGTCGCTGATGGTCCCCGGGAGCTGCAAGGCCAGCTGCATGTTGCAGAGGGGCACGGAAGGGGGGTGCATGGACGAGCCCTGGTAGGTGTAGTCGAGCCGGTAGTCGTACTGGTTTGGCTCCGCCTTCCAGTAGGAGACCAGCCTTAGTGGCAGCTCGTCGACCGTTTTGTCCTCGACTTTGACCTGCAGGTCGCAGTGGTGAATGGTAATCATTATCATAAACGCCATGATCATCATCATCATCATCATGACAACCACTGTCGTCGTCATCATCACCAGTACCACCACCATTGCAATCATCATCATCATCATACCACCACTGCCATAATCATGATCATCACCATCATCACCAATACCATCACCATCATAATCATCATCCTCATCATCCTGACCAATAATAATAACAACAGCAATATCACATCTTCACGATTGCATATCACGTCATCTGTCATGTCACTCGCCTGATACTTGATGATGTCGACGTTGAAGTATTTGGCGGCCCTGTTGGCTTCGGTGAGCTTCCTCAGGTGCTCGACGACGGACGGCATGTCGAAGCTGAAGCTCCTCGTGTCTTCGGTCGACAGGGCATCGTTCCTGGATGAAAATTCACGACGTGTTCGTCACGAGACGCTGAGTACTGGGGTTCAAATCTCAGATAAGTGGCGAACGAATGAATTAATGAATCAGTTCTACCAACAGAACAAGTGCATCATACTATCAACAACAACAACAAATATTAATAATAATAATTGTTATTAATAAAATTAGTTATTAAACTACTACTACTGTTAATAATTCTAATAATTAGTGTTAATTAGAATAATTAATTTTCAGAAAAGCCACTAATACTAATAACAACAACAACAACAACAACAACAACAACAACAACAACAATAATAACAATATCATCAATAATAATAATAATAATAATAATAATAATAATAATAAAAATCATTTAATCACAGAGTTTCTAAAAATCACTAAGTCGTCAGTCAACGACACGTCGAGCACTCACTCGACCAACAGAGGGGCCTTGACGGTGATGGTATCGACCCGCGACGTGTTCTTGATGGTGAAAGCGAGGACGGGCGGGTTCGGGTTTTCAAGGAAGACGCGCATGATTCCACCGGGGAAGGAGATGAACACCGTGCCAAGGATGCGCATCTTGAAACTGCAACGAGGAATCGTCATCATCATCGTCGTCGTCGTCATCTTCACCATCATCGTCGTCATCTCCATCATCATTCAATTCATAAATTTATGATGCACGTAATTCAATAACCTTGAAAATTATATTCACAAAATTTTTCACATTAGGCATCTTTGACGTTGTGAATATTGCATCATACTAGTTAACTATTACTTATGATTATTATTATTATAATTAATATTAATACTATTATTGTCATCATCATCATCATCACAAACCCAATCCCTCAACCTTTTAGGGTCTGCGCCCTTGAACGCTGCATCGATGACCTCCGAGAAGGCCACGGCCACCGGCACCGTGTCGGACATGGCTAGGGTCAGAGGGCTCGGACCGCGGGACATGTGCCCCCCGGAATGAAAGGAGGGGGTGGTGGCCGAGGTGTTGACGGTGTTCGGCAGCATGGAGGAGTTAAAAACGCTGTTTAGGCTGAGGGTGCTGTCGCTTCGGTCGCTGGAGAGCAGACGGAAAACGTCCGGCGTCTGCCTGCCCGCAGGTCGCGAGGTTGCCTGAGGTTAAAGGTAGACAGGTGCATTTATTGTATTTATTTATTTATTTATTTATAGCAATAAGCGATGAGTCTGTTGTAATTAAATTATTTATCGTGTCGAGTGTTTACGACGGCGAGAGAACCTCGGATCGCTTTTATTTCGATGCGTCGGAAAATTTAAAACGGATGATTAAATGAGAAGATAAATCAAATAAGCATTGCAATTAATTATTTAAATAACATAAATACTGTAACTAATAATTAATTAATTAATAATTGACGTAAATAAATGCATTATTCAGTGCAACGAATCCATCATCGCATCGCCCGGTAACTCACCGCAAAATTCGAAGGGTGGCTTCTGTTGTAAACCCTCTGCACAGGCGGCGGAACGAGGGGCACTTGAACGGTGGCAGACGACTGGGTCACCTTCGGGGAGAATGGCGAATCCCTGTCCGAGTTGGCTGCAGTGGCTGTAGGGACAGACGACAGAGACGACGAGGAGCTCGTGGAGGGAAAGGAGTCTGAAAATGAGTAATTAATTAATTAATTAATTGCAATTAATTAATAAAAAAAAGTAATATTTAATAATTAAAATAATAACAAATTAAATTTTATTATTATAAAACAAATATTATAAGTTTCTCATAATTTTCATCGCAAAGCCTTCTTGAGCCTACCGGGTTTTGCAGAAGGTGCCTGACCTGAGGGCGGGCCTGTAGCTTGATTCTGATTGGCTGGCTGAAGGGGAGGAGTCAAAATGTCAAGGTTGATGAGGTCGTCGCTCGGCTTCGTGCTGCGATTGGTTGTGTCATCGCTCGTAAATAACGAATGCTTGCATATTCAAAACATTTATTGTGATCGGGTAATTAAATAGCCATTAATAAAATAAGAAATGCTTAATATGGTAATTCTCAGGAATATGCTAATGACCTACCACCCATCCAAACTTTGAGCGGTCGTTCTGAGTTCATTGACGGGTGTTCGCCTCTGAGAGAAAAAAATATCCGATTCAAAATTTTAAAACATTTACAATAAAAAACAAAACAAATTTTCATTAAACCATCAAATTAATTCATCTAGCTCATCATCATCAATTCCAGTGCAGTGTTCCTGGAAATTCCAAGGTCCAAAAAAATATAAACTGACACTGGGTAATTCTTGGATCTTGAAGGTCTGAACGATGTTCCTGATGTCCTCCAGGCCTGTGGCAGGAGAGTCGGACTTTGGCTTTATCTCCACCTTCAGTCGGGTCATCTTCTCCATGTCTAATTATAATAAATTATCCTAATGAGCTCGTTAACATAATTACTAATAATTAACTAATCGGGACTAACCGGAGTCGTTGTCGGAACTGGAATCACAGCTGTCCCTGTTGTCTGTGAATGAGGAACGAATGGACGTGAGAGACGATCGTCATCGTCGTAGTCACCATCTCGTTATCATCATCAACATTATTGTCATTATCATCATAGATATCGTCACCACCATCATCATCATCATCATAGCGACGTTAAGCAACTGACTCTGAACATTGTCTGGCCTTATGGAGTACCCCTCTTCGTCGACGAGATGAGTTGCCTGAAATGCATTGGAAAACGTTCGGCAGAGAATTAAAAACAATTAGAAACAATTTAAAATCCAGACAATCGAGGAACGTAATGAATATTCAAAATAAAATTAATTGGTTAAAAATTAATCAATTTGTAGAACTCTACCGACCTTGGAGACGTCGGACTTGTGGCTGGAACGAAAGACGGTTTAAAAATGAGTGCGACAATAAAATAACAACTTTCAATCGCTCATTCATTCATTCTTCCGGTCATCCATTCATTTACAAATTCATTCATTTACTTATTCATTCACTTACTATTTCATCCATTCATTTACTCATTCCTTCAGTTCCTCGATCATTCCTTCAACAATTCATATACTCATTCATCCACCAACTCATTCAACATCCTCACTCTTTTTCCTTGTCCGCAGTATCCCTCGTCTTCTTCCTCTGGTGTCTGACGATCTTCGGAATGCTCAGGATCCCTGTGCCGAACGAAACAATCGACGTGATAGACCAACCGACCGATCAATCGATTGATCGATACATCAAAGTAACAACAACAACAAAGCACCTCCGATTTGGTTCCGGTGTTTTCCGTCCGACGCGCCTGACGGTTCCTTCCTGTCGATTTCGACGAGCGAAGCGGAACTCGGCAGATTGGAGACGTCTGCTTCGATGAACTCGATGGTTCCTGGAGGAGAGGAAAGGGAATAATTTATGTTAATGAGATGCTAATAATACTACTAATAATAATAATAAATTTAAATAGGTCGACGACCTGGCTTTTCAGCTCCTGTGGTTTTAGACTGAACAATCATTTCTATGAGCCTCGGTACCGAGAGTTCGGAACAGCCGGCCTTGAACTGTTCTTGTACCTGAACGACAACATCGATGAGAATGTTCCAGGTGAATCATTATCAATCAATTCACTTGCATCAATCAATCAATCTACTGGTATCAATCAATTAATTCAATGGTATCAATCAGTGAATTAATCTACTCCACCTGTTTAAATCAATCAATCGATCTACTGGCATCAATCAGTGAATTAATCTACTCCACCTGTTTAAATCAATCAATCGATCTACTGGTATCAATCAGTGAATTAATCTACTCCATCTGTTTAAATCAATCAATCAATCAATCAACCAATCAACCACCACCTGAGAGAGCATGCTGCAGTGAGTCTGCCGAGCCTTGCTGAAGACATCAATAAAATCCTTCATTTGCTGGATGTGCTTCTCCTCAATCTCCTGGAACCTCTGGAATCAGTTAATTATTAATTAGTTGGTTGGTATTGATTAATTAGTTATTTACTAACTAGTTAGTATTGATTAATTATTTATTAACTAGTTGCTATTGATTAAGTAGTTACTTATTAACTAGTTAGTATTGATTAATTATGTATTAACTAGTTGGTATTGGTTAAGTAGTTATTTATTAACTAGTTAGTACTGATTAATTACTTAGTTCTGGTATTAGTCAGCTGATAGATGAGCTAACAAACCGAATCAACACGAATGACAACAGCCGTTCGGAAACCGACAACGAACCTTGCAAGACTCCGACATGTGGTCAACGAAATCGTTCCTCGCTTTGGAATATTTCTCCAGCAGTGCTTTGTAATCTTCGTCTGTCGTACATTTGCATAGGTCGTCAAATGCGTTCGTTAATTCGCAAGATTATAACTTATTACATAACATTGTATAATTTCTGTAAAATTTGCACAAGTGTAGGCGGAGTTTAAGCAGTCCGACATTTTAGGATCCCCGTGGCGACCGAAACAATCGAAGGAGACCGATCGACACGGTAGCAACCGATAAGATTTAAGAAGCAACAACATCAGCGCTTAAACATCCTCCACTTACTGGATTTCTTGAGCTTGGATTCTGCCTTTTCCAGATCCCTCTGCGAACTCGACTCTCTCTTCAACTTCTCGTGCTCGTAATATCGAGTGTGATAGGTCTCCTTTGCCTAATCAACATAAATAATAATAATAATAATAATAATAATAAAATTAGCATAACATATTATAATGTATTATAATCAATTCGAATGACGACCCTATGGAGAGATATCAGGGTTTGTTGTAAGGCCTGAACAGCTTCGACGGTTGTTCCCTCCTTCTCTTTGACCTAAATAATAAAATCGACCGATAAGCTTAAAGCGTGCCAACCCAAATATGTAAAGACACCTTAGTGAAACGTAAAACGTAATCCGACGACACGAAAACGTAATCCGACGACACGAAAACGTAATCCGACGGCACGAAAACGTAATCCGACGGCACGAAAACGTAATCCGACGGCACGAAAACGTAATCCGACGGCACGAAAACGTAATCCGACGACACGAAAACGTAATCCGACGGCACGAAAACGTAATCCGACGGCACGAAAACGTAATCCGACGGCACGAAAACGTAATCCGACGGCACGAAAACGTAATCCGACGACACGAAAACGTAATCCGACGACACGAAAACGTAATCCGACGACACGAAAACGTAATCCGACGACACGAAAACGTAATCCGACGGCACGAAAACGTAATCCGACGGCACGAAAACGTAATCCGACGACACGAAAACGTCGCAACTGTAGTCGTTACCTCTTTGTGTTTCCTTTGCTGCTCGATGGAATATTTGTGGATCTCTTTGATGAGATCTTGCCAGGATTGACTCAACTGCTGATGGATGGAGCTCAACCTCTCGGACAGAGCCCTCAGCACTTGCCAGAAAGGACCGAACGATCTGATAAAATTGGCAGGATGCAAAACAACTAACGAGTATTTTGAAAATTAAATTACTTGAATAACTGACCGAAACTAAAACATTTTATAGACCGAAGGAAAAGGAAACTATGCTTTAAAAAATTTATAAATTAAACATTTACCGACCGATTTAACTAATAATTAGGACTCCGGAACGAACAGACTCACCCTCGATTTCCGTAATTTGCGGCAATTTTTGCCAGCTTCAACTGCAGTTTGACGTAAGACTCCTCTACGGAGCAGCTGAAGAAAAGCATGCAAATAAATTTACTAAACGTGATAAAAAATGCCTTTATGTTTGGTCACTGATTTTATGTAATAAACTTCCATCTTCGTTTTATCACTTACAAAAGACAGAAATCCATTTTGATTTTTTTAATAATAATGTGATATCAGTTACCAGGTGAGAATCAAATATAAATGATAATGTTGCCGTTAACAACCTCTCGCGAAGATATTCTTCCAGCTCTCGACTAGACACTTGCCCAGCCTTCATGTTTTGGTAAAGAACATCGAAGCCATTGTTCCTTTCACCCTGATACAAAAGTTCATCACTAACATCACAGATTGCCAAACAAACTCTGTATTCAAACATTGCAAATATTGATCGATCGCCATCGCATAGCTACACTGTGACAACCAATTGAGAAAAGGTCTAAAATAAGACGCTGGAGCAACTTCATTATTTAATTCAACTAAAACGAAAGTTTATCTTATCAGGTGGGAGTTGCCAGCTCATTTGCTGATCTAGAAATCTGAATTCAACAAATAAAGCCTTAGTTACCCAGAAGTGAGTGGTGAAAGACAGCATTTTAAATTCCGTTTGTGGCCCAAGAAAAGTTAAATTTCATCCAAACAGCGAATTTAAACTTTCAACTGCGAGCGACATGATTGTTTTTATTGTATTTTCCGGTAAATCTACTCGCAGGAAACTTTTTAATTTCATTAAATTAAAAAAAAAGTACACATTTAAATATTCTGCTATTAAAAAATAAATTTTAGTAAAATAACAAAATAGAATGTGAACAATTTGAGAATAAAGATGACAGGTGACAAAGCCAATTAGAAGCCGTTTAACATGTTTCGCTTCTATTGGTCGATAGGACTGCACGGTATCGGTTTGATTATTTCATTTAAAATCGAGGTTATCTGAGCGTTACTGTTGGACAAAAGACCGAACGATGTCGACGAAATTAGGAATTCATTTCATCTTATTGCTTTCCCTATTTGCCGTGGCTTTGAACGTTTCAAATGCCGAAAAGAAGGCAAAGGATTCAATTCCAACTTCGCCAAAAGCCGAAGATGCAAAACGCGAAAGTCAGAATGTTGAAAATCCGAAAAAGGAAGATCCAGAAGTTAAGTCGAAAGAAGACAAAGCAGAGGAAAAGCAAGATCCAGACGATCTTGAATATAATAAAGGATCCTTGTGTGGTTATTGCAGTTATTGCAAGGTTGGTTTTTTTCACTTTGCGGCAGATATGAATGTCGTAATTAAATCTAATAATCTAATGGTTAGCAATAAGCTGTTCCAGACAAAAAACTGTTTAAATAACTTTCAAAGTGGTCAAAGGAAAAACATATTTTTAATGAATTTATTTTGAAAGATATAAGGTTATTAACCACAGATTTAGCAATGACTTAAGCATCTTAGAAGTACTTAAAATTATTTCTTTCCAGTTCTGCAAACTTTGTGACAAGGATTGCCCGTGTCAAAAGAGCGCCTCGAAACCAAACTGCCACATGTGCAAAGTCAGTGGATATTTTAATGAAAGGACGTGTGGAATACAATTTTGCATTGAGAACCTTGTGCCTATGATGATGATGATGATGATGTGTGGTTGTTTATGATGACATTTGTAAATGATGACAGTGTGTACTTCTTATAGTGACATATATTTTAAATCAACTCATTAGCAAGACGTGAAAGCGACAATTACATAATATATATATATATATATATATATTAAATAAGTGGATGTATCGAGTAATAAATAGAATTACGTTCTACAGTTACAATTATATTCGCCCAACTAATTTGCCATTTCTTTCTTTCAGTACTGCAAATACTGCTACCTGTGCAAGCTGGCCTGTCAGACGGTATGCCAACCAGGAGGCTTCATAGATGTTGTCTCTACCACTCTCTACAAGTGAGTAAAACACCTGTCATCGTAATGGATCGTCGTCGTCATCATCACCGTAGTCGTTGGCATCATTTTTTTTGCATCACAAACGTCATGCTGTCCAGTTAGAAAGATTTACAACAATGTCCAGTGTAGGCAGTGCATGAAGCTTATCTAATTTGAGGAGTTTGAAATTCATTCGTTTGCACCCGACTTCGGTTATCGAACTGTGACCTGAGATAAAGATTAGGTAAATTAGATAAAGGATAAAAAAATTGTTGGTTGGAAATAATAATTAAGTAATCCTGTGACATTTGTGACAAATAGCAGCAGTTAGATAACTGTGATAAATATGCCATAATATTACTAGATGGATTGGTTGGTTTATACAATATTATTTATTTGATAATTTAGAAAGTTTATTTATATATACTATAACATATATATATATATAGTTTATATATTGCAGGTACAAATATATGTTCATCTATATATTATTATTATTATTATTATTATTATTATTATTATTAAATATATAAGACAATGTCGAGTCATAATGCAATGTTCCCCTTGCTGACCCCGTGAGTTGAATTCTTTCTCGTCACAGCCAACTGCCCAGGTTCAACAAGGCAGAGGTGGACAAGGACCTCGACGAGATGAAGGACTGGATGGAAAGGGTCAAGCATGAACTCTGAACTCTCAACTTTCTCTTCCAAGTTTTGCTTCCAACCTTTGACGGAAGTTTGATGTGTGAACGTGTGTGTGTGCTTGTGTGTGTGTGTGTATTGTCTTGGGTGATGATGATGATGATGATGATGGTACTGATGATGATATAGCTATGCAGAGTCGACAACATTTGTGTTGATAAGTGGCTTCCTATTGGCTTTCAGGGTGGGTGCTACGAAACCAATGATAGGCCACCCTCTCCTTTGTTTGGACATCCTTGATGTTCACTAAAATCTCATTCGTCAGCAGTTGATTGATTGTTTAGAGTTTGTTTAATTAAGCATTAATTAGTTCTTATAGCAGTCTTTAAAAAATAAATCAAAATGTAAGAATGCGAATATTGTAGGACGTTTAGTTAGGTTATTTCCATTATTGGTTGAACTCGAACCTTCTCAACTAAAGGCCATCTGCCACGCTACCCCGTGTAGACTGCCACGGTGTCTTGCAGGGGGTATTTTGTAAGTGGTGGGTGTCCCTTTTTATTTCTCTGATGGTTTTTACAAATATTTCGGTAAGTTGCTAAATCGTTACTTTGCAAGCGTTACAGATCTAACGTTAATATTCTGTTTGCGTCTTTGTATCGGCGAGCCATTGCCCGTTCACTTTGAAGCAATAACACGAGAAATAGCATTCTAAATTCTCTGCCAAACTGTTTCGTAGTTATGAACTATTTATTTGTATTTTAAATTTGTTTACTTTTGAAAGCTAGATTGTATCACAAAAACACATATGAACGTTAGCTACGTTAACTGCGTTCGGTTTGTTTGTGCCGCACGCTCAATCCATATCGCATGCTCTGCCGTCGTTCCAGGCTCTCACATGGAGATAGGACATGATAGACAAACTTCTAGTTATTCTTTTCAAATGTTTGCCATGAATTTAGACTGTTTTTGTTGTTGCGATTGCCACGTGGAAATTTTATTCGTTTCTCAAATAAATCCTCTGGTTTGGCTACGATCGAGGCCAGGACGTCGAAACGAGATATTTATTGTTCTCCGTGATTTGAACGTTGATGACATGTAATTGTCGAGTTGCTCCTTTTTCTGTTTCTCCACAAGTTTTCAGGCTGATGTTGATGTTACTTACAATGAATATTTTAGTTTCAGAATAAATTTGGTCAATCAAATTTAAAACAGTGTTTTCTGCTCATAAAAGGGAATAATTGTGGTGGTGGTGGTAATGATAATGATAGGGACAGAAGAGGGCATTTATGTAATTTTAAATGGACATCCGTTTAGAGCAAGGTATTTAGACCATATCGTGAAATTCCTGTTTCAAGTGAGTCTTGTGATTATTGTCCGTTTAAAATATTATTCATCACATCATCTCTCGTTGTCTGGCTTTTATTTTTAAGATACCAAAAGTTACAATAATTAAAAGTATAAAACATAATTAATTGCCAAAGCTATTAAAGCTTTAATTATCGAAGCAAAATTTTTTTTTTTTAAATAATCCAGTGCAAATTTAATAACGACTAACTGTGCCGACTTTGATGAACTATTGGCTCCAAAGCTATCGAACTTTATGCAGGGGTATCTCAGTGCAAAATACCGAAATTGCGTAATTGTATAATGCGCAGTCAATAATCAATAAATAGATTATAACGATATTTAATTTTCATTGAAAATGTAAAATGCGTAGTCAATACTCATGGATTATTAAGATATTTAATAAATACATATATATGCTTTCAATAATTCGTGACTGGGCATAAATTTTGTCTTTATATAATGCGAGTGTCAAGCACGGAGAACCCATATGCTCCAGAGAGATATGTCATATCTACACATATTCATGGTTTACCTGTTTACGCAAGTGACAAATGGTATTTACACTCAGTTTAAAGTTGCCATTGTTAACATTATATAATAAAAGTAAATAGTATGAGTTATTCGAATTAACTATTGAATAATAATAATATTATTGATTGGTTTCATTGCAGTTAGCACTGGAAGCTCACCAAGTCATTTGGGGATTAGTTTAAAGTTGAATATTAAAAATAGAAATAAAGGTAATTACACAACAGAATGTATTAATATAATTAAAACATATTTATTTAATTTGTAAATCAATTTGCAGATCCTCAGATATGTACCACCGTCGATTGCAACAAAACAGGTCGGTTTAATATAGGCATATCGAAAATTAACACCAGCAAATATAATTTAATTATTCAGTATTTACTCTAACCCCAAACCATATTAATTTTTAAAGATGTACTTACGCATAAATTTCTTGTAATTTAAAAATCGTGATTATTGTAATGAATTCAGCTGAACTGGTAGCCAAGTACATAGACTTCAAAGCAGACCCATGCCAAGATTTCTATCAATTTTCTTGTGGAAACCTTATAAAAGAAATGCCACCTGGTAAGACAAAAGTCGGTTCAGTCGAGAATATGAAAATGGAACTTATGCAGAACCTAAAAGGTTGGCGGACGAATCATATTGACAAACAAAATTTTCACAAATAATAATAATAAGTTGCAAATACTGCTCTATTTTATTTTTAGGTATTTTGGAAGAACCTCCCGGTGAAGCTAAAGATAATTTTGAGAAACAAACAAAAATATCTTTTCAAGCATGCGTTGACGCAAGTAAATAATTGTTTTTATTATTAAAGATTTTTATTAATTTCATGTTTAACTGGCTAAATTTTGGTAATTTAGCGGCCATTGAAAATGGCGGCAGTAAAGCCTTAAAGGAAGTTTTGAAGAAGTTTGGCGGCTGGCCTTTGGTGGAAGGAGATAAGTGGAAAGAAGAAGAATGCAATTTGACGACGATCTTTACGAAGTATCAGTTGCATGGGGTATTGTCCATTTTAGAAATAGGGATGATACTTGTTCTCACTGTAAGTTAAATAATTATGTGTTTTGAGAATGTATAAAAGTTATGCATTTAGAAAATTTAGGATTTTTTTTATTTTTAAGATTGGGCCACCCCGCGTACGTATAACTGAGGATCCTTTCGCTAATAATTCGACCATGTTGGGCATCTACAAACAGTACGTTTTAGATGCAAGTCTTTACCTTGGAGAGATGGAAAAAAGCGACGATTTTACAAAAGCTGTGGATGACATCATTGAATTTGGAAAAAGTCGATCTAAGGTCAGGGATAATATTAAAAATAATAAATAAATAAATATTAAACTATAATAGTTTTATTTGTTTTGTTAATTTATTGTAAAAATTGTAATATTATATTAATAGTATATTGTATTGATAATATTATATTGTTAATTTATTATTGAACTACCCGGGGTTCTGCAAATTAGTAAGTTAACTAATAAGTTTATTAGAGAAAGTATTCAGTTAACGGAACTGAATAATAGAAGTTAATTGTTTAAGGATTTGAGGTACTTAAGGATGCAAAGGTATATTTTGGCTACTAAGTTGCCTGGACTCTCGTTGCTTGTCAAGTTAAGTGATTAGTGAGATGTTTGTGTGACTATAATGTATCACGACTTCGTAGATGAACATAATGAATATAACCATAACAATAATTAAATTTAGATTTATTTATTAAATTAATGATTGCAATAAAAACGTATTAGTTTATTGCTCGGATGTAACAATAGGATAATTTATATCAGTTAACGTTTTCAAATAGTTAAGCGTAACGAAACAATTGAAAGTTACATTTAGTGTCTGTTGTGAAGTAATTAACTGATTTATTGAATCAAAGTGACCACGTGAAGACCATGCATTGCAAATACAAAATTATACATAGTAATAAAATAAATATACATTATTTTATAGTTATAAATATATTACAGTGTGAAATTGCTCATGAACCCACGACAAATGCAACAAATCTAGAAAACATGAAAAAAATATTTGAAAAAGTTGGTGGATTTAACTACAAATTGAACCATTAAACCATTCTGTTCCGCTGACATAATAATTTTAATAAATGAGTGTAATTCAAATGATAAATTTTTAAACATCAAATTTCAAGATTATTTTGGTATTTTGTTGATTACTTGGACTTATGTATTATCGAAGGTATAAACTTATCAAAAATCTTTTAAAGAAGGTTTTTAAGTATCATATCATTATTATTTAATTCAAGTAGTTAATAAAAGGTAATTTAATATCTTTAATGTAAATTAAATAAATTAATTATTAAAGACTTTCGACTTCGAAAGCTTCTTCAAATCTTATTCAAAAAATGCTGGTTTTGATCTCTTACCAAAAGACGAATTTGATATTGTTAATCCTCTTTACTTCAACTGCGTGTCGCAACTTTTAGAAGTTACTTCCAAAAGGTAAGTGGCATCGAACTTCGATGTAAAGTAAGTGCTAAAGGTTTATATATGCATTTTAAAATTTCCATTTCAAAACAATCGTCAACTATTTAGTATGGAAGATGATAGAAAGTTCTACTGAGGCAATGCCCAAAAGGATTTTAGAATTTTCAAACACTTTCAAGTCGGTACGTTCTATGCGGTATTCAATAAATTAATATAAAATGTTGTTATTCAATTGTTGAAATGACTAATTGTTAAAATTGTTTAAATGACTATTATTATTTATCTGATGAAATAAGATGTAACTAGCGGAAGCGGGTTTGGGAATACAAAATACATGCTTAGATATGAAGTTTTCTACCTTACTAACAGTCTAATTTTCAGCATTTTTTCAACTTATTAAAATTATTCAAGCATGTTAGCATGCAAATTCAGGGATGAATTCAGCATTTCCAGACTTTTTTCATATTTAAAACTTGTGTTTACTATTCCTTAATCAACTATCTTTGGTTATTAATCTCATTCAAATTCTCTCTCAAAAAAAGACTTTCCTCTCTAAATTCAACAAAAGACCAAAATGTCACAATATTTAAGATCATTTATCTCAAAAGGGTGGTCACAATTTTTTAAATTTAAATCTTATCCTTCCCTCTAATATTGATTTACTGTCAATAATTATAATCAATTTTGCATTATGTGGAAAAACAAAAAATTAAAAAGTTTGATGACCAATATTTTAACAAATTGTAATTGTAATTGTAACTTCATTTATATAGCGCTCCTTCCCAAGGGCGCTGGCGGCAGTGCAGGCTGGGTTTCGAACACGACACATTACGACTGTTGCCATTACCGCCGTAATGGAATAGTTGCTTAGTGAACTTAGTAGAAAACGTAATAGTTTGGATTTCGACAATATTGAACAATTGGTTTTTGGAAATTATAGACGTGATTTAATTAATTTGATTGAATAAACGAGTTTAAATATTTACTAATTTAAGCGTTTTATAATGAGAATAACTGTACATATGTTGAAATGTTGAAGTAATAATATGTATTTGGTTTTAGGAAATTGGTTTAACAAGCCGAAACATTATCCGTTGGGAATCCTGTATTGATATTTTAGCGGAAAAACTGGATAAAGCTCTGGGTCACTTGTACGTGATACGGTATTTGAGTCAAACATCCAAAAATAAGGTTATGTAATGATGTATACATGATTCACAAGAGAGCATATTTGTATCAGCAGGTTTAAAATTAACAAGGTATTATTTTCATTGAGAATTGATAAGATGAGTAAATTGGCATAAAATTGCTATATTAATTGAAAATATTTTCACGGCCAACAACAAATTCACAAATGATTTGAAAGTATTTATACGGTTATACTAAAAAAAAACTGATTTATAGAATAAACTATATACAGGTTCTGGATCAACTACAACGTATAAAAAATTCCTTTAAAAGATTAATAGCAAATGAAAAATGGCTCACCAAAGAATCTAAAGTTGCAATGATAGCAAAGGCTACTAAAATTTACAATTATTATGATATATTTACACTCAATAATAATACATTCATAATAATTTAGATAGAACAAACGAGAGATAATATCGGTTATCCTGATTACATATATGATCCAAGATATTTTGACAATGATTTCAATGGGGTAACCACCTTATATGCTAAATTGTTACCTAATACAGTCATACCCCTCTTTACGAACTTTTCGGCTTACGACCATGGAGGTTTAATTCGCCTTTCGAACTTTTTTTACTTTGATTGTTGCAATTTTTTTCTGTTAAATTCTCCATATAATAGTAAAATGATAAAATACCCAATTACACAAATGTATCTATATCAATTAAAATTGAAAATTAATTGTTTTTAATCCACGCGGGCATGTTTGTTTATTACATAACTCATGTAATTTAGCATGGTAAGAGATATCAAAACAAATCGAGTCGGTAATTAGGATTAAGTCTAATCCTAAAAAGTTATAATTACAATATCAAAGAAGCATAGTCCTGATGTTAGTGTTTTTACTGACTAGTAATATATAAAGTGCATGTACTGTATAGAAAATATGTAAATGTACACATTTATATAGATAACTGTTGTTTAATAAAAGAATAAACTGTTCTTTACATTCCATTTATTTATTTCAATTAATATTTCAACAAATAAACCTATAAAAATTTTAGAAATTAAGTGATAGCTTACTGTCACAAGGAATACTAGGCTTGGGTTTAAGTACTTTTCAGCTTAAGTACTGACTTCAGGAACGAATAAAGTACGTAAGGCGAGGTACGACTGTATTTAATAGTCAATCATGTCTTCGATAATTTCAAATTTCTGTTTTGAACGTTACTATTGGATGCCCTGCCGATTCCGTATAAGTGGGAGGCAGTAGGTTGGGGGTTTATGTTTTACATTTGGTGCGGCTATTATTATTAGTTCAAATCCCAGCTGGTCTCAATAGTTTGTAGCGTGCTGTTGTTGGCATCGAAACTTTAAAACACTGATTTAGATCAAATTGTTGAACAGATTGATTTTAGCGGCCAGTCCTTTCTGGAAATGTTTCTTACTATCAAAATGCTGAAAGAGAAAGATACAGTGAAAAACATGAAAAACAAAGGCTTGTTAGTCACTTTGTTATTTTTTATCAACTAAACCGTCCTCTTCAATATTATTCTGACGAAGAGTGCCCAAACTTGGTCAATTCTTTTAACTTTTATCACATCATCCTCTAACTTCTCTTCATTCCAATCTCTCTGCAGACCTGGTTTTTCTACAGAAACAGCTCTTTCACACATTTTCAACAATCTCTCTGATATCTCTAGCAGGAGCAATTGTTGTGCGATTCATTAGAAGGTGCTTGCCCTTTAAATTGTACATCCCTTTCCAAGTTGTAGATCCTAAACCTGAAAGCATGATTAAATACAGTGTCAAAATAAAGCTTTAGAAAATGCTATTCAAAATGTCATTAACCCTTATAGATGATTTTCTTCTGTTTTCATCACGCTTAGCAATAATAATAATTCTGCATTAATAAAAAGATATTGCTCTTTTTAGGTTGATAATGCCAGTTACATTTTATAACGGTATGCACATGGAATACAGAAATGAAATAGGTGAAAATTCACTTTTAAAATGTCAATATCTTGAATTAATTATTCGACATCTTATTTCTAGCGTTTTCTTCTGCCATATTGTCACCACCTTATTATTCGGAATCATCTCCTAAGTTAGTTCAAGAATACTTTATTGAATTAATATAATTCAGTTAAAATTTTGAAATAAATGTTATTTTAAAATTGATGATTTCATGCAAAGGAGCTTAAATTTCGGAGGCGTCGGAACTACCATGGGACATGAGATAACACACGCATTGGGCGTTATTGGTCATCCATTTTATTAATACCAATATTGAGCATAGTAATAAGTGTAATGTATATTAAACCGTGCAGGTAATACAGTTGTTGTTAATTGTGTTGTTAGAGAAATATGGCAGGGAGAAACCAAAGTAAACTTTTTAAAAAGATCTGAATGCTTGATTAAACAGTTCGACGGAATTCCCACAGAGACAGACATAGAGGTTATTGTTCTTTTCTATTAAATTGTTTTACCATTTTTAATCAATTCCAGGTGAATGGAAATACTTCAGTAGACGAAAACATAGCTGATGCTGGTGGTTTGCGTATTGCCTATATGGTACGATTTCATTTTGAACGATATTTTCCACAATCTGTAATAGAGTGATTTTACATCCTTTATAATCGGATGATGGTCAATACAAATTTCGTATAATAATAATTGTTATTAAAAATGAATTTTGGACTTGAAATAGCTTAATATTATTTCCGATGAATAATTCCTAAATGAATGTGCATTTCTTTGCACGTTTTTGCTAAAGTTTAAAACATGTTGACCACCCATATTCAACTTAATTACTTAGATTTAGTTCAATAATAAATATTGTCATTAAGTTTTGCCTCGGATGTGGCAATTTAATGTTATAATGATTGTTTTCTGTTCAAGGCTTACAAAAGATGGTTGAACGAATATGGAGAAGAAAAACAGCTTCCTGGTTTTCCTTATAATTCTGAGCAAATGTTTTTTATTGGTTATGGCATGGTAATTAGTTCCTCAGAAATTAATTAACTAATAAATAATAATGTCTTTGTTTAATATAAAATTTGATTTGTAGAAATTCTGCAGAAGGCACACCAAGGAAAATCCTGAATATGAACCTAACGATACACATCCACCACACAAAATCAGGTGTTTTTAAATTACGCATTTAGTTTGATTTTTTTTTAAATAATTAAATATTTACTTTATAAATCGATGAGCTGCTCACTATTATTTTGTGATCTACAATACTTGGGGAATGTGGCTCAGAAAATATGACATTTATTTAAAAATTCCATAGGGTGACCATATAAAATTGCATTATTTTTTTAATTACTGGTCACATCCAACCATTACTTTGTATTTGCCCACTATATACTATTATCCGTGACAAAATATAAAAATCACCTAATTCGAAATTTTTAAAATCATCTATTATTACTAAATGCAAGCAGTAACACCATGGCCTAAAAATGTTTGAAAAAAATATTTCTTGAAGTTTGTCAAAAATAAATTGTGTTCATATCTTAAAATATAGTAAATCAATTCAATTTAATTTAATTTTAAGATGATGTCGCATTGCATTTATAAATAACTGAATTAATAAATTATTAAATCAACTTACTAAAACAGGGTTAATATGGCACTGAAGAACTTTAAAACCTTTTCCAAAGTTTTTAAATGCAATGCCAATTCAGAAATGAAAATCTCCAAGAGATGCAGAGTGTGGTGACCCGGGAATCTTGAAAAAACATTTTGATTTATTAAATTTTATTTAATATACATTAAATTGAATTCATTTACGATTTTATATATATAATAATAAGAAAATTATGTGGCATGAATAGTAAATATCTTATGGAACAACAAATGGGCTCTAAACAGAATTTAAATTTTAAACAAGTTTAAGAAACTAAGCTAAAAAATGTATTACTTTATTAAGGTAATGTCTGTAAATTATTATTTCATCATAATAAGTTATTTAATAAAAACTATTTTCTTTCGGAATACATTTTAATTCACAAAAAATTTGACAATGACAATAACAATAACGTAATAAAAATAATATTATAAATAATAATAAATAATTTTATTCAATTAATAAGCAATAATAACTTAAATTCACTCCCGAAATGAGCGAGATGTCGGTCTCAATGCTTGGTAAATCTTCTGTGGTTGTCAACGTTATGTTTTAAAATTTTTTTAATAACCACAAATGCTTGTATTAAACCGTATTTAACTTTAAACAAAAGTCGTTATACTTGCTCCGAAAGAACAGCAATAACAATTCGTTCAGGTAAAACTTTCCTTACTTGAGAAAATTTCTCAATTCAGGTTACTACAGGTATAAAACAGCTTTTCAAAAATATTTAATGTTTTAGTTTTGTTTAATCACAAAAGTTATGCGACATAAATTCAATTTTATGGTCTGTCAATGTAATTTGCTTTAATAATATTTTAAGTCAATCATGTTATTAATAATTTTAATATGTCCTTTGGAATTCTATTATCCAGTTCAATAAGTAGGAGTGTCGACCATTATCACTTTGGAGTCATTATTTCTTTATCTGTATTTTAGCTGTTTTAAAACAAATAAAAATAAAACAGGGTAAAATAAAGTACATTCTAAACTTACAAAATAATGTTCTATAATTTTATAAAATTATATACTATAATTGTTTAAAAATTAGTTAAATAAGGTTTTAATGAGATTAAAAATTGAATTAATCAATATGTAACTCACTGCATGTGTTAATAACACAGATGAAGGGCGACTTGCACCAGTGAGACTTTTGAAATCGGATAAATTTGAATAATTTCAAGATACGTTTTCAATAATAATATTCAATAAATTTATAAATTTTTACTAGATTGCAGGGACCATCAGTGCTTATCACTATATCAGCCAGAACATCTGAAACTGTTTAAAGGCAATGTAATCATTTTAACAAATTGTTTATTTTTATTTATTTGATTAAAGTCCGTTGCATAACTAGGAACTTTTAACAAATTGTCTTTTAAAATGACATGAATAAGGTTACATCATTGTATTATATTAAAATTTTCTCAAATTTATGAATAATTATTCTAAAAATACATAACAAGGAGAACCAATAACCAACCCATGACGAGCATCAGGATTGCAAGCAGGAAAACACAGGCAGTCTTCATCTTTGGAGATGTTTGAGCATCAGTGATGAAAGGTCCTTATATTCAATTGGCAAGCAATGGGCAGTTCACAACTAATAAATTGAAATTAAATAACACATAACTAATTTCACTTGATGACGAATGTAAAAGGCAGATGCAGTTCTTTGTTCGTTGTTGTCTTCTCTGACATTAAAAATTGCCAACATTAATAATGACGATGTAGATGAAATATATTCAATTACCACACAAAGGGTAGTTTATAAATAATAAATTGAAATTAAATAAAACATAAATAATTTTTATTATAAATTGATGTCTTCTCTGACATTAAAAATTGACAACATTAATAACGATCGATTTTTAGCCATGCCTCAAAAAAAGATAAATGAGGGGAGCTCGAAATCCTTTAATTTACATTTAATGAAGACGCTATTTTTAAGATTGATATTTTAAGTTATAAACAAGTGCAAACTAATTATTATACTTATAGTAGCATTATATTATTATTATTCATCAATTTTTTTTGGTTTTGCGAGCTTTCCATTTGAGGATGTCGATGTGTTATGGAGCTATTTTGTATCTCCACTGGTTCGTCGCGTTGTCTCGGTATTGCAGGATAATCAAGAGCGGCTTTAATATTAAGCAGGTAATCTCGTTATTTAAAAAACATAAATATACCTACCTAGCCGCTAAGATTGTTGAAAAAGTGTAATATGCATTAATATGACTATCTTTGTATTTTGATGTCGGAAGCTTATTATATAAATATATTTAGACTCCTCATGCAATGATTTTGCTGTTTCAGTTCGGTTATTAGTAGTTTGAACCCGTAAACCCCCCTAGCTATGGCCCTGAAATTATATATCAAATCGGATTTTCTAGAATTTATGACATCTGGACTGAGAGTTTGGGATCTCCAACGTGACAGTATGACATTTGTATTTCTGGAATATTTTTTTTAGAAAGATACCAAAAGTTACAATAATTAAAAGTATAAAACATAATTAATTGCCAAAGCTATTAAAGCTTAATTATCGAAGCAAAATTTTCTTTTTTTGAATAATCCAGTGCAAATTTAATAACGACTAACTGTGCCGACTTTGATGATCTATTGGCTCCAAAGCTTTATGTATCTCAGTGCTTTATGCAGGGGTATCTCAGTGCAAAATACCGAAATTGTGTAATTGTATAATGCGCAGTCAATAATCAATAAATAGATCATAACGATATTTAATTTTCATTGAAAATGTAAAATGCGTAGTCAGTACTCATAGATTATTAAGATATTTAATAAATACATATAAATGCTTTCAATAATTCGTGACTGGGCATAAATTTTGTCTTTATATAATGCGAGTGTCAGGCACGGAGAACCCATATGCTTCAGAGAGATATGTCATATCTACACATATTCCTGGTTTACCTGTTTACGCAAGTGACAAATGGTATTTACACTCAGTTTAAAGTTGACATTGTTAACATTATATAATAAAAGTAAATGCTATGAGTTATTCAAATTATTCAAAAGTTATTCAAAATTGTTTTTATTGCAGTTAGCACTGGAAGCTCACAAAGTCATTTGGGGATTAGTTTAAAGTTGAATATTAAAAATAGAAATAAAGGTAATTACACAACATAATGTATTAATATAGTTAAAACATATTTATTTAATTTGTAAATCAATTTGCAGATCCTCAGATATGTACCACCGTCGATTGCAACAAAACAGGTCGGTTTAATATAGGCATATCGAAAATTAACACCAGCAAATAAAATTTAATTATTCATTATTTACTCTAACCCCAAACCATATTAATTCTTAAAGATGTACTTATGCATAAATTTTTTGAAATTTGAAAATCGTGATTATGGCAATGAATTCAGCTGAACTGGTAGCCAAGTATATAGACTTCAAAACAGACCCATGCCAAGATTTCTATCAATTTTCTTGTGGAAAACTTATAAAAGAAATGCCACCTGGTAAGACAAAAGTCGGTTCAGTCGAGAATATGAAGATGGAACTTATGCAGAACCTAAAGGGTTGGCGGACGAATCATATTGACAAACAAAATTTTCACAAATAATAATAATAAGTTGCAAATACTGCTCTATTTTATTTTTAGGTATTTTGGAAGAACCTCCCGGTGAAGCTAAAGATAATTTTGAGAAACAAACAAAAATGTCTTTTCAAGCATGCGTTGACACAAGTAAACAATTGTTTTTATTATTAAAGATTTTTATTAACTTCATGTTTAACTGGATAAATTTTGGTAATTTAGCGGCTATTGATAATGGCGGCAGTAAAGCCTTAAAGGAAGTTTTGAAGAAGTTTGGCGGTTGGCCTTTGGTGGAAGGAGATAAATGGAAAGAAGAAGAATGCAATTTGACGACGATCTTTACGAAGTATCAGTTGCATGGGATGTTGTCAATTTTCGCTGTAACAACAACACTCGAAATTCCCATAGTAAGTTAAACAATTATGTATTTTAAACTATACAAAAGCTAAATAACATACCATATTTATAAACTTAGATCTAGAAAATATTTATATTTCTAAGATTTGGCCATCTTATGAACCTAGACCTGATGATCCTTACAAACAAAATTCGACCATATTGGGCATCTACAAACAGTACGTTATAGATGCAAGTCTTTACCTTGGAGAGATGGAAAAAAGCAACGATTTTGTAAAAGCTGTGGATGACATCATTGAATTTGGAAAAAGTGTGTCTGAGGTCAGGCATAATCAAAAATAATGAAATATTAAATTGTTATGGTGTTTATATATTTTGTTACTTTATTTTAATTATTGTAATATTATCTTAATTAGTAATATATTATATTATTATTATTATTAATATTATTATAATTATCTTTTTTATTATTATTATTAATGTAATATAATGCTTTGCATGAATTAAAATTTTAAATTAACTCATCGTGACTAGACAAATGAAATTTAATTTCATACATTTATAGTGTGAACCTGATAGGCGCGCCCAAGTAAATTCATCAAATATGGAAAATATGAAAAACATATTTGGAAAAGTTGGTTGATTTTACTACAAATTGAACCATTAGTTTTATTCTGTACCATTACCAATAATTTTACTAAATGATTTTTTTAAATGATAAACCTTTTAAACATCAAAATTCAAGATGATTTTGATTAGAATTCAGTAATATCGAAAGTATGATCTTGGGATAATATTGAAATAACCCGGGGGTCCGCAAATAAGTAAGTTAACTAATAAGTTTATTAGAGCAGGTATTCAGTTAACGGAACTGAATAATAGAAGTTTAAGTGTTTAAGGGAATTGAGGTACTTAAGGATATTTTAGGCTTCTGGGTTGACTTGATTCTCGTTGTTTGTCAGGTGATTATCGAGAATGCTTTTCTGAAGCAGAAATAGATACCACGTGCACGAAAAAGATGCCAAATATAATTAATTATATATTTAATTATTTTAGCAATATAAACTTAATTAACTTCCAAAAATCTAAGTTTAAAATATTACACCCTCCTTAAATCTGTTCGTCCCGAACAGACTGCTGCTCCCCGTGGTACTTCGCCAGTCGGCGAATGTGTGCCACCTTCATTTTTACTCTCGGGACACAATCTCTAAGATGGTGCCCATGTACCACCATTGTTTCAATGCGAGCCCGTCCTCCTCTCGCATCTCTACAAAAACGCTTACTGAAAAAGATCAACAAAACATACAACAGCACTAAAGGCTCGCCCCGAGTCTCCGACGACTTCCGAAGGCCAGAAAGACCGCCCTGGCTGAGAACTCCACAAATGAACTCCTCAAACATTGATCCAACCTTATCAACCACGTACTCATTTTCGCCGAGTACCTCACCGCCAACATCTCCACTCTCCGCTGCAATGACATCCGCAGCCCCAACCTCCACGACATCCACTGAATCGAATTCGGCCACCTCCAACTCAAATGGCTCGCCACTGTTCTTCGGGTCCAGTTCCTCCCCTGATTCCTCAACGCGAGAAGGCTCCCCTCTGGTCTCTCCCAAAGTCCCCCTCCAATTATTTCTTCGCTTCTCTCCACAACCGATACCAACAAGGCAATCGTGCACGAAACTGGCTCATCGAACACTGGCGCGACTTCTCCGGTGCTTCCGAAACTCCCCCTCAGCTCAACGCTGTCTCCACTCTTAACACTGTCCATTCTTATGGAAAGTTTCTCCGTTGGACAGTCTCTGTCAACCACCAAACTGCCCACGCTTATCCCAACAAAGGTCTCCTCAGCACCGTTCTCCTCACCCAGCTCTTCCCTCAGCTCCTTCCCCGATTCCTCACTCCATGGAAGAAACACTTTGCTTCCCAAAGTTCTTCCATTTACAATTTCCTCGGTTTCTTTCTCAGCCGAAACCAGTGTGGCAATCGGGTGCACTGCTGATGCTTCAGCTGGCATGATGTTTTTGGTGCTTGTTGGAGTGTCCTCGGGTTGGTAGCTAGTGGCAGCCTTGTCGGAGGAAACCTCAGTTACCTTTTTAGTGACACCAGTTTCAAAGCTTTTAAATACTTCAGATAATTCATCCCTTAAGATTTTGAAAAACGGATTAATAAACAAATAGAGCTCTGGATCTTGCCCTTGTTCTATTATCCACAACTGCAGGCGATCCTGCAATTCTTCCCTGGACCCTTTCGAATCCATTTGCCTGAACTTAAGCTCACGTCTCATTTCACCAACAGTTAAATCTTCTAAGACCTTGCTCATGACTTACTTTTTGGGATCCCACTCCTGACACCAATGAAATAACCCGGGGGTCCGCAAATAAGTAAGTTAACTAATAAGTTTTTTAGAGCAGGTATTCAGTTAACGGAACTGAATAATAGAAGTTTAAGTGTTTAAGGGAATTAAGGATATTTTGGGCTTCTGGGTTGACTTGATTCTCGTTGTTTGTCAGGTGATTATCGAGAATGCTTTTCTGTAGCAAAAATAGATACCACGTGCACGAAAAGATGCCAAATATAATTAATTATAAATTTTATTATTTTAGCAATATAAACTTAATTAATTTCCAAAAATCTAAGTTTACAACAATATCAAATGAATTCTATCAAATTTGAAAAATGGATTTACTAAGTTCAATTGATCTGACTCCTTATCAAAAACTTTGAAAACAAGATACTTAAGCATCATTTCATTGCGTTTTAATTCAATTAGTTATTAAAAATGTTAACAAAGGTAACTTAATAATTTTACAAAAAATTTAATAAATTAATTATTACAGATATTCGACATTGAAAGCTACTTCAAATCGTATTACAAAAATGCTGGACTTGATCTCGCATCAAATGAAACAATTGGAATGTATAACTCGCCTTACTTCGATTGCTTGAAGCCACTTTTAGAAGTTACTTCCAAAAGGTAAGTGGCATCGACCTTCGACGAAATGGTCAGATAAAGTTAAGATTAATAATACTGATATGATAATAATAACAACAACAACAATAATAATGGTCGATATATGCATTTTTAAAATTACCATTTCAGAACAATCGTCAACTATTTAGTATGGAAGATGATAGAATCCTCTTCTGTTGCAATGCCCAAAAAGTTCTTAGAATTTTCAAACACTTTTAAGTCGGTACGTTCCATGCGTTATTTAATAAATTAACACAAAGTTTTATAATTTAATTGTACCATTATCATTTTTCTGATGAAATAAGATGTGATTAGCAGCATCCGAGCGTCTAGAACTGACTAAAATAATATTATTTAATTATAATATAAACATGTCAAAGGTTAATGTGGATGCGCTTTAGTATACATTTTTCAAAATATAATCTTATTACTTATACCTTAAACATCCATTTCGCTGAAAACAGTTTTTAATATCTTGATTTTATGAAGCAATAGTTACTGAATCGAATTATAGTAATTTTAATCTTTATTGACCTATTTAGAGCTGTGACAAAGGTACTGAAGTTTGACTCTGAGATTTATTGATCCCTTAACGGAAATATAGAGTAAATGTGATTTTAACAGATAATACCACAATAATTTATATCTATACATATTATAAATATTATAAACATAAATAGAATATAAACGATATATATTATATGTATATAATTTTGGAATAGTTGCTTTGTGAAAGTATAGTTTACGTAATAGAAAACGTAATAGTTTGGATTTCGACAATATTGAACAATTGGGTTTTGGCAATTATAGACGTGATTTAGCTAATTTGATTGAATAAACGAGTTTAAATATTTATTAATTAATTTCAGCGTTTTATAATGAAAATAACTGTACATATGTTGAAATGTTGAAGTAATAATATGTATTTGGTTTTAGGAAATTGGTTTAACAAGCCGAAACATTATCCGTTGGGAATCCTGTATTGATATTTTAGCGGAAAAACTGGATAAAGCTCTGGGTCACTTGTACGTGATACGGTATTTGAGTCAAACATCCAAAAATAAGGTTACGTAATGATGTTTACATGATTCACAAGAGAGCATATTTATATCATCAGGTTTAAAATTAACAAGGTATTACTTTCATTGAGAGTTGATAAGATGAGTAAATTGGCATAAAATTGCTGTATTAATTGAAAATATTTTCCAACAACAAATTCACAAATGATTTGAAAGTATTTATACGGTTATACTATAAAACACTGATTTATAGAATAAACTATTTACAGGCTCTGGATCAACTACAACGTATAAAAAATTCCTTTAAACGATTAATAGCAAATGAAAAATGGCTCACCAAAGAATCTAAAGTGGCAATGATAGCAAAGGCTACTAAAATTTACAATTATTATGATATATTTACACTCAATAATAATACATTCATAATAATTTAGATCGAACAAACGAGAGATAATGTCGGTTATCCTGATTACATATATGATCCAAGATATTTTGACGATGATTTCAATGGGGTAACCACCTTACATGCTAAATTGTTACATAATACAGTCATACCCCTCTTTAGGAACTTTTCGGCTTACGACCATGGAGGTTTAATTCGCTTTTCGAACTTTTTTACTTTGAGTGTTACACATTTTTTCTGTTAAATTCTCCATATACTAGTAAAATGATAAAATATCCAATTATAAAAATGTATCTATATCAATTAAAATTGAAAATTAATTGTTTTTAATCCACGCGGGCATGTTTGTTTATTACATAAGTCATGTAATTTAGCATGGTAAGAGATATCAAAACAAATCGAGTCGGTAATTAGGATTAAGTCTAATCTTATTTCTAGCGTTTTCTTCTGCCATATTGTCACCACCTCATTATTCGGAATCATCTCCTAAGTTAGTTCAAGAATACTTTATTGAATTAATATAATTCAGTAAAAATTTTGAAATAAATGTTATTTTAAAATTGATGATTTCATGCAAAGGAACCTCAATTTTGGAGGCATTGGAGCTACCATGGGCCATGAGATAACACACGCATTGGGCGTTATTGGTCATCCATTTTATTAATACCAATATTGAACGTAGTAATGAGTGTAATGTATATTAAACCGTGCAGGTAATACAGTTGTTGTTAATGGTGTTGCTAGAGAAATATGGCAGGGAGAAACCAAAGAAAACTTTTTGAAAAGATCTGAATGCTTGATTAAACAGTTCGACGGAATTCCCACAGAGACAGATATAAAGGTTATTATTATGTTCTATTAAATTGTTTTACCACTTTTAATCAATTCCAGGTGAATGGAAATACTTCAGTAGACGAAAACATAGCTGATGCTGGTGGTTTGCGTATTACCTATATGGTACGATTTCATTTTGAACGATATTTTCCACAATCTGTAATATAGTGATATTACATCCTTTATAATCGGATGATGGTCAATACAAATTTCGTGTAATAATAATTGTTATTAAAAATGAATTTTGGACTTGAAATAGCTTAAAATTATTTCCGATGAATAATTCCTAAATGAATGTGCATTTCTTTGCACGTTTTTGCTAAAGTTTAAAACATGTTGACCACCCATATTCAACTTAATTACTTAGATTTAGTTCAATAATAAATATTGTCACTAAGTTTTGCCTCGGATGTGGCAATTTAATGTTATAATGATTGTTTTCTGTTCAAGGCTTACAAAAGATGGTTGAACGAATATGGGGAAGAAAAACAGCTTCCTGGTTTTCCTTATAATTCTGAGCAGATGTTTTTTATTGGTTATGGCATGGTAATTAGTTCATCATAAATTAATTGACTAATAAATAATAATGTCTTTGTTTAATATAAAATTTGATTCGTAGGCATTGTGCAGAAGGCACTCCAAGGAAAATCCTGAATATGAACCTAACGATACACATCCACCACACAAAATCAGGTGTTTTTAAATTACGCATTTAGTTTTATTTTTTGCAAAATAATTCAATTTTTACTTTATAAATCGATGAACTGATCACTATTATTAAAAATTTCATTCTTTTTGGGTCACATCAACGTAACATAGCAAACCCCTTCATCAAAATATCTCAAAATAATTCTTTATTTTGATGCAACAAGCAGTGGTTTATAAACTGGGGAAATACAAAATATTGGTTAGATATGACAAATATTTTAGAAAATAATGACATTTTTACATGGTCACTCTACTTTTTGAATTTTGATTTTTTCGAAAATCGGCCACACTTAATGTGTCATAACTGATATTGTAAATGAGATAAAGCAATTACATTTTGCGGATTTGTTCGCCTAACCTTAGCCTATTAAATAATATGAAAATTAATATTTTGTGATTTGTGGTTTTTGAGTAAAGCATCTCAGAAAATGAGAAACCTTTGTAAAAATACCAATCTTTGAATTTAAATATTTTGAAAACTAAGCATAAATAGTCAATAACGTTTTGTTAATTTGTTTATAGTATCATGGTCTAAAGATATTATAAGTTTCATCCGAACACATTTGATAGGTTTTGTATTATAAGCTTTTAAATTCAGACAAAATTCAATATGACGCGATCTTCAGTGCTATTTAATTCGAAAGTTTGGTGAAGATTATTTTAAATTAATTTTTTTTATAGTTCTAAGATTGTGTTTCAGCAATGAATTTTGGTAGATTTGTTTGCCTAGTTACAACTTATTAAATAATCTAAATAATCAATATTTTGTGATTTACAATACTTGAGGAATGTGGCTCAGAAAATATGACATTTATTTAAAAATTCCATAGGGTGACCATATAAAATTGCATTATTGTTTTTATTACTGGTCACATTTAATCAATATGTTGTATTTGCCCACTATATACTATTTTCCGTGACAAAATATAAAAATCACCTAATTCGAAATTTTTAAAATCATCTATTATTACTAAATGCAAGCAGTAACACCATGGCCTAAAAATGTTTGAAAAAAATATTTCTTGAAGTTTGTCAAAAATAAATTGTGTTCATATCTTAAAATATAGTAAATCAATTCAATTTAATTTAATTTTAAGATGATGTCGCATTGCATTTATAAATAACTGAATTAATAAATTATTAAATCGTTTCAACTTACTAAAACAGGGTTAACATGTCTCTGAAGAACTTTAAAACCTTTTCCAAAGTTTTTAAATGCAAGGCCAATTCAGAAATGAATATCTCCAAGAGATGCAGAGTATGGTGATCCGGGAATCTTGAAAAAACATTTTAATTTATTACATTTTATTTAATATACATTAAATTGCATTCACTGACAATTTTAAATATATAATAATAAGAAAATTATATGGCATGTAATAGTAAATATTTTATGGAACAACAAATGGACTCAAAACAGAATTTAAATTTTAAACAAATTTAAGAAACTAAGCTAAAAAATGTATTACTTTATTAAGGTAATGTCCGTAAATTATTATTACATCATAATAAGTTATTTAATAAAAACTATTTTCTTTCGGAATACATTTTAATTCACAAAAAATTTGACAATGACAATAACAATAACATAATAAAAATAATATTATAAATAATAATAAATAATTTTATTCAATTAATAAGCAATAATAACTTAAATTCACTCCCGAAATGAGCGAAATGTCGGTCTCAATGCTTGGTAAATCTTCTGTGGTTGTCAACGTTATGTTTTAAAATTTATTTAATAACCACAAACGCTTGTATTAACCCGTATTTAACTTTAAACAAAAGTCGTTATACTTGCTCCGAAAGAACAGCAATAACAATTCGTTCAGGTAAAACTTTCCTTACTTGAGAAAATTTCTCAATTCAGGTTACTACAGGTATAAAACAGCTTTTCAAAAATATTTAATGTTTTAGTTTTGTTTAATCACAAAAGTTATGCGACATAAATTCAATTTTATGGTCTGTCAATGTAATTTGCTTTAATAATATTTTAAGTCAATCATGTTATTAATAATTTTAATATGTCCTTTGGAATTCTATTATCCAGTTCAATAAGTAGGAGTGTCGACCATTATCACTTTGGAGTCATTATTTCTTTATCTCTATTTTAGCTGTTTTAAAACAAATAAAAATAAAACAGGGTAAAATAAAGTACATTCTAAACTTACAAAATAATGTTCTATAATTTTATAAAATTATATACTATAATTGTTTAAAAGTTAGTTAAATAAGGTTTTAATGAGATTAAAAATTGAATTAATCAATATGCAACTCACTGCATGTGTTAATAACACAGATGAAGGGCGACTTGCACCAGTGAAACTTTTGAAATCGGTTAAATTTGAATAATTTCAAGATACGTTTTCAATAATAATATTCAATAAATTTATAAATTTTTACTAGATTGCAGGGACCATCAGTGCTTATCACTATATCAGCCAGAACATCTGAAACTGTTTAAAGGCAATGTAATCATTTTAACAAATTGTTTATTTTTATTTATTTGATTAAAGTCCGTTGCATAACTAGGAACTTTTAACAAATTGTCTTTTAAAATGACATGAATAAGGTTACATCATTGTATTATATTAAAATTTTCTCAAATTTATGAATAATTATTCTAAAAATACATAACAAGGAGAACCAATAACCAACCCATGACGAGCATCAGGATTGCAAGCAGGAAAACACAGGCAGTCTTCATCTTTGGAGATGTTTGAGCATCAGTGATGAAAGGTCCTTATATTCAATTGGCAAGCAATGGGCAGTTCACAACTAATAAATTGAAATTAAATAACACATAACTAATGTCGTTTGTTGACGAATGTAAAAAGCAGATGCAGTTCTTTGTTCGTTGTTGTCTTCTCTGACATTACAAATTGCCAACATTAATAATGACGATGTTGATGAAATATATTCAATTACCATACAAAGAGTAGTTTATAAATAATAAATTGAAATTAAATAAAACGTAAATAATTTCGTTTGTTTTCAAATATAAATTGACGTCTTCTCTGACATTAAAAATTGACAACATTAATAACGATCGATTTTTCGCCATGCCTCAAAAAAAGATAAATGAGGAGACCTCAAAATCCTTTAATTTAAATGAAGACGTTATTTTTAAGATTGATATTTTAAGTGCTAAACAAGTGCAAATTAATTATTAAACTTATAGTAGCATTATATTACTATTATTCATCATTTTTTTTTGGTTTTGCGAGCTTTCCATTTGAGGCTTTAATATTGAAAAGGTAATCTCGTTATTTAAAAGACATAAATATACCTACCTAGCCGCTAAGATTGTTGAAAAAGTGTAATATGCAATAATATGACTATCTTTGTATTTTGACGTCGGAAGCTTATTATATAAATATATTTAGACTCCTCATGCAATGATTTTGCTGTTTCAGTTCGGTTATTATTAATAAAAACTATTATTTGAAGCTATCATGTAATCAGGAAGAGGTAGAATATTTTATAGAATGTTGTTCATTTGTAATATTAATTTAAGACATAAGAAATAAATAACACAATTTAATAATAAATTATTAATAATCATTCAATAATAATAATAATAATAATAATAATAAAAATAATAATAATAATAATATAATAATAATAATAATAATAATAATAATAATAAGAATAATAATAATAATAATAATAATAATAATAATAATAATAATAATAATAATAATAATAATATAATAATAATAATAATAATAATAATAATAATAATAATAATAATAATAATAATAATAATAATAATAATAATAATAATAAAAATAATAATAATAATAATAATAATAATAATAATAATAATAATAATATAATATAATAATAATAATAATAATAATAATAATCCTAATAATAATAATAATAATAATAATAATAATAATCATAATAATAATAATACTAATAATAATAATAATAATAATAATAATAATAATAATAATAATAATAATAATAATAATAATAATAATAATAATAATATAATAATAATAATAATAATAATCCTAATAATAATAATAATAATAATAATAATAATAATCTAATAATAATAATAATAATAATAATAATGGATGCGCATCTTGAAACTGAAACGAGGAATCGTCATCATCATCATCGTCGTCGTCATCATTCAATTCATAAATTTATGATGCAGGTAATTCAATAACTTTGAAATATATATCCACAAAATTTTTCACATTAGGCATCTTTGACTCTATGAATATTGCACCTTACTAGTTAACTATTACTTATTATTATCATTATTAATATTAATACTATTATTGTCATCATAATCACAAACACAATCCCTCAACCTTTTAGGGTCTGCGCCCTTGAACGCTGCATCGATGACCTCCGAGAAGGCCACGGCCACCGGCACCGTGTCGGACATGGCTAGGGTCAGAGGGCTCGGACCGCGGGACATGTGCCCCCCGGAATGAAAGGAGGGGGTGGTGGCCGAGGTTTTGACTCTGTTCGGCAGCATGGAGGAGTTAAAAACGCTGTTTAGGCTGAGGGTGCTGTCGCTTCGGTCGCTGGAGAGCAGACGGAAAACGTCCGGCGTCTGCCTGCCTGCAGGTCGTGAGGTTGCCTAAGGGCCTGTAGCTTGATTCTGATTGGCTGGCTGAAGGGGAGGAGTCAAAATGTCAAGGTTGATCAGGTCGTCGCTCGGCTTCGTGCTGCGATTGGTTGTGTCATCGCTCGTAAATAATGAATGCTTGCATATTCAAAACATTTATTGTAATCGGTTAATTAAATAGCCATTAATAAAATAAGAAATGCTTAATATAGTAACTGGTAATTCTAGTGAATATGCTAATGAAATTGATAAATTAATAATACTAAAAACTAGAAATGCTTATTATAAAAACTGGTAACTCTCATGAATATGCTAATGACCTACCACCCATCAAAACTTTGAGCAGTCGTTCTGAGCTCATTGACGGGGGTTCGCCTCTGAGAGAAAAAAATATCCGATTCAAAATTTTAAAACATTGAAACATTTATTTAATAAAACAAAACAAATTTTTATTAAACCATCAAATTAATTCATCTAAATCATCATCATCATCATCATCATCATCAATTCCAGTGCAGGACCGAACGATCTGATAAAATTGGCGGGACGCAAAACAACTAACGAGTATTTTGAAAACTTAATTACTTGAATAACTGACTGAAACTAAAACATTTTATAGACCGAAAAAAAGGAAACTATGCTTAAAAAAATTTATAAATTAAACATTTCATTTGCCATGAATTCAGAATTTTGTTGCTGCTGCGATTGCCACGTTGAAAATTTATTCGTTTCTCAAATAAATCCTCTGGTTTGGCTACGAACGACGCCAGGACTTCGAAACGAGATATTTATTATTCTCCGTTTGAACGTTGATGACAAGTAATTTTGTCCTTTTTTTCTGTTCCTCCACAAGTTTTCAGGCTGATGTTGATGTTACTTACAATGAATACTTTAGTTTCAGAATATATTTGGTCAATCAAATTTAAAACAGTGTTGTCTGCTCATAAAAGGGAATAATTGTGGTGGTGGTAATGATAATGATGGGGACATAATCTGACGGCATTTATGTAATTTTAAATGGATGTCCTTTTAGAGCAAGGTTTTTAGACCATATCGTCAAATTCCTGTTTCAAGTGAGTCTTGTGATTATTGTCCGTTTAAAATATTATTCATCACATCATCTCTCGTTCTCTGGCTTTTATTTTTAATTATTTTTTTTTTGAATTACCTCTCGTGGTGTGATGTATCGTAAATAAATGATGATGATGATAATAATAATAATAATAATAATAATAATAATAATAATAATAATAATAATATAATAATAATAATAATAATGAAAAGGTTTCGCCAATTTTAGAATTTGTTTGCTAGATCACAAGATGGCAGCCCTGCTCTTTGTTCAATTACCCGAGTAATCCCTTTTCTTAAACTCAAAAGCAAATAATGTAATAAGCGAAACAACTTAATTTATGAAGTTTGTAGTTGGATTTATTCGGTAAATACTTAGTTAACCTGTAAAAACCCTGTTGTCTGTTATTGCGCAATGATCACTTGACGCACCTTTCCATACCTGTTCTCCCCCGAAAAGAACACAATATTTACAAAATATACCTTCTTTTTTCTTAGAATAAGACATTTAAGAAAAATTTTCTAACCAATGCGTCAGACGGAATTTCAGACGGCGTTTAGACTCGACAGGAAATTGATATGATTTCAGAGGTTACAAAACAATTCCTTTTCTTGCTCAGTAACTGGTGTTGCCACTTAATTTAGTTTAAACCCGTAACCCCTCCCCCCTAGCTATGGTCCTGAAATTAGATATCAAATCGGATTTTCTAGAATTTGTGACATCTGGACTGAGAGTTTAGGATTTCCAACCTGACAGTATGACATTTGTATTTCTGGAATATTTTTCTTAGAAAGATACCAAAAGTTACAATAATTAAAAGTATAAAACATAATTAATTGCCAAAGCTTTTAAAGCTTAATTATCGAAGCAAAATTTTCTTTTTTTAAATAATCCAGTGCAAATTTAATAACGACTAACTGTGCCGACTTTGATGATCTATTGGCTCCAAAGCTATCGAACTTTATGCAGGGGTATCTCAGTGCAAAATACCGAAATTGTGTACTTGTATAATGCGCAGTCAATAATCAATAAATAGATTATAACGATATTTAATTTTCATTGAAAATGTAAAATGCGTAGTCAGTACTCATGGATTATTAAGATATTTAATAAATACATATATGTGCTTTCAATAATTCGTGACTGGGCATAAATTTTGTCTTTATATAATGCGAGTGTCAAGCACGGAGAACCCATATGCTTCAGAGAGATATGTCATATCTACACATATTCATGGTTTACCTGTTTACGCAAGTGACAAATGGTATTTACACTCAGTTTAAAGTTGCCATTGTTAACATTATATAATAAAAGTAAATAGTATGAGTTATTCGAATTAACTATTGAATAATAATAATATTATTGATTGGTTTCATTGCAGTTAGCACGGGAAGCTCACCAAGTCATTTGGGGATTAGTTTAAAGTTGAATATTAAAAATAGAAATAAAGGTAATTGCACAACAGAATGTATTAATATAATTAAAACATATTTATTTAATTTGTAAATCAATTTGCAGATCCTCAGATATGTACCACCGTCGATTGCAACAAAACAGGTCGGTTTAATATAGGCATATCGAAAATTAACACCAGCAAATAAAATTTAATTATTCAGTATTTACTCTAACCCCAAACCATATTAATTCTTAAAGATGTACTTATGCATAAATTTTTTGAAATTTGAAAATCGTGATTATGGCAATGAATTCAGCTGAACTGGTAGCCAAGTATATAGACTTCAAAACAGACCCATGCCAAGATTTCTATCAATTTTCTTGTGGAAAACTTATAAAAGAAATGCCACCTGGTAAGACAAAAGTCGGTTCAGTCGAGAATATGAAGATGGAACTTATGCAGAACCTAAAAGGTTGGCGGACGAATCATATTGACAAACAAAATTTTCACAAATAATAATAATAAGTTGCAAATACTGCTCTATTTTATTTTTAGGTATTTTGGAAGAACCTCCCGGTGAAGCTAAAGATAATTTTGAGAAACAAACAAAAATGTCTTTTCAAGCATGCGTTGACACAAGTAAATAATTGTTTTTATTATTAAAGATTTTTATTAATTTCATGTTTAACTGGCTAAATTTTGGTAATTTAGCGGCCATTGACAATGGTGGCGGTAAAGCCTTAAAGGAAGTTTTGAAGAAGTTTGGCGGCTGGCCTTTGGTGGAAGGAGATAAATGGAAAGAAGAAGAATGCAATTTGACGACGATCTTTACGAAGTATCAGTTGCATGGGATGTTGTCAATTTTCGCTGTAACAACAACACTCGAAATTCCCATAGTAAGTTAAACAATTATGTATTTTAAACTATACAAAAGCTAAATAACATACCATATTTATAAACTTAGATCTAGAAAATATTTATATTTCTAAGATTTGGCCATCCTATGAACCTAAACCTGATGATCCTTACAAACAAAATTCGACCATATTGGGCATCTACAAACAGTACGTTATAGATGCAAGTCTTTACCTTGGAGAGATGGAAAAAAGCGACGATTTTATAAAAGCTGTGGATGACATCATTGAATTTGGAAAAAGTGTGTCTGAGGTCAGGCATAATCAAAAATAATGAAATATTAAATTGTTATTGTGTTTGTATATTTTGGTACTTTATTTTAATTATTGTAATATTATGTTAATTAGTAATATATTATATTATTATTATTACTAATAATATTATTATTATTATTATTAATGTAATATAATGCTCTGTATGAATTAAAATTTTAAATTAACTCATCGTGACTAAACAAATGAACTTAATTTCATACATTTATAGTGTGAACCTGATCGGCGCGCCCAAATAAATTCATCAAATATAGAAAACATGAAAAACATATTTGGAAAAGTTGGTTGATTTTACTACAAATTGAACCATTAGTTTTATTCTGTACCATTACCAATAATTTTACTAAATGTTTTTTTTTAAATGATAAACCTTTAAAACATCAAAATTAAAGATGATTTTGGTATCTTGTTGATAACTTAGAATTCAGTAATATCAAAAGTACGACCTTGGGATAAGATCAAATGAATTCTATCAAATTTGAAAAATGGATTTACTAAGTTCAATTGATCTGACTCTTTATCAAAAACTTTGAAAACAAGATACTTTAGCATCATTTCATTGCGTTTTAATTCAGTTAGTTATCAAAAATGTTAACAAAGGTAACTTAATAATTTTACAAAAAAATTAATAAATTAATTATTACAGATATTCGACATTGAAAGCTACTTCAAATCGTATTACAAAAATGCTGGACTTGATCGCGCATCAAATGAAACAATTGGAATGTATAACGCGCCTTACTTCGATTGCCTGATGCCACTTTTAGGGGACGGCCAAAAGGGAAGGGGCAGCGAACGGGGACGAAAGGGGCAGGGAAAGGGAAGAGGAAGAAGACGAAGAGAAGAAGAAGAAGACGAAGAAGAAGAAGAAAGAAGAAGAAGAGAAGAAGAAGAAGACGAAGAAGAAGAAGAAGTAAGAAGAAGAAGAAGAAGAAGAAGCAGAAGAAGAAGAAGAAGCAGAAGAAGAAGAAGAAAGAAGAAGAAGAAGAAGAAGAAGAAGAAGAAGAAGAAGAAGAAGAAGAATGAAGAAGAAGAAGAAGAAGAAGAAGAAGAAGAAGAAGAAGAATAGAAGAAGAAGAAGAAAGAAGAAGAAGAAGAAAGAAGAAGAAGAAGAAGAGAAGAAGAAGAATAAGAAGAAGAAGAAGAAGAAGAAGAAGAATAAGAAGAAGAAGAAGAATAAGAAGAAGAAGAAGAAGAAGAAGACGAAGAAGAAGAAGAAGAAGAAGACGAAGAAGACGAAGAAGAAGAAGAAGAAGAAGAAGAAGAAGAAGAAGGAAGAAGAAGAAGAAGAAGAAGAAGAAGAAGAAGAAGAAGAAGAAGAAGAAAGAAGACGAAGAAGAAGAAGAAGAAGAAGAAGAAGAAGAAGAAGAAGAAGAAGAAGAAGAAGAAGAAGAAGGAAGAAGAAGAAGAAGCAGAAGAAGAAGAAGAAGAAGAAGAGAAGAAGAAGAAGAAGAAGAAGAAGAAGAAGAAGAAGAATAAGAAGAAGAAGAAGAAGAAGAAGAAGAAGAAGAAGAAGAAGAAGAAGAAGATAGAAGAAGAAGAAGAAGAAGAAGAGAAGAAGAAGAAGAAGAAGAAGAAGAAGAAGAAGAAGCAGAAGAAGAAGAAGAGAAGAAAGAAGAAGAAGAAGGAAGAAGAAGAAGAAGTAAGAAGAAGAAGAATAAGAAGAAGAAGAAGAGAAGAAGAAGAAGAAGAAGAATGAAGAAGAAGAGAAGAAGAAGAAGAAGAAGAAGAAGAAGAAGAAGAAGAAGAAGAAGAAGAAGAAGAAGAAGAAGAAGAAGAAGAAGAAAGAAGAAGAAGAATAATAAGAAGAAGAAGAGAAGAAGAAGAAGAAGAAGAAGAAGAAGAAGAATAAGAAGAAGAAGAAGAAGAATAAGAAGAAGAAGAAGAATAATAAGAAGAAGAAGAATAAGAGAAGAAGAAGAATAAGAAGAAGAAGAATAATAATAATAATTAATAATAATAATAAGAAGAATAATAATAAGAATAATAATTAATAATAATAATAATAATAATAATAATAATTAATAATAATAATAACAATAAAAATAATAACAATAATAACAATAATAATGGTCGATATATGCATTTTTAAAATTTCCATTTCAGAACAATCGTCAACTACTTAGTATGGAAGATGATAGAATCCTCTTCTGCGGCAATGCCCAAAAAGTTCTTAGAATTTTCAAACACTTTTAAGTCGGTACGTTCCATGCGTTATTTAATAAATTAACACAAAATTTTATAATTTAATTGTACCATTATCATTTTTCTGATGAAATAAGATGTGATTAGCAGCATCCGAGCGTCTAGAACTGACTAAAATAATATTATAATATTTATTATAAAATTAATTATAATATAAACATGTCAAAGGTTAATGTGGATGCGTTTTCAAAATATAATCTTATTACTTACACTTTAAATATCCATTTCGCTGAAAACAGTTTTTAATGTCTTGATTTTATGAAGCAATAGTAATAGAATCTAAATTATCATTATTATTATTATTATTATTTATTAATATTATTTATTATTATTACTATTATTTATTATATTACTGAATAGTTATTTAATCTTTATTGACCTATTTAGAGCTGCGACAAAGGTATTGAAGTTTGACTCTGAGATTTATTGACATTTTTTATTTATATATATATATATATATATATTTGTACCATTACCATTTTTCTGATGAAATAAGATATAATAATTTATATATATAAACATAAATAGAATATATAAACAATATGTATTATTTGTATATAATTTTGGAATAGTTGCTTAGTGAACTTAGTAGAAAACGTAATAGTTTGGATTTCGACAATATTGAACAATTGGTTTTTGGCAATTATAGACGTGATTTAACTAATTTGATTGAATAAACGAGTTTAAATATTTATTAATTAATTTCAGCGTTTTATAATGAGAATAACTGTACATATGTTGAAATGTTGAAGTAATAATATGTATTTGATTTTAGGAAATTGGTTTAACAAGCCGAAACATTATCCGTTGGGAATCCTGTATTGATATTTTAGCGGAAAAACTGGATAAAGTTCTGGGTCACTTGTACGTGATCCGGTATTTGAGTCAAACATCCAAAAATAAGGTTACGTAATGATGTATACATGATTCACAAGAGAGCATATTTGTATCATCAGGTTTAAAATTAACAAGGTATAACTTTCATTGAGATTTGATAAGATGAGTAAATTAGCATAACATTACTGAATTAATTGAAAATATTTTCACGGCCAATAACAACATAAATCCACAAATGATTTGAAAGTATTTATACGGTTATACTATAAAACACTGATTTATAGAATAAACTATTTACAGGCTCTGGATCAACTACAACGTATAAAAAATTCCTTTAAAAGATTAATAGCAAATGAAAAATGGCTCACCAAAGAATCTAAAGTTGCAATGATAGCAAAGGCTACTAATATTTGCAATTACTATAATATATTTACACTCAATAATAATACATTCATAATAATTTAGATCGAACAAACGAGAGATAATATCGGTTATCCTGATTACATATATGATCCAAGATATTTTGACAATGATTTCAATGGGGTAACCACCTTATATGCTAAATTGTTACCTAATACAGTCATACCCCTCTTTACGAACTTTTCGGCTTACGAAAATGGAGGTTTAATTCGCCTTTCGAACTTTTTTTACATTGATTGTTGCAAATTTTTTCTGTTAAATTCTCCATATAATAGTAAAATGATAAAATAACCAATTACACAAATGTATCTATATCAATTAAAATTAAAAATTAATTGTTTTTAATCCACGCGGGCATGTTTGTTTATTACATAACTCATGTAATTTAGCATGGTAAGAGATATCAAAACAAATCGAGTCGGTAATTAGGATTAAGTCTAATCCTAAAAAGTTATAATTACAATATCAAAGAAGTCCTGATGTTAGTGTTTTTACTGACTAATAATATATAAAGTACATGTACTGTATAGAAAATATGTAAATGTACACATTTATACAGATAACTGTTGTTTAATCAAAGAATAAACTGTTCTTTATATTCCATTTATTTATTTCAATTAATATTTCAACAAATAAACCTATAAAATTTTTAGAAATTAAGTGATAGCTTACTGTCACAAGGAATACTAGGCTTGGGTTTAAGTACTTTTCAGCTTAAGTACTGACTTCAGGAACGAATAAAGTACGTAAGGCGAGGTACGACTGTATTTAATAGTCAATGTCTTCGATAATATCAAATTTCTGTTTTGAACGTTGCTATTGGATGCCCTGCCGATTCCCGTAGGTATCCCCGTATGGGAGGCAGTAGGTTGGGGGTTTAGGTTTTACATTTGGTGCGGCTGTGTTATTAGTTCAAATCCCAGCTGGTCTCAATAGTTTGTAGCATGCTGTTGTTGGCATCGAAACTTTAAAGCACTGATTTATATCAAATTGTTGAACAGATTGATGTTAGCGGCCAGTCCTTTCTGGAAATGTTTCTTACCATCAAAATGCTGAAAGAGAAAGATGCAGTGAAAAACATGAAAAACACAGGCTTGTTAGTCACTTTGTTATTTTTTATCAACTAAACCGTCCTCTTCAATATTATACTGACGAAGAGTGCCCAAACTTGGTCAATTCTTTTAACTTTTATCACATCATCCTCTAACTTCTCTTCATTCCAATCTCTCTGCAGACCTGGTTTTTCTACAGAAACAGCTCTTTCACATATTTTCAACAATCTCTCTGATATCTCTAGCAAGAGCAATTGTTGTGCGATTCATTAGAAGGTGCTTGCCTCTTTAAATTGTACATCCCTTACCAAGTTGTAGATCCTAAACCTGAAAGCATGATTAAACACACTGTCAAAATAAGGCTTTAGAAAATGCTATTCAAAATGTTATTAACCCTTACAGATGATTTTCTTCTGTTTCCATCACGCTTAGCAATAATAATAATTCTGCATTAATAAAAAGATATTGTTCTTTTTAGGTTGATAATGCCAGTTACATTTTATAACGGTATGCACATGGAATACAGAAATGAAATAGGTGAAAATTCACTTTTAAAATGTCAATATCATGAATTCATTATTCGACATCTTATTTCTAGCGTTTTCTTCTGCCATATTGTCACCACCTTATTATTCGGAATCATCTCCTAAGTTAGTTCAAGAATACTTTATTGAATTAATATAATTCAGTTAAAATTTTGAAATAAATGTTATTTTAAAATTGATGATTTCATGCAAAGGAACCTCAATTTCGGAGGCGTCGGAACTACCATGGGCCATGAGATAACACACGCATTGGGCGTTATTGGTCATCCATTTTATTAATACCAATATTGAGCATAGTAATAAGTGTAATGTACATTAAACGGTGCAGGTAATACAGTTGTTGTTAATGGTGTTGTTAGAGAAATATGGCAGGGAGAAACCAAAGTAAACTTTTTAAAAAGATCTGAATGCTTGATTAAACAGTTCGACGGAATTCCCACAGAGACAGACATAGAGGTTATTGTTATGTTCTATTAAATTGTTTTACCATTTTTAATCAATTCCAGGTGAATGGAAATACTTCAGTAGACGAAAACATAGCTGATGCTGGTGGTTTGCGTATTGCCTATATGGTACGATTTCATTTTGAACGATATTTTCCACAATCTGTAATATAGTGATTTTACATCTTTTATAATCGGATGATGGTCAATACAAATTTCGTGTAATAATAATTGTTATTTAAAATGAATTTTGGACTTGAAATAGCTTAAAATTATTTCCGATGAATAATTCCTAAATGAATGTGCATTTCTTTGCACGTTTTTGCTAAAGTTTAAAACATGTTGACCACCCATATTCAACTTAATTACTTAGATTTAGTTCAATAATAAATATTGTCATTAAGTTTTACCTCGGACTTCGCAATTTAATGTTATAATGATTGTTTTCTGTTCAAGGCTTACAAAAGATGGTTGAACGAATATGGAGAAGAAAAACAGCTTCCTGGTTTTCCTTATAATTCTGAGCAGATGTTTTTTATTGGTTATGGCATGGTAATTAGTTCATCAGAAATTAATTGACTAATAAATAATAATGTCTTTGTTTAATATAAAATTTGATTCGTAGAAATTCTGCAGAAGGCACACCAAGGAAAATCCTGAATATGAACCTAACGATACACATCCACCACACAAAATCAGGTGTTTTTAAATTACGCATTTAGTTTGATTTTTTTTTAAATAATTAAATATTTACTTTATAAATCAATGAACTGCTCACTATTATTAAAAATTTCATTCTTTTTGGTTCACATCAAAGTAACTTAGCAAACCCCCCCCCAAAATATCTCAAAATAATTCTTTATTTTGATGCAACAAGCAGTGGTTTATAAAATGGGGAAATACAAAATATTGGTGAGATATGACTAATATTTTAGAAGATAATGACATTTTTACATGGTCACTCTACTTTTTGAATTTTGATTTTTTCGAAAAACGGCCACACATAATGTGTCATAACTGATATTGTAAATGAGATAGAGCAATTACATTTTGCGGACTTGTTCGCCTAACCTTAGCCTATTAAATAATATGAAAATTAATATTTTGAAAACTAATCAATAATATTTTGTCAATTTGTTTATAGTATCATGGTCTAAAGATATTATAAGTTTCATCCAAACACGTTTGATAGATTTTTGTATTATAAGATTTTAAATTCAGAAAAAATTCAATTTGAGGCGATCTTTAGTGCTATTTATTTCGAAAGTTTGGTGAAGATTTTTTTAAATTATTTTTTTTATAGTTCTAAGATTGTGTTACATCGCCTTAATAAAATAAACTGGTTTACTGAAATTTTGTTTTTTCGGAAATCAGACACACATAATGCATAATAGCCATTTTAAATATGGTGGAGCAATGAATTTTGGTAGATTTGTTTGTTTAGTTACAACTTATTAAATAATCTAAATAATCAATATTTTATGATTTACAATACTTGAGGAATGTGGCTCAGAAAATATGACATTTATTTAAAAATTCCATAGGGTGACCTTTGTAAAAATACCAATCTTTGAATTTAAATATTTTGAAAACTAAGCATAATTAATCAATAATGTTTTTTCAATTTGTTTATAGTATCATGGTCTAAAGATATTATAAGTTTCATCCGAACACATTTGATAGGTTTTGTATTATAAGCTTTTAAATTCAGACAAAATTCAATATGACGCGATCTTCAGTGCTATTTAATTCGAAAGTTTGGTGAAGATTTTTTTAAATTAATTTTTTTTATAGTTCTAAGATTGTGTTTCGGCAATGAATTTTGGTAGATTTGTTTGCCTAGTTACAACTTATTAAATAATCTAAATAATCAATATTTTGTGATTTACAATACTTGAGGAATGTGGCTCAGAAAATATGACATTTATTTAAAAATTCCATAGGGTGACCATATAAAATTGCATTATTTTTTTAATTACTGGTCACATCCAACCATTACTTTGTATTTGCCCACTATATACTATTATCCGTGACAAAATATAAAAATCACCTAATTCGAAATTTTTAAAATCATCTATTATTACTAAATGCAAGCAGTAACACCATGGCCTAAAAATGTTTGAAAAAAATATTTCTTGAAGTTTGTCAAAAATAAATTGTGTTCATATCTTAAATTATAGTAAATCAATTCAATTAAATTTAATTTTAAGATGATGTCGCATTGCATTTATAAATAACTGAATTAATAAATTATTAAGTCGTTTCAACTTACTAAAACAGGGTTAATATGGCACTGAAGAACTTTAAAACCTTTTCTAAAGTTTTTAAATGCAAGGCCAATTCAGAAATGAATATCTCCAAGAGATGCAGAGTATGGTGATCCGGGAATCTTGAAAAAACATTTTAATTTATTACATTTTATTTAATATACATTAAATTGCATTCACTGACAATTTTAAATATATAATAATAAGAAAATTATATGGCATGAATAGTAAATATTTTATGGAACAACAAATGGGCTCTAAACAGAATTTAAATTTAAAACAAATTTAAGAAACTAAGCTAAAAAATGTTTTACTTTATTGAGGAAATGTCCTTTATTAAGGAAATTGTTATTACATCATAATAATTTATTTAATAAACTATTTTCTTTCGGAAATTTCGTGTTCAGCATTGTGCTCCTAAACAGCCTATTCATTATTTATAGTGAAAAACAAGGAAATAATATTGAACTGAATATAATCAACTTCGTTCAACAAGTTCTTTGCTCAACTCCATTTGCAGCCACATCCATAAGAGGATTCTCATCTGATTGTTGATTATTTGTTCTCAATGTGAGTTTTCAATGTAATTAGACGAAAATTAATTTTCCTAGTGCCACCGAAAACGATATGACAAAAGTCTTAAGTGACAAAATGTCAACTTTCTGTGTCAAAACTGCAAACGAAAACGAAATTCGGCCGATCTCTAGGGCTCTGGAATGATAACAGGGGCAATTCCATTGCAATGATGATGATGATGATGATTATTATTACATTAACAATGAGATGGATAGATAAAAGTTAAGTATTGAATTTACACATTTTTTCTTTTATTAATTTGGAGAAATCATCACTGTTTTTATACACGATTAAAATTTGAATTCATCATAAAATTTGAAAACATCATCAACAGTTTGATATGATAAACTATAAATATATATAGCATGATAAATTAAATGAATCGATTAACATAATTAAGGAACATAATTAATTAACATAATTAATGCTTTTAATTGGTACGAGAAGGTAGATCGAATTTAATGAAACGAAAAATAAATGACTAAGAACGCTTCAGAAACAATTTTTACTTAAAAAATTATTTTTATTACTATTATTATTGTTATTATTTATTATTATTATTATTATTAAATTTAAAATTTTATTTTATTATTTCATAATAATTATATTAATTATATAATATAATGTATAATATATTAATATATTATTAAATATAATTATGTTATTATATAATAATTATTTATTATTATTATTATTATTAAGCTAGCGCTATTGACTAACATATTTCAATAAACATGATGCTAAGTCGCGTAATTTGCATATGTATCCTTAATATTTATAACCAGGATGATGACAATGGCATGCATCAAAAACAAAACCTGCCCCCTCTCTAAAAATAAACGGACAAATCAGGTCATTCAGAGACCAATCCGAGCAAGGGTTACATCGGGTGGGCGGGCTCAAGAACGCAAATATTATGTGATTGGCTATAATCAAAAATAGGTCTCCACTTGATATGGTAAGAATTATAACACGCCGATATAATTGGCTGTCCATAAGTTCCATGCCATCCTCCTCGTATAATTAAGTCATAACTGATTATTTTTGTCACAGCCAATGAGCTGTAGTCTGGTTGCTTGAATATTTATGAATGTCAACAGGGAAATTCTAATGAGTAATGAAGGCTTTGCACAAAAATAATAGTAATAATAATAATAACAGTAACATGATAATGATAATAATAATAATAACTGAAACTTAATAAAGACGATGATATCGATCCTAGAAACAAGATGGTCTCAAATTTCAAAATTTATATCGTATTTACAGGTAATATTTACAGGTAAAAAAAAATATCGATAGGTATTTAACCGACCCGAATAACTGCAAACTGGGTCATGTTAGGAGAGTTCGAAAACCCAGAATTTAAAATAGTTTGTTCCTCAAAATGAATGAAATAAATTGAAATACTGACAAAAGCGACACAGAAGCAATGTTTAGACAAAAAACATTTTTTACAAAATCTACATGAAATACTTTTTTTTTCTGAACTTTTTTCAAATTTTTTGCAGGGAAACGATGTCGGAATTTAATACTTCTGTCTTTTTAAAAATAATTTCTTAAAAAGGAATAAAACATAAAAACGATACGAAATCAAAGTAGAAAAGGGAAAGTAATCTCCATTGGGTTTCGAAGGGGCAGCCCCAATGTATGAGGTTCCACCTAGTTGACCTTTTTCAAAAGAATTCTCAACAAACATTCGATAAAAAAAAACTGAAGATATTCCAAAACTGAACATATTCTGAATGATCGACATGTTTGTAATTTCAAATAATAAAAACAGAATTGTGTTTTAATTCTTCAAAAACGATTTCGAAAACGTCCAAGACATGCCAAAATTACATGGTTAGTTGCCAGCTACCAGCTCTTCCTATTGCTGATTGGCTGGGCTTTCGTAGGAGAAGAACTCAAAAGATGTTGAGTCATTTCGGATTTGTCGATGTTGCCGCTATGATTCTTCGACTTTCTGAAAAAATTAGCCGACGGCTGCACGGCGACCGAGTCGTAGTTGAAGCTTATGTCGCTCGAATGGCTCAGCTCAGACAGCTTGTCAGGGCGCTCGTCAGCCGGGCTAGCTCTGTCAAAGGCAAAGGTAAGGTCGTCACTGTCGAGACCGGCGTCAGCCAGGAAGCCTCCGTTGGACGGAGGGGGCCGCCGAGGGAGTGGCGGGGGTACGTCGCTTTCCACGTCCAAATCCGGTAGAACCGGATCAGCCTCTTTGGGTGCTTCTTTACCCGATAACTTTCCATCGTTGGAGCTGAGTCCGTCCAGCGAGGAGAGTCGTTTCTTTGTGGCCGACGACGACAGCGACGAAGACGCCAGTGAAGCCGTGGTCAGCGACGAAACGCAGGCACTGTAGTTGCTGGCATAGGGCGGATCGCCGATGGAAAAGCGCAGTTTCTGCGTCGAGTCCGCTTGCTTCCTGGAACCCTGGAAGAGCGGGGAAACGGGGGTGCGTTGTGCCTGCTGTTGACCTGACATAACCCCTGAATAGGTTCCATCGTTTAGTTGGTACCTCCTCGAATAAAATGAGGTCAGCGGAAGTACTCCGTTCGACGAATGAGAACCGTTCTTGTTCAACTTGACACAGATCCAGGCAAACATGGCGAGTATGATGACGAATATGACCCCGACACAGGTCAAGACTATGATCAGGGTCAAGTTAGCGTTGTGGCTGGTATCGGAGACTATAATTTCAAATGATAGGCTTTCGATATTAATACTTTTGGACTTATAAATATTATATTATATACCTAATACCTAATTACTTATAAACACATATGCATTAATTATTTATGGATTTATAATTAGTCATCGATAAATAGTAGCCTATTGGTTGTCATGAAGATGACAGACATCTATGATTAGTTTAGCAATAATATATTTATTTATTTATTTATTTAAAGTTATGATCATAAATATACAGGTGCGTTAGAAATGGGAACCCAATAATTGAAACCTGTATTAAAACTGTGCGCATGTTCTTCGTGGGAACAGGTGGTGGATTTGTCTGAAACGAAGACTTTATTATTATTGTTGTTGTTATTAGTATTATTGTTATTATTATTATTATTATTATTATTATTATTATTATTATTATTATTATTATTATTATTATTATTATTATTATTATTATTATTATTATTATTATTATTATTATTATTATATTATTATTATTATTATTATTATTATTATTATTATTATTATATTATTATTATTATTATTAGTATTATTATTATTATTATTGTTATTATTATTTATGTAATACTCCATTTCAGCGTTTATATCCCAGCCATTTAGAAATGAACCTTCACCGCGACATTCCGGGCAGCACTTTCCCTGGACGAATACAGGGTGAGGGCAGGTTACGGGCTCACACACGGAGGTTGTGCAGAGAACGTGGCCGTCCATGCAGGCACAGGTCATACAGTCGTCGACCATCCAACTTTCACCGTTGTCGTAGTTCAGACTGTCGTAAGTGCAGAAGTGGACTGCCTTTTCTGAGTGAGTGAGTGAGTGAGTGAG
>JAJTWR010000019.1:0-5000 GCA_021613335.1 Whitmania pigra | reverse complement strand
TTAACAATTATAATGTGATTGTTGACAATTATAATGTAATTATTAACAGTTATAATGTAATTACTAACAATTATAATGTGATTATTAACAATTATAATGTAATTATTAACAATTATAATGTAATTATCAACAATTATAATGTAATTATCAACAATTATAATGTAATTATTAACAATTATAATATAATTATTCATACAAAACAAGCAAATGGCATCAAAGATCGTAAATTCAAAAGGCCGGTCGTCGTTCCAAGCGATCATTTCCGCTTCTCGTGCAACGGGAAATCATCGTCATCATCACATTATCATAATGTTAATGATAATAATAATAATAATTAATAATAATAATAATATAATAATAATAATAATAATAATAATAATAATAATAATAATAATAATTAATAATAATAATAATAATAATAATAATAATAATAATAATAATAATAACAATAATAATAAAATTAAAATAATAATATATTATAATATAAAAAAATAATATTAATATATTATTAATAATTACAATGATGATGATGATGATGACAATGATGATGATGACGATGATGACGACGACGATGGTTAAAAGCATTTAATATGCTAAAATTCCACGGAAAACAAAATAAATATTCTGTCACACCGCTATCAAAGGTCATCCCATGACGACGACGACGACGACGGCGGCGGTGTTAATGACGATGATGATGACGATGACTTATAGTAAATAATGCTGTCATTTGCGACCTTGGCAAGCAATCACGAAGCAAGACCAATTAGGAGGACAATTCATGTGAAAGCACTTGTCGGCAAATTGATCATCAGATCTTGCAGTTCTCAAGTGTTTTCAACAATTTTCAACAGGCCATCGTGATTGATCAGCCAGCAAATCAAGCATCCAGTCAATCGCTCAATCAATCACTGTAACTAACCATTTAAGGGATCAATCAATCAATCAATCAACAAATCAGTCAGTCACTAAATAAATAAATCAATCAATTAATCAACCTGTTACCTTCGTCACACACGGGGCAACAATGGCCCTCAACCACACGGGGGCTGGTGCACTTTGCGGCGCAGTAGATGGCCTGACAGTACGACTGCCCGTCGACGCACCTGCACGTAATACAGGTGTCTTGTTCCCAGGTGGCACCGTTATTGTAGAACTTTTCGTTCTTGGAACAACCTGGATAAGACGATGATATGAGAGGTCGTGTGAGTTCATTTAAGTTCATCGGGGGTTACATAACCTTGGATAGGTCAGATCATTATAATTTATGGAAATTATAACTCATGATTCATATTTACAAATGCAACATCATACATATAAAGCAAGAACTGAGTATGTAAAACAGTTTCAAAATGCTCAAATATACAAAGCAATACCTAAATAAACAAAGCAATGCTCAAACATACAAAGCAATGCTTAAACATACAAAGCAATGCTTAAACATACAAAGCAATGCTTAAACATACAAAGCAATGCTTAAACATACAAAGCAATGCTTAAACATACAAAGCAATACTTAAACAAAGCAGAATACAAGAACGTGTGACTTAGAAAGGGCAATACTTAACGGAATAATAACAGCTCTGTTAGAAAAAACAAACAGTATGTGACTAATTCAGCGCAGCCTTTGAAATGCAAGTAAGTTAAATCGATTAGAATCTGTATTTGCATTTGTATTTGTATCGTCATTTGTATGGCTTTGTTTGGCTTTGTATGGATTTTGTGTGCCCCTGTATGGCTTGGTATCAGTCTCCATTGTTAAATTCTGTCTGGCTTTGTATCATTCTGCATGGCTTTGTATCATTCAATATGGCTATGTATCATTCAGTGTGGCTTTGTATCATTCTGTATGGTTTTGTATCATCCATTTTTGCTTTGTATCATTCAATATGGCTTTGTATCATTCTGTATGGGTTTGTATTACTTTTAACGTCTAATAATTGCTTATGCTTCCCTCAATGTGTATACACGATACTTTTCAACCTCATGAAGAAATAGGTCAATGGAGACCTGATTGCAAGAAAGTAGGTCATAACAGAATTAAATCGAAGGAGACTTGAGTGATGAAATGATTTTAAATAATTTTACATCTAAAATAAATAAATAAATAAATAATTAACGAAATAACTTTATAATTATAAATTAATAATTATAATTGAAATAAATGACATATTGTAAAAAATGTAACGTGATCGCTGGAAAAACAATCATCACACTGTTTATCATCAATTATTACTATCACCACAGACAACATCATCATCATCATCATCATCATCATCATCATCAGCATCGTCATCATCAAACATAATCGTGATGCCAGTGAACAGAAATATTCACTTGTAATAAATAATGTTTTTATTATTTGATTTTATTAAATCAATTATTTATTAATTTTTTACCGATATAGAAAACAGAAACATCATCAAACCAAAAGGGTTAGAAATTAAGAAAACGGAGAAAATATTATTATTTAAAAAAAAGTCACAAATTACTTAACAACTTAAATAATAATTATTGCAACGATCACTATTATTGTTATTATTGTTATTATTATTATTATTATTATTATTATTATTATTATTATTATTATTATTATTATTATTATTATTATTATTATTATTATTATTATTAATTAATAATTAATAATTAATAATTAATTTAAATTTCAGCACAAAATAAACTTGGAAACTCAAAAAAAAAATCAACTTCAAAGTACTTCGTCGAATAAACACGAAGGTGAAACTTAACGCTCGAGTTGAGTGCATTTTTAGAGAACATTCCGCACTCAAGTGAGCAGCTATCCACTCACTCTTCCACCCACAATCCACCCATAATCCACCCACAATCCACCCAAGTCCACCCATAATCCACCAACAATCCACCTATAATCCACCCACAATCCACCCAAATCCAACCACAATCCACCCACAATCTACCCAAATCCACCCACAATCTATCCAAATCCACCCGCAATCTACCCAAATCCATCCACAACAAGAACATTACAAATCACAACCATGCGCAAGTTCATCCTGACCCAGGTAACAACAACATTTGTCATTTACAAAACACAAACTTTCCAACCAGTCAGCGCTTCCCAAACTAGGTCATACTCGCTCATTACGAGGTCACGACCTCTAACCTTTGCAGACCGGGCAGCAGCTGCCGTTCTCCTGGTGCCCGACCCACTCGCAATTGACCGGGAACTCTGGGCACCTGATCTTGAAGCACTTGACAATTCCAGAGTCACACTGGCATTTTAGGCAATTCTCGGATGTCCATTTTTCCCCGTCCTTGTAGGTTCGCTTGTCATGTGTACAAGAGGTTGACGAGACTGCATGGTGGTGGTGGTGGTTGTGGTGTGGTTGGTGATTGAAATGTTGTGATTGAAGTTGGCTGGTTGAAAGCGGTTGGTAAGAGTTTGAAAGTTATGGTTTGAAATGAGCTGTAGGTTTAGTGAGTTATTATTATCTTTGTTATTGTTGTTGTCAGTGTCATAATTATTGTTATTATTATTATTATATTATTATTATTATTATTATTATTATTATTATTATTATTATTGTTATTGTTATTATTATTATTATTATTATTATTATTATTATTATTATTATTATTATTATTATTATTATTATTATTATTATTATTATTATTATTATTATTATTATTATTATTATTATTATTATTATTATTATTATTATTATTATTATTATTAATTATTATTATTATTTTATTATTATTATTATTATTATTGTTATTAATATTAATATTATCATCATCATCATCACCATCATCATCATCATTATCATCATTATTATTATCATAATCATTATTGTTTTATTAAATAAATGAAAGCCACTAACCATCCCTACAGTCGTACACATCACAACATGATCCAGGTATTCCTGCTGCACTCGACAGGAGTCTTTTCACCTTTCCAGGTGGACAGGTGAGGTTGCTACCTGGACAGGTGCCAACCGGTTTGCATTGACAACTGAATATATGACGATGATTATGATGGTGATGAGGAGGAGGATGGTGATGATGATGATGATGGCGACGTCGTTAAAGATGATGGTGAATGTAATTATTTACTGTTTAGTAATAAAAATAAAGTATACTTCAAATACATTTATTAATTTCAAAATCACAAATATATCGTGAAAATATTTTCAGCTGAATTCTCTTATCTCAAATATTAAATTCAGTTTTATTTTTCAAAAGTTTTTCTCAGATATTCATTTATTTCTTTCAGTCACTCCTTCTTCGATCCTTCATTTTCTTCACGTCTTATCAAACCATTAAAGATCATCCTCAACATCAACGCCATCTTCGTCATCATCATCATCATCAACATCAACGCCATCTTCGTCATCATCATCATCATCATCATCATCATCATCATCATCATCATCATCATCATCATCATCATCATCATCATCATCATCATCGTCATCGTCATCATCATCACCATCACCACCACCACCACCACCACCACCATCATCATCATCATCATCATCATCATCATCATCATCATCATCATCATCATCATCATCATCATCATCATCATCATCATCATCATCATCATCATCACATCATCATCATCATCATCATCATCATCATCATCATCACCATCATCATCATCACCATCATCATCACCATCATCATCTAACACAAAAAGCACGGATTTTAAGCAGACCTCGTGCTAATAACACTTTGATCAGCTAACAACAACAACAACAAGTTACATCCACTGGGATCGAATAGCGCCGTTGTTTACCGCTGAATGTTATTTATTTTTAGCCGAGGTCAAAGGTCGCCGAGTCTGACGAACGAACTAGGGGTTAACAAAGCTTAACAAAGCTAAGCAAAGCCAGGCTTACCGTCGAGCAGTAGGGCAGCAGACGTCGAAGTTTGAATCGGGGTCGAGTTGAGTGCTGTCGTCTGGACAACTTCCGCCGATTACGTCATCGCCTTCTTCCGGTGTTGATGATGATGAT
>JAJTWR010000017.1:167500-255141 GCA_021613335.1 Whitmania pigra | reverse complement strand
GTTATAAGCAGTCGAGTAGCGATATAAATAGCTCGCAGCAGCCGCAATTATGACAGTCCAAATCATCTCAGTTATGCAACGGACTATAATCAAAATAAATAAATAAATAAACGCAATTATGACGAAATTTACTATCAAGACTTGCGAGGTCGCAAGAAATAGATTGACGAAAATTTCTAAGAGGTCAAATATGCTTCTGAAGTCATTTCCTATGCAAATCGTAGTCCAAAAGGCGCCTAAATGGTGCTTGAAGTGTGGATTCGAGTGCGAAAATTCGAATGAAGAATTTTGCACGGATTGCCTGGAAGTGATATACACGTCTTTCCACGATAACATCAGGTACGCTGCTAAAAGTGATCCAACGGACGGCGTTATGTGGGACAGTTTCGACAACGCCATGACGCACGTCTACAATGACAAAGGTTCACTGAAGCCGATAGAAATAGAAGGACCTCTATTCACCTCACCTAACGTTCCGATATTCCAAGAAATTCATCCGTACTCTAAACAAACCTACGCAATCCCTGATTGCCGTGAACAAACAAAAGAAAATGAGAAGCCAGTCCTCAATGTTTTCCTCAAGAGAGGATCTGGGATCTACCCGATTGTTGTTCCCATGCCGAATGGAAGTTTGGCCATTGGGAACAGGAACATTGACAAGACTGTCAAGGTTTGTCGAGTCAGACCGTGGATCCGAGATTTGAAATCGGAGTACCAAAGCAGTGAGGAGACGGTGAAAAGAGGTCGCGGCAGACCAAGAATTCATCCGATTGTTCGACAGCACGATAATGACTGTGAAAACATTGATGAAACAGTCAGAAGAGGTCGTGGAAGACCGAGGATCCATCCGATCGTCGAAACTAAACCTGTTGAAAATGGCGATATCGGAGAGAATGTCTGCGAACAAGTGAAAAGAGGCCGAGATTTGAAATCGGAGTACGAAAGCAGTGAGGAGACGGTGAAAAGATGTCGCGGCAGACCTAGGATTCATCCGATTGCTCCACCACAAGGAGATATGGAATTGGACGTTGAGCAGAACCCAGAATACCTCAAAAGAGGTAGGGGTAGACCGAGAAAAGAAAATACCAAATGTGAGGATGAGGAGTCGGACAATGAGGACGTCTCCGAATGTCCAAAGAGAGGTAGGGGTAGACCGAGAGAAAATACCAAAAATGTGAGGATGAGGAGTCGGACAATGAGGACGTCTCCGAATGTCCAAAGAGAGGTAGGGGTAGACCGAGAAAATACCCAAGATATGAAGAACCAGACACTTCGACTAAAATCTAACTTTGCTTGGAACGACTTTAGCTAAATTTAACACTTCGGGACTTATTTTGTCATTTTTTTTCTCTTGTTCAGTTTGATAATAAAACTTGAAAATTCTTTAAAAAACGTGTTTTGTTGTCAACGCGAAAATTTATAACAATGCATAATGAGCAGCGAGAGTAAATAAAGCAATAATATTAATTTAACAGTAAAGCGATAAAAAAAAATAATTATACCGATAAGATATGATAATAATAAATAACTTGGGGGCGGAGCCTGTGCGCGCATGCATCGACCGCGCGGATGCATGCGACTGATATGTCTATATAAAGGATTCGAGGGCGCTTTCTTGTCGGGCCAGCTTTTTCACTGCGACGGAGGCGAGAGTCGTTGTTTACTTGTGAATAAACCAGCGAAACAAGAATCGAGTTGGCGCGAAAGCGGAGAACAAAGCGGGAGTACCTTATCGACGTATAAGAAAGTTGGTCAGAAATTTGAAATTGGAGCAGCGTACGGATAGCTTTCTCATTCGTTTGTGCGAAAAAAAAAAAAAATTTTCGGCTTCGTGCGTTCTACGAATGGATAACATGGAGACGATGGACGACGGTTTTCAAACCGTCGAAAATCGTAAACGCAGAAGAGTTGCCTCTTCTGTCTCAAGCGACGCAGCGCAGGAAGTCCCTGCAGAGAAGACCACGAAGGTCTTCATCAAAGTGGAAGTGAGGAGGCTGAACCCAGTCCGGGTTCAGAAACAGGTGAGTGGGGTTCTTGGCAGGAACGACGCTAAGATCATTGCATGCAAGGATCTTTTGATCGTTCTTGCCAAGAACGAGGCGGAGATAGCTAAGTTAGCAAAGCTATCCGAGCTAGATGGTGTTCCGGCTAGCGTCCGAGTCGCGGCTAAGCCGAGAGTCTGCATCGTTGGAGTGCCCGCCAACGTCGATGATGCGACGGTCGTTGAATGCGCTGGTTGTGTTAGCGCAACCAGAGTCGTCAAGACCGTTGGAGCTAAGAAGGTGGCCACCTCGGTGGTCATTCTTAGTTTCCGTAATGCGACGCCTGCTAAAGTTAAGATAGGTTATCTTAGCTTTAAGGTGCAGGCGTACGTGCGTTAGCCAACGCGCTGTTTTAAGTGCAACGGCTATGGGCACATAGCAGCTAGCTGCAAGCATAAGGCTAAGTGCCCTAAATGTTTAGGGGAACACTCCCTGAAAGAGTGTCAGCAGCAGGAAATGACGGAAAAGCGATGCGCGACTTGTGACAGTACCAGTCACTTTACTGGTCAGGCTGTCTGTCCGCAGCGCAAGATCGAAAAGGAGGCCATCTCCATAAGAGCTAATAAGCACATTAGTTATGCGAAAGCCCTTACGGCCGCCAAAAATAAGATAGAGGGGGTCCAGCCTGCTTCTGCCCCCGCGGTTCAGGTCGCTAAAACCTCAAAATCAATAACTAAGCAGGTTGAGCCCTCTCAATCTAATAAAAATAAGCCTAAGCCCAAGCCTAGGAATAAAAATAATAAACAGTCTAAACCTGCTGAGGAACCGGTGGAGTCGCATCTGAGCGTCTCCAAAGTTTTCCTCGGCAGATTAATTACAAAAATTGCTGAGCAGATGAATCAGAGATTCCATGGAGGAAACAAAGAACAGTTCTTAGATGTCCTCTCCCACATCTGCGTGCTTACCTTCGACTGCATGCAGGAGGAGTCTGTAGCTGAAGATGTCCGCTCAGCAACGAAAGCAAGTCTGGCCGAAATCTCAGTCCACCATGGATAGTGCTCTAAACATTATCCAATGGAACTGCCAGGGGATCCGACAGAAAACCGGTGAACTCGTTTCCTTTCTGAACTCTTTGGAAAAATTGCCTGATGTTATATTGCTCCAAGAGACATTTCTTAAAAGCAAACATAATTTCAGAATTCAAGGATACCAGATAGAGCGGTTCGATCGTACGGACGAGGTCTCCAGAGGCGGCATCCTCACATGCGTCAGGGATGGGATGTCATACAGTTCCGTCATCACATCTCATGACCCCCAGTGCCTCTCGATTACCATAATCGCGAAGACCAGGAGGATCAAGATTGTAAACTTCTACGCTCCTCCCGGAAAACCTTTTTCGAAGGAGCAGCTGGAGAAAATCTTAATCCACCAGGATGCTATAATCTGCGGGGATATAAATGCATACTCCCCAGACTTCGGAGCTCGACACTCTGATGCCAGAGGTAGGTCAGTTGAGGATTTAATCCAGGCTAACAATCTCGTCTTCTTAAACACAGGCGAGGGCACCCATCTCACAAGGAGCGGCAAGTCTACCCCGATAGACATCTCTCTGGCTTCTCCCAACCTTGCATGCAGATCATCGTGGAAGGTCCTGCCAGAAAACCTAGGCAGCGACCACTTCGTCATTCAGATCACAGTTGATGCTCCACCACTACATGAGGCAATCAGTGTACCTCGCATCAACATGAGGAAAATCAACTGGAATCTGTACCAACTGACATGTCTAGCCACCCTAGGTCAGGACCTCCCCACAGAAGATCTTGAGGAAAATGCATCCCTCATCTCTCAGGCCATTGTCCGAGCGGCGGAGGCTTGCTCCCCAAAGCCCACAAGCAGCCGCAGAAAACAATCCGTCCCTTACTGGAACGAGGACTGCAGAGCGGCAATCAGAGAAAGAAACCAGTTGAGAAACCGCTTCCTAAAGATGAAGACAGTCGATGCATTCACGGAATACAAGCGGGCGAAAGGGCGAGCTCAATGGGTTGTCAAGAAAGCCAAGAAAGACTGTTGGGAGAGATTCTGTGCCAGCTTCAACAGGTCAACAAACCTGGGCACCCTCTGGAGAACCGTCAAGAGCATGAGCGGTCACTCTCAAGGAGCTCGCATCCCTCCGATCTCCTCTAGTGATGGATCCCCACTGGATAACTTCAGCAAAGCGGAAATCTTTGCAAAAACCTTTGCTTACGCGAGCAGCAATGCAAATCTGTCCCCGCACTTCGCAAAGATCAAGCAGAATTTCTCTTTCGACCTCGATCCAGATGGCTGGGACAACTCTCCTCTGTCCCATCCCATAGAAACGGCTGAAGTAATGGATGCCCTCGGAAAATGTGGGAACTCGTCCCCAGGCCCCGACGGCATCCACTACGAAATGATTAGGAAACTCCCCCCACAGTGCTTCAAAAGCATTGTCTCCCTTTTCAACCAGTCCTGGTCGATAGGTCGTCTTCCCTCCTCTTGGAAGAAAGCGACGGTAATCCCCATCCCGAAGAAGGGAAAACCTCCTTCGGAACCGGCCTCCTACAGACCTATCTCTCTGACCTCCTCTCTCTGCAAGCTCCTTGAAAGGGTGATCGCAGCAAGGCTCAGATGGCACCTAGAGAGTTTCGATCTCATCAGCCGAAACCAAGCCGGTTTCAGAAAAGGAAGAGGATGCTCAGACCAACTGGTCCGAATAACGCAAGACATAGCTGCCTCTTCCACAAAGAGGCAGATGACCCTTGGAGTTTTTCTGGACTTGGAAAAAGCCTTTGATATGGTGTGGAGAGAAGGAATAGTCGCAAGGCTATCCAAACTAGGCATCAAAGGGAGGATGCTTCACTGGATAAACGACTTCTTACAAGATCGAACCATGGAAGTCAGAGTCGGAGCGACTTTCTCCAACCCTCTCACCCTTGACAATGGCACACCCCAAGGCAGTGTCCTTAGCCCGCTGCTGTTCATTGTGATGCTCGACTGTCTGCCCCAGCCAGTGAACAAGATCAAGGTGTCTATGTACGCCGACGACATAGCCCTCTGGACGACTGGTAGCGATCTTTCCACCATGAGGAACAGGATGCAACTGCACCTTAATCAAACAGAGAAGTTTCTTTCCAGCCATGGTTTTAAAATCTCTGTTAATAAATCATGTGCGGTTCTATTCAACAGGAACAAGTCAAGGCTGGTCTCCTCCCGGACGACACTGCGCATAGCTGGGGAGGAACTCCCAATGACCCAATCCGCAATGTTTCTAGGAGTCATCCTGGACGACAAGTTGAGCTGGAACGCCCAAACGGCCGCTGTTAATAACAGATGCCGGAAGCGCCTCAACGTGATGAGAGCTGTCGCAGGAAAATCCTGGGGAGCCAGCAAGTCCCGCTTGATCCACCTGTACAGAGCCACCATTAGATCTGTGATGGATTACGGGAGTGAAGCCTTTGACCTCAGCTACACGCAGAACAAGAAGGTACATGACAGCATCCAATTCCAGGCTCTCAAGATCTGCTGTGGCAGCATGCCTGGGAGTGGAAATCTGTCGTTACAAGTTGAATGCGGTGAACTTCCATTAGACCTTCGTCGAAAGAAGATCACTGCTAATCATGCTATCCGGTCACTGGCCACTCCTAATAACCCCATCAGGGAATGTTATTTTGCTCCTAATTTCAGGAATTCCAGCATCAAGGGCAAACTTCACTGGAAGATGAAGAAGAGCAATCGTCCATGCCCTTTTGAAACGGTATCAGGTCTCCTGCCTGACTACATTCAAAAGGACATCACAAGAGAACTGGATGCCGAAGTTCTCAGAGCACCATGGACACTGAAGAACCCCAACTTCGACACCTCCACCCTGGCAATAGCGGCCGACGATCCCCTGAGGATGCTGGTCGCTAGGGAGAAGATCGAAGAAATCAGTGATTCCAGCCTGCTCTGCTACACGGACGCATCCAAGATGAAGGACAAGGCAGGGATAGGAATCTTCATCCCCAAGAAAGGAGTGGAGCTCAGTATCAGAGCTTCGCCCGACAGCAGCATCTCTGCAACGGAATTAGCAGCCATCGAGGACTGCCTGATGCTGCTAAAAACCTCCTACCAGGGGGAGGACAAGAACATTGTAATTTTAAGCGATTCTCTTAGTGCCATCCAGTGCCTAAGAAATCGAAACAATGCCTACCACGATCCTGAAATTCACAGAATTTTATCTTTGATTTCAGATTTCATGGAACAAGACCAGCAAGTCACTCTCGTCTGGGTACCAGCCCACGTGGGCATTCCAGGTAACGAGAAGGCCGACACTCTGGCGAAGCTTGCGACAACTCGAGGCCAGATAGATCGCCAAATCCCAGCATCTATCAATGACGCCAAAAGATTCGTCGCCAGGAAGACCGAAGAGGACTGGCAGAGAAGGTGGGATTCCTTCACTGGCACTCACCATCATGAAGTCCAGAGACAGGCAACGACAAAGAGCATCTTCCAATGCTCCTCCAGGAGGAAGGAGGTCCTCATCTCCAGACTCCGGCTTGGAAGATGTCATCTGAACCGCTACCTGTTCCAAATGAAGAGGCTCAACAGCGGCAAATGCCAAACTTGTCCTCGGGTGGAGGAGTCCACTAGACATTTCCTCATGGAGTGCCCTAGTCAGGAACCCCTCAGGCGGAACATCAGGTCGAAGCTCAAGATACAGACACTGGACTTGAGAACTATGCTTAGCAATCACGCTAGCATAGATCTCATCTTCCGGTGGGTCCAAGAAAAGAGAAGAAACCTGATTTGATGAAGACCTCTGACTGTACATAAACTCTGTACATAATTATGTTGTGACATTGATTGATACTATTTACTTATTATACATGTGTGTATGTATTTATTTAGTTACTTATTATATATGTATGTATTTATTTATTTATTTATTAATTATATATATATATATATATTTTTTTTTTTTTTTTTGACTGGTTGCACCTCGATGTTCGTTGTTTCCTGTTGTTCTCCTCTGTTGTTGTCCCCGTCCTAATCATCTAGTTATGAAATGGACGTTAATAAATAACCAACCAACCAGCTTTCTTGTCATTCTCTTCTCGGACAGCGTCCTGACGGCCACAAAGTTATAAGCAGTCGAGTAGCGATATAAATAGCTCGCAGCAGCCGCAATTATGACAGTCCAAATCATCTCAGTTATGCAACGGACTATAATCAAATAAATAAATAAATAAACGCAATTATGACGAAATTTACTATCAAGACTTGCGAGGTCGCAAGAAATAGATTGACGAAAATTTCTAAGAGGTCAAATATGCTTCTGAAGTCATTTCCTATGCAAATCGTAGTCCAAAAGGCGCCTAAATGGTGCTTGAAGTGTGGATTCGAGTGCGAAAATTCGAATGAAGAATTTTGCACGGATTGCCTGGAAGTGATATACACGTCTTTCCACGATAACATCAGGTACACTGCTAAAAGTGATCCAACAGACGGCGTTATAATTTTGCCAATTCTTCTCCTATAACTATTCTTGTCTCATAGTAGTTTAAGATGTATGCTGTCTATGCCAGGGCTCGTCTACTTTCAAATTTTCCAGTTGCTTAATTACCCCTGTTTTTTGAGAAGTTGACTAACTTTATCTCAATCTCTTGGATTCTCCTTGGCAGTTCTGGTATATTCCCTATTGTTTCCTTAGTAAAAACTGAAGTAGCTATTTAATATATTGGCTGTTTCCTCTACTGAATCAACTGTTTGTCCCTCACTATTTTGTAATGGTCCAATTTTGTCCCTTACTTTTTGTTTACATCTAACATATCTGAAAAAGCTCTTGCTATCACTTTTGACATTCTTTGCTAATTTGTTCTCATATTCTAGTAATGCTTTTCTATTAATTCTGATATTTTTGTTTTAAATCCTTAAGCTCTCTTTCCTCTTCCTCTCCAGATTTTATTTTTGTCATTTCTCGTAATTTCTTCCATGCCTTATACTTAGCTCTTTTGCATTTGATGACCTCCTTCGTAAGCCATGGCTGTCTTTTCTGAATTCTGCCTCTGTTTGGGATATATTTATCTATAACTAGATTTAGCTCTCTCTTGATTATTTCCAAAGCTTTTTCTACATCAGTACATTCTATTTTTTTTAGCTAAGTTTGTTTTCCTTAGCTCATCCCGTATTTTATCATAGTCAGCCTTAAAAAAGTTTTTAGAACCTAGGTTCTCTTTTTTTAAATCCTCGTTGTCTAAATAAATGTTCCATCTTACAACTTGATGATCACTTGTTCCAAAGTGTTCACCAACTGTTAGGCCTTCCATTAAGTCCTCATCTGTTGTTAATATCAAATCTAATGTGTTTTTACCACAACTTGTACTCTGTCTTCAATTATTTTCAATTTTGCATCTACTCTTTTCTTTACAATTTCTGTCCATGCAAGACCTTTGCTTTTAGTACCAGCTTCGGCTGTCATGTCAGCGTCGACTGAGACTAGTAAGCTCTCTACTTTCTCCTCCAGCTTTGAAACTTCATTTTCCACAAGATCTCCTCCTACTTTACCGCTTTCTATAGCCTCTAACGTTTTTTGAGCAACTCGATTTTTTGACTTTGTTCCTTATTGATGCCGGTGAGTTGTTCAAATCTTTCACCGACGTCTTTCACGAACTGCTTCATTCTCCCGCAGTTCTTGCAAATTTGGTTTAGATTCAAACCCTCGACACTTCCATACATTTCGCATTCTTCGCATTTTTTAAATCTTTAAAACTTCTCGTAGTCATTTTAGCGAAACTTTCACTAGAGCGATAATTGGAGATTATTCTTAAATTAATATTAAAACTGAATAACAAATATCTTAAATAATTAAAATGAAAATTTATCTACAGTTAATTTGAGCAGGCACACTTATATAGAACAAAGACATTTCTAAAATAAAACTTTTAAAAATAATTAATATGCAATAACACGCTTAAAATATCTTTGACCAATCAGTAGCGATATTGATTCTTCAATTACGGGACTTGTTATGAGAAACAGCCGTTCTAGACGTGACTGTCATCGAAGGTAGAATAATATTTCGCGCATTCTGGTCGTCGAATCCGACCTAATTTTGAACGATCCCATTTATTCGTTGTTGCTAATGTTTTTTCTCCCAACCAATCAGTCGGCTCATGTTATTAAAGCCGCTAGCTTACATTTTGAACCTACCAATACGAGTCACTTTGCGCGGCTTCTTTGTAATGACGGCTTTATTTTGACTGATTTTTGTCGCAATGGCGTTATTGTTATCTTAGTTATGCGACTGATAACATGCAATCGAATAAATAAATGAACGAAAATCGTGCTAGTATTAATAGTCTTAGTATTTGTAGTAGCCTATCTTGAATCGTTACTTTTAATTTGTTAACAGGATTAATCGTGAAAAAATTACTTTGCACTATCTATAGAGGTTTGTATTGAACATAGATTTTGATACAACATGTTTTATGTAATATTTGGCGTCGGCTCTTACACCTTTGCTATTACACATTAGATTTCATTTTAACGCAAGGCTTATGAGTTTATTTTTGGTTATGTAGTAATGAAAGCCGAGTTTCTGTTAGAAGCTTGCTTTACTTGTTTGGAAATCATGCCCTCCATCATTAAAATAGTGGTGGTAAATATAGACTAAATTAAGTATGGTTTAATAATCACTAAGTATGATGCTAGTCCCTATCATAAGTAGAAGGATTAATAGTGGATTTTCTAAAAACTGATATTGATGATCAATTTCAATACATCGAATAACGAAGAAGACGTTTTAACGATTCGTAGTAAGGTCTAATTCGTTATTCGATTTATCGTCTCCTTCGTTCAGTAGTCCGGTACCCATTTCAATTGAGGTATTTAGGAACAGGAATGAACGATGATTTAGATATTCAAAAGTTTTCAATTTTATTTGTTTTATGTCACTGGGATTGATTTCATTCATATCAATATTTACAGAATATAGATTGGTCTTGCACCATGCCTAGGGAGATAGGAGTGCTAGGGAGGGTGATAGAAGGACCGTAAGTTGATTATTTAAGCATTTAATTGCTACTGGGTTCTTAATATAAATTTTGCTCCAAGGCGTACTAAGCAGGATGTGAGAGCTGGGAAAAATATTCGAGTTGACGAACATGACATTGAAGAGTTTTCTGATTTTTTTACAGATATTAGTAAGTGTAAGTAGTGAATAATGAGCATTGAAAATATTTGCGACAGTTAACAGATAAGGCTTTTAAATTATGCAGGTACAAGTGAAAGCATTTCTCTGGAGTCATCAAGGAAAGAGAATCATTACAGCTCTCAAAAGCTTGCTCACAGAAGGAGGGTCAGAGTCATGTTTGGAAGCACTGTGATGTATTCACATTAATTATACAAATTTTCTTTCACTTATCAGACTCAGATCACTGTGCCATCGCTTTCGCCGTTGTCAACAAGCAACAAAACCAGTTTATCATCAGGCTCCAATGGGATGATATTACGTAGCATGAGAAGCTCGAGCAATGTCGGGATCGTCAGTCCATACAACAGTCGCGTTCGTTTAGAAACTTCAAGTGTATTGCAGAGGCGAAGCTCAATAAGATTCAAAGACAATCAGGTGTCAAGCGAGGATGTGGTTTCTCCCAGGCAGAAGGATGGTGAACAGCCCCAGATGAAAGATTGTGAGGTCCCACAAAGTTCAGGAACATCATCTGGCCAAGTAGTCAATGAAACTTTGGTGTCTGATGAGTGAGTTATAAGTCCATACAACTATATAGCAATTTAATTATCTTAAAGGAATTGTGATTTAAGTAATATTTTTAGTGTCAATTATATGTATACTCAACCTCAGACTCTTGCAGATTGAAGGAAGCTGTCGAGAGCAACTCATTAGAACAAGAAAAGGCTGATGAAGGAAGCAGTGGAGGTGATGGGGGTTGTGAAATAGCACTTAATCATGCTGGAGTATCAGAAATAGCTGCTGGTGATGATATAGATGAGACAGTTGAAACGACAAGTGGCAAGGTTGGATATTTATTGAACCATGATACTGGTCAAATAGGCATGGGGCAAGGCAGCAGTGTAGCAACAAGTGGTTCTTTAACAAGGTTAGGATAATATGGCAAACAATTGATGTGTTCTGGTGTAAATTACTGAATTTGTTTGAAGTATGGATGCGTCTGACAAGAATGCCTTGAAGAGGAAGAGAAAAAGAAAAAAACGATGTGATTTATTTGCTGACAAAAAGAAGAAAAGCAAATCTACTAAAAAGAGTGATTCAAATGAACCAGAAGGAACTTCAGAGGGAAGTTTAAATCTCACTCCAATATGTCCACCTCAAAAGAATCCAAAGTTCTTTACTTCAACTCCAGCTGTAAATATATCAAGTGGGAGAATTGTCAGCATGACGTCAATATCTGAAATCTCTTCGCCTTTGCCCAGCCCTCAAGTTGGACCATCAATCATGCAATGTCGTGTTTTGTGTTTTTCAGCTAGAGATTTCATACATTTATAAATCCTGTAAATCCTTCTTCATTCAGGTACCTCTTGTGATCCCCTTCTTGCTTCTCAGAGTGCTGCACCCAAGAGGAAACAAACAAGGAAAAGTGTTACATTCAATCACACAGATGCCAGACTGTCAAGTTTGTTGACATAGTTTTGACTATGGCTTTGAATAAAATGCCATGCTCTGATCATCTTGTTATTAGTTGAAAGAACAACTGAAGCAACATCGACTGTACTACCCAGCTTCAATGCAGCTGAGCCTTTGCATTATTACGAGACAACATTCAAGAATAACTCAGTGAAGAAGAAGAAAAGAATAAGTGAGCTGTTAATTACTTGTAAAATTATTATTTTGGAGTTAATGCTTTTATTTGTAGTCATTCCTGAGCTGGATGAGGAGGGCTTGCGGAGGTCAAAGAGGACGCGAGTTGAGCCACTACAGTGGTACAAAAACGAGAGGATTAAATACAAGTGGACTTCTGATGATAATTGTTAGAAAACTTTCTTTTCTAAAAATATAAATTGTGGAGCTCATACTCTGTTCTTGCTCAATCTGTTGTAGGTTGGACTGTAGATGGCATAACAACACCTCAGAAAACGCCAAAACCAATTCATCGTTTCGGTACTTTTTAATGTCAATTTTTCCAATTCTGTTCAAAAAAACCAGCATATCAATTCTGCAATGTAATTTGTTTATTACAAAAGTTAAGAGAATGGCCAAGAAAGCTGAAAGGGAGGAGAAGAAAAAGAGAGGGGAGTTGTCAATACATGTTCCTGTTAATGAGAACCTTCTGAGGCAAAGCAGCAATGTTGTTGAAATCATTGACCATTATACTGGTGAAGTTGTGGCCAGGCGTAAGATTTTTGTTTTTATCAAGGATGAAATGCATTCAAATTATGAGAATATTATATTTTGACAGCCTGTTTCTTCAAGTACAATCAGTACGATAAACTGTGTTGCTACACTAGGCAGGTTGCAACAGATAAGGACCCTGTGGTAATGATGCAAACTATAAAATCATCTGGCATCAATTGTGGTCATTTGGAAATTCGTCCTCTTCAGGAGAAAAAAGTTCAATGGCCTTCGACCTCTGCCATTGTATGTTTTGGAACATTTTGTTAATCACTAATGACACTTCTGACCCTTAATGAGAATGACATCAATAGTAATGCAGATCTGTAAATATTGAGTCACTCACAGTATTTCTAAGCAATATTATTCCTTCATTTTAACATGTTTGTGTTTTCAGATTTTGAAACCTCTAAAATTTACTCATTGCAGTATTTCTTCATTCACAAAGGAAAGGTTGAGGTCACAATTCATGAGAGCTCATTCATCGTAGAAACAAACGACATGTTTTTTGTCGACCAAAGTTTGTAGATGAGAGAATAATGAATTTATGATATGAATCTGCTCACATAATATTAAAGTTATGATTTCATTATTATGCTCTTTCAGAAAATGTTTATGGAATCAAGAATCTGAGGAATGAAGATGCCCACTTGTTTTACTTTGCAAGTAAGGCTCCTGCCAAATAATTAATGGGGCCTGTTCTTAATTCTTTGGCTAATTGAATGGGAATCCAGTGCTTATTACTGTTTGTGCCTTCATTTTGCTGGTTTTTAGTTTTACAAAAAATGCAATTAATAACATTCCCTATAAATGTTTTGTTGAGTAAGGGGCTAATGATTTTCGTGTTCTAGCTGGAAATTTGCCCTACCTGACAAAATTGGTCTTGGAACAATAAATTTTTTAGATAAAAATGCTGAGCTTGTGTGGCTTGTAAATATTGAAAGTGATTAAAATGTTATTGTGGGTGTTACAAGCCAGCCCAGTGAAAAGAAAAAAAAACCATCCTGCTAATGAATGGCAGACCGTATGTTCAGAACACTCTGAACAAGCTCAATAGCCTTTTAGGGTTGTGTCAAATGGCTTTAAAACCTGCATAGTCGAGAAGTCTTGCCCGTTGTGGTAAAACCGCCCGAGCTGCACACAGCCTTAATGAGATGAAAAATAAGGGAGACAGCTCCACTTAAAGTGATTAAAAGTAAATGTCTACCAATATATATTTTATTAAAAGATTACGGAGATGTCACGAGATGATTCTACTAAACTTTAAAAACTGACATGACCAGAAGTTCTTTGCAAAATATTTTCATAAGTACTTAGTAATATAAGTTTGTAATTCTAATAATTTATGATGAAGAAATTTGCGACCGATGTTTTCTAATTTCTTTTCAGTGTGCTCATTTTCATGCCAAGTTCAAAAGTTTTTTCGATGTACTCACTTAAGTAAAGTTGTTGTATATCAGTATCACTTGCAATAATTCAAGTCTGCAATATTTAACCATCATTTCGATTACATTTTGTAACGATCAAAGTGCGCCTCAGAAGTCGGGTCGGGTTCGCACCAACGTATCAGCTTATCCAAATGCTGAGTTTTGTTTTTATCTGGACGCGTTCCATTTGACGCGCATCATAGAGGGAACCTTGTTTGCGACCCATGATCCACGTAGCTGCGTATCGTTAATTCGGCAGCCCTGGAAAGGGCTGTTTTGGAATCCACAATATAATATTATATAACACGACACAAAACGATACAATAAAATACAATATCCCTCAAACAGGATAGTATTCCCGGATAAGTTCAAGAGTACGCTGAAAACAGGAGTACCTGCTCCCAAGCCTACGCCAAAGAAATTCATCCAGGTATGACCCTATATGTATGTCCGAGATGCCTCGCATCCTCTTGAACTTGCCTTTGGCTTGTCTCCACAAGTTTTCAATCCCGTTTGTGTGGACGCCGTTTGGAGCGACAAACGTAACCGAGTGGTTCACTGTGGCATGTAATAAACCTGTTCAGGTCTCTGTAAGCTGCCCACTGGTGGCTCCAAACTGTCGTTACTGCATGGCAAATAATAATTATTTAATTTATTAATTAAAAAAACTCGTCCGGTCAAGACAAAACATGTTGCTGTATGATAGGGAGGAGCGTGGCCGCATCCCAATGAGCAACCTCGACCGTGAAAGCTTCTTGTGTTTCACAGTAAATGCCACCAAAAATCCATCTGGGCCGTACAGGTCTGGCTGTGTGGTTCCTTGTCCTCTTGCGAGCCGAAACCACACTCTCATCAATTCGAACAAAATGCTCTGGACCTCCGATCTGTATTGGATGATCTCTCACCCAATTCATACAGAGATCCCGAAACATGTTGAACCAATCGAGAGAGTGTGGGCCGTATCCAGTTGGAGCAATTCACCAACGGTAGCCTGACTGATGTCACCAAGAGACCAGTAGTAAGTCATCTGCATGTGATGCAAAACAATTTTTTTTTAATTCCTTATTAGACAATTTTTTAAAAGCATTTTCTGACATTTTACATCGCTGAAACATTTTGTTTGTTCACGTTGTCGGTCATGTAAGCGGCTAAGCCCTTTGACCATGTTTGATGAATAAAATAAAACAAAATGTTAATTTATTTAAATATTTAGTCTATCAAAAAATTAGATCAGTTAAAATAATTTATTAACAAATAAAGGAGAGACTTACCATGATGCACTTGCCCAGCGGTAAGTGGCAGTTCACAAAGAAACTCCCGCTTCGCACAGATTTGGTTGCACGACATTGACGGCATCGCCATTGACAGCCATCACTGGTGTTACTCCTTGGAGCCAATGTCATCGGCGACTGACATCTATAACAAACTCTGGCGTTGCTCAATAAACCATGATTCATGGCCCATCTCACAGCGTCTCGAGGCACACATACATCGCTATTCAAGCGTATAGAAGAAACATCACTAACGTCAGTAAGCACAACACCCATATTACCAAGAAATGGTGGTTTAGCAGCTTCTCCCGTACATTGTTGCGTACGTAACTGCAACATAAAACTAACAGAGATTTATTAACAAACACGAGATAGAGTCCGGAGACAAGCGTCGAGAGCCCATCGAGACAAGAGCCGATGCGGCCAAGCAGAAACGAGGAACTAGTCAAAACCAAGCGAAGTTGGAGACGAACGAGGCGAGCTGATGAGAGTTGGTTGGTTGGTTATTTATTAACGTCCATTTCATAACTAGATGATTAGGACGGCGCTGATGAGAGTCTCCTTCTGTTGTTTAAATAGACTTTCGCTAGGACTTCAAACAAAGGAGTCCACTGCTATGCGCTGAGTCACTGTTGCTGTCCTGCACGTTTGTGGCCTGGCGGAGTTGTGGGCCGAAGTTCTGTGTCCGACGTTCCTAGTGTTGTGCGCCTGGAGTTTGTGTGTGATGATGCAAGTAGGACGAAGTTCAGTGTCCAACAACATATACTTAGGGTTGGCGACTTTCATTGGTTGACGACTGTTCCCGTCCTAATCATCCAGTCATGCAATGGACGCCAATAAACTACCAGCCAACCAACCAACCGATTTTCGTTGGCTATGACTTCGCGGCTAATCACCGACTTAAAAGTGGGACCGCCAAATTCCCACTTTCAAGTGGGCCGCCAAGTTCCCACGGGCTGGGGTTTTGAGTTTGCATCTATAAAATGAAATAATTGTAGAAATAGTTTTGTTAATTGTTCTCATGTATAATAATAAGTTAGGAGATGATGATAATGATTATTATTATAAAATGAAATTTATTTTCTTTGTATCTTTTTTAATTTTATCTCAAGCTCTTGAGATGCCGCGCATCCTCTTGAACTTGTCATTAGCTCAGCTCTACAAGTTCTCAACCTCGTTTGGAGCGACAAACATAACCGAGTGGTTCATTGTGGCATGTGCTAAACCTATGACAGCCGACATAACAATAACATACAGAAGCTTGTGTTGACAAAGAACAAATTCCAATGTGCCTCAAGAAGGAAGGAGGTTACATTTTTGCAGACTCTGAGTTGGAAAATATGCTTTCAATCAACACCTGGTTCTCTTTAAAAAAAAACATCATCCGGAAGGAAAATGCCAGGTGTGCCCTCAGGAAGATGAAATGTCCGGCCCAGTCTGTCCTGAGGGAAGAAATTAGATTCAAAACAAATCTAAGATGAATCCATGCTTAGCAATCCGGCGAGCGTGGACATTATTTACACATGGATCTGCAAAAATCTGAGTCACTTAAAGAGAATCTTAAATCAAATTTTATTTATTTCGTTATTAATTTATTATTTCCTATTGTTTTAATAATGCTTATCATTTCTTTTACATACCTAAAACTAATTAACAAGTCAAAATCATCTTAGTTATGCAACGAATCTTAACAAAATAAATAAATAATAAATAAATATCATACTTATTTAAAAAATAAATAAATAAATGGCGATAGCGATCGGCTACCTCGATCCTCAGAACTAATCGCCGACTTTGAAGTGAAACCGCCAAATTCCCACGGGTTGGGGTTTTGAGTATTTATTTTATATAGGTGGTTGGTTTACAGAAAGAAAATATTCTTCCGAAGCAGTAAACGGTTTCAACAGCCTCTCAATAGCTGGAAACAAACTGAGCCACCTAGTTTCAGAGTGATACAGTACCGTCGCTGATAGTTAATGTCGACATAGTCACAAAAATCCTTTAAAGTTTCTGTTCTGACAGTGTGTACAGAAAAGTGATATTTTCAAGATAATAGCTTCAACGTCAATCTGCATTAAATCTGCTCCATGTTGGATGCAGTTGGGCAGAACGTGAGCCGGACATCCAACGCCTACTGATGGCTTGCCCAAGGCTTCCTTCAAATGCAAAAACACATTTTTACCTTCTCTTCTGTTAATGCCTCCAAAATTTATATTGGCATTGTCACTATAAAGAGCAATACATTTGGAGTACAAATCATGCTTTTGCAGTGTTCTCAAAATATACGTTGATATGGTTTCTGAAGTTTCATTTGGTGTGTTGTCTAAATCGAGTTACTAACTTATTACTCCGCCTTGGAGCTCCCACAGGGATCCTCAGAGGAGTTTCCCCCGTCGTCAGACGTTTCGGCACTTTGAGTCTCCTTACGTTTTCGGGTGGCGGGCCGCATCCGGTGATCAGCCGGATGTCTCTGTCAACAAAATTACTTCTAATAGTAATATGTTTGTGCCTATGGCTGTTAGCTAAATTCCACTTTGAAGCTTTGAGTGCTATTTTCATGCTTATGAACTCAATCCTTTTAGGCGTGTAAAACATTTTTTGACAATTTGCGAATCTTTTGAGTAACAGATAACAATCTGTAATAAAGCCAAGAAATCAAAAAACCATTAATAACTTGTGGGATTCCTAAATCATTTTTACATTTAATTATACTTAAAAATGCAAAATAATAAATCAATTTGGCAGCTTTCTTCGTAGCAACGAATGTAAACATATTCTTGCCACCATGTGATTCATATCTGCCTATTTCAAATGAATTCAAAGGACATCTTAAAAAAAATTTACCGAAGATATGAAAAGAGCTGTTCCCAGCTGGGACAGAATGCGATACATTCGCTGAAGGTCGAGCTAAGGAAATCTATTCTTGACAACAGATTAATAAATAAGGTAAGACACCAACATTCGCAAAACTATTTTATGAACAAAAATTTGAGCCCATTGCAGATCACAGTAGAACCACAATCATTACATGAACAATCGAATTTGGATTCTGACGACGATTCAGGTCTAAAGTCGTCGTTGTATCCATTTTTTGATGTCATTCGACAAGAGAGATATTTCCATATCCAATACATTCATGTATGGAGGTTTCAAGTAAATAACGAAGACGCCAAAGCATTGGTTGTGCTGTAATATTTGATCACTAATGACTCTATATCAAATATTTGTCATACGTCTTACAAATACAGGCCAAAATGATTGGGACAGGTTTATTTCCTTTAAAACAATTGGAATTTATCGACTGCCAGATTGATTCGACAATCATCTCAAATATTGCAAAGTCAGTTTCAAATTTAAAAGCTAGTTTCAACATATTTTACTTGAAACATATTTGTAAAGGTCTATGCCATACTGCCCTACCATTGCTTTTTTGAATCTCGACCACAATCCGTAATATTCCCTACTTTTGATAAAATTGAGTTGATTAGTTAAAGCTAAAGTGATATTTTTCAATCTTGGAGAATCTGTGATGAGGGCTGCAAAAAACTTTGGGGAGGATTAAAAGGCACTCGATGTCTGAGAATTCTTAGCCTCAATTACTGCTCACTGACATGGATATCTGGATCATACTTAGGAGCCCTAATTGCTGCAACATCAATAAGGTCAGAAAGATTGAATGATAACAAGATCATGTACAGCCATTGTATGCATTAAAATGTAGACTTAAATTGTGGTCCAATGCATAAGTCATAGAAACTTTTGCGAGTAGCATAAGAATAGCCAACATATAAATATATATTGAGATATATAAATGAACTACAAAATAATTTGTTTGAGCATTCTTTCTTACTTAAGTGTGAGATGACAAAAGCACCTAAGAAAAAAAAATTTTTTTTTGAATAGGGCCATTCACTTGAATGGCAACGAACTTCTGAGCATTGGCGCTCTGGAGGTCATTCATCATTGTGTCAAGCAAGTTGAATTTGAAATGCAGAAAAGGAATCTTCAGAAAATCAAAATGGATGAAGAAAAGGAGAAAATTCAAATTAGTAGATAATGTGATTCAATTTGTTGAATTTTGCATTTTAGATCTAATTAATTGGTTGAAATTATTTTTTTTTAATGTTTAAGAGAGATTACTTTAAGATTGCCTAAGCATGATGAATAAAAACAAACAGTTAAGTGAAGCATGACAACTTCTTATTTGATTCACAATATTTTTTAATGAGTAGCACAAGCACTCTCCAAACATGGAAAGAAACCATGTGATAACCAGCCTCCTCCAATTATTGGGCCTTGGATAACAGAACTCCATCTAGCAGACAATGGATTGAATACCTTTATTCCTTTGGAAATCATGGGATTAGTTAAAGAAAGATTGAAGAAAGAGGCACGTTGGACCACAGATATGCTCTTAATAAATATATCCTCACATAACATTCCATACAGGAAGATCTCAGCTCACATTACCATGACAATGTTATCAGTGAATGCCTTTGTAATGGAACTCTGAAAATGTCGGATCTCATTTTGGATAATAACCTTAGCAGTGCAAATGAGAATGGACCAAGTATTTTTATGAAAGATGTCCTCATAATTTGTAGTGCTTGTCAAACAACTCCAGTTTATTTAAAACATTAATTTTTCAGACGTGACTTCTGAAAAAATATTCTTTACGTTCATGAAGAAGACAGGAAAGTATGTTCCAACCATTATTCATGAAAACAATGCATTACATCTATAACAGGATTTTAAAAGTAAGTGCAATAATAAGGGCTTAACAGAAAACCATTTTTAAAGACTTATAGCTCAGAGTGACAGCCTTGAGGAACTGGACCTCGCAAATAATGAAATTGGAAATTTGGGTGGTCTCATTATCAAGGAAGCTTTGGAATTGAGAAGCAAAAGTAATGATTGCGAAATTATATTAGTGGAATAAATAGGAAATAATTATGAAATAAATGGTAGGACTGGAATATCAAGAACAGTTGAAGTAATTACTAAGATGGATATATGTATCCTCATTATTGTTTATATTCAAGTTAAGTTGATGCCATTAAATTTACAAATCAAAATCACTGTATTTTATGCATTTGATCAGGCAGCTCTAAAACATTACTTATCATGTTTTTACAGCTTGCCATTGAACAGGCACACATCTATGTATTTATATTGTTGTAAACTTAGTTTTTGAAATTAATTAAGTTTATGTCGCTAATGTAGTTACATTTATATTTAATTATATTTGGTATCTTTTTTTGTGCACGTGGCCTATAGAAAGCATTCTCGCTAATCACCTGACAATCAGCGAAAGTCCATACAAGCCCAAACATCCATTTGCATCCTTACGTACCTCATTCCTTAAACACTTAACTTCTATTATTCAGTTCCACTAACTGAATACTTGCTCTAATAAACTTATTAGTTAACTTGCTTATTTGCGGACCCCCAGGTTATTTCAATATTAACCATTCCTGACGCCAACTTATGTACTTACTGACCTCCAGCGAACATTTCTAATTTCCATACCTTATTAGCAATTAAGTTCATAATTATGTTGATCATTATTGTTATTATTACTATCATTATCATCATCATTTTTGTTTATTGTTACAAATCTGCAGTAACACGATTTTTTGATGATTTCTTTTACATTAAAGATGACCTCCCAACTATAAAACTGAAAATAACCCACAAAACTTTGCACGAAGTGGTCGTTGCTGTGTCAGAACTCGGAGGTGGTGCAGGCAATGACAAGAAGACGAGCAGCAAAAAGGTTGCTTCATTGAATGGAAAAATTTAAAAGTACAATAACTGAGCTCAAGTCAATCACATTCCATAATCATAATTAAATAATTAATATCATCAATTCAGCTTCATTTACTCTGCTCAAAAATGTGATAATCTCACTTTTTTCCCAAAATAGAAGGCTTCCAAAAATAGTAAATGAAGATTATCTTTCAAGACAAACATTCACAATTTAGAGGTTAATGAATGAAAAACAGCTTTGTAACCACGTAACACTTTACCAGAGCAAGAAAAGAGCTTGATGACAAAAACTCAAAAACTATTTATAAAGGATGATGATGTAAAAGCCTGACATTTTACAGCCAGAAGCCATATCACTATATTCATCTGCACTTTAATGCATTTAGTGGTTCTGCATTTTTGATGCATGTCCAAATAAGCTCTGGAGCAATAACTTTGGAGTTTTCAATTTCAGACTGAAAATAAAATAAAATGACGTTTGTGATCTCCCCAAAAGTACTAATGTTACATTGTGTTAATGCAATCAAAGTTATGGATCCAGTACTTTTATCACTACTCACCTTGTTATTGGAAGAGACAATGTAGTCACCACTATTAACATCATCTTCTACGATATCACCACCATATCTGTTAGGAAATTGACAAATGGTTCAATATTTTGACTTGTTTAAGCATGAAACAAATCCTAAAATAATGTGAATATACAATCATTCTAATAATAAAAAAGACTCACACGATGATGTATCAATATTATGATGTATAATAATTTTAATAATAAAAAAGACTCACGCAATGATGTATCTCTTTAGCTTCTCTTTTAAAGATACTTCGAGATCTGTTGACAATTGGAAGGACAACCCCGGAAACAAATCTTTGAGTAACTGTTAAGAAATTTAAAACTTCTTTGATGAGCATTAATTTGTTAAAAGGAAAACATAACATGGCCAACTTGAAGCTGTGTTCCATTAGTTGGATTTGCATGTTTTTATTATTACACTTGCTGTGTAGGTAACCATACTTACCTATACTTAGGTAACATGCACATTACTAGCAGGTATAAGCCATTGATCATGGATGAAATAATTATCAAACATTCAAGATGATGATTGTGATCATTTTTCATTTGCTGGTGTTCACACTAATAAAATGAAATATTCAAAGACCCTCACTTGGTCACTCTTGATTGTGAATGAATTTTCTTGACGCTCCATTGGTTCATCCTCGCCACTTCCGTTGGTTGCGCTTTCATTCAAATTTTCTTCTTCACTCTTTTCTTCCCTTGAGGCAGTTTTGGTTTTCTGACTTTTATTTTTTGGTTTCAAGGAATTTTGGCTGAAGAGATTTTCAATCCTTGAATGTTCTTTTGACTTCTCAAAGAGGAGCTACATTGAGAAACACTGAGTTTAAATGACAAATAAAAATCTCCCTGTGTTGGTTGTTTTAGTTCATTCAGCATTTCAAGTGATCATGGAAAGTACTTACCATTAACCTCTGGACACTGGTAGCTTCCTCAGAAGTTTTGTCATCTCTCACCTTGAGGATTCTTGGAAATCTTATGGAAATTCCACCAGCTGTGTGCACATCAGACTTTGAGAATTCTGTGCCAAATATTTCCCACACTGGAGAGGCCTATCATTAAAGACAAGCATAAACAAAGCAGTTGTAAAAATATTCATTTCAGCTCATTTTTTTAGTGCACAAGAAAGTCCAAACTAGAATGATTGATTAATACCAGCAGGAAACCGTTCATTGGGCAAAAACTGATAGTTATGAGAAATAATAAAAGTGCATTCTATTACAACCTTTGGATCCTGTACGACGAAGTCAGGAACAAGAGTTCTTGAGACATTTAACCAGGAAGGAACTTGGTTTGGATCCTAAAACAATAATCGTTACATAATAATCATTTGAATTTTGTGTGATCAGAATGACAATATAAATTAATATCTCAAGTGCTTGAGTCAATCAAGCAATCTGACAAGAATACATAAATTTTAAATAATTAACAATCACTTGTGGATCTCGGGTTAAACCTTAAAATTTTGGGTATGTTATAATGTTTTGCAGCTTACTGAGTTGTAAAAGGAGATAAAAAAAAATATGCACTTAGTTTACAACTAATCACTTAAATTGTGGTTATTATTATTATTATTATTATTATTATTATTATTATTTACCTTGCTAATCTTCTTCATAACTATAGATGTTTGCAGCTTATCAAGTGCTGCATCAGATAATCCACTGCCACACTTAGTGACTGTGCACCACTTTCCAGTAACCTCATTGTAAGCACCCATCAGAAAAACTGATTTTTTTCCACCTGGAGAAGTAATGAAATGTACGCACTGGGGCTGTGATACCATAACAATTAACTATTACTGTCATTATTAGCTAACCCTATTATAAGCCAATAAATAATTTTAAAACGTTTAATAAATGGTTGCTCTAAAAAGAGAAATGCATGGATTGTTAAAATTGAGACCTTTTTGACCAGTTCCGAAATAAGCTCCGAGGACCACCAAGTCAGCAGAGTCTGCCATTTTACCCTGAGCAAGGTAGTCTTTCTTTACTTTTAGCCAGTGTCTCATCCCAGGTTCATAGATGCCCTTTTAAAAAAGAAGAGGTTAGTTGTAGTTTAAAAATAAAAGTTTTTAATGTCTGAATGTTTTAGGCAATTTGTATTTTAAAATCATTTCATTAAGTTATTGTTATTATAATTTCTGTGGTCTAAATACATTGCTGACAATGAGCATCAACTCAACCTTCCACACAAACATCTGTTCAAAAATCATATGTGGACATACAATGTTCTTCAAAACCATAATTACAATTTAGTACAATGGCAGTACAATCGACGTTGTGATTGGTCACTTCAAATACAGGAAGTTAACAGAGCTTAAGAGAGCTATAAAAATATTCACATCACTACTGCTTACTGCTCTCACTAACTTTTGACTTTTGGAGCTCAAATGACAATAATTCATGAAGAGATGCTGGATTGATTCCAACTGACTGGTGTCACATGAGTATATACAGCATATACCATATTTATCACTGACTAATGCAAAGTAACAATGCAAGCAGATCAGCTAAAAGTACTTGCATCTACACATGCACATTAATTAATCAACTAATGTATTTCTAAAAAAATTGTCATAATTGAACAAGAACATTTTAATCAGTACTAGCCTAAATTATTAATTAATTAAAATTATTATTAAATAAATTATCTACAATAAACAACTCCTCACATTAACATCCTTCAAAACAAGACCTTCCAATCCTTCCTTAAAAACCTTCATCATGAGGTCTACCAAATCATGTTCTTCCTGCAGGATCGTAAGCATAATTATTAATTAAATATTAAAATTTAAGCATGCATCATAAAAAGTTAATTAATTAGCAATTGATTATCAGCATTATCAGCCACTAACGGTCACATGAGTCATCTCCGAGAACATGACATGATTTGGAATTTCAACCATCACCTTTTTCAATACTTTTCTCCTTTCCTTGATGGGCCTTTATAAATGTTTAATGGTTAAATGATAATTTAAATTGTTACTGGCACAATTTAACTATTTAATCTGACACTCCTTTTTATTTCGTTAGGTTCACTCCCGATAACTTACTTCTTCATGAGATTCTCTCCGTTATAATGGAGACAGTCAAACACAAATAGGCAGACATTTGCTTCACTGAATGCAGCTTTCTGAGGTTTAAAAAAGAAAATGTTGTGCGTTCATACCAAAGATTTGCGTTTTTAAAACCTGCCTTGTGTACTCCCAATGTTCCGAACGGGAGAGGTTTGCCTCTTTTTGTGTCAATGAGAAGAACTTCACTGTCCAGGATGAGACTGCTTGCTCCTGGAAAAGCTTGCGGAATGAAATCTTTAAAGTGCTTCACCTGAGACATGAAACGATTGAAGAATTAATGAATGTGCTCAAGCATTACATTTTTACTGTTTTACTTGTATTTGAAATGAATGCAATTAAAAGAGCTTCACCTGAATTATCACAAAAGAGTTAAGACAATATAGTAATGGTCATTACATAAATGAATTTTAAGACACTAATTTTCATTAATCATAACCCTCTACTTTTTTTTTGTAAACATTCTTTAAATTAAACCTTGTGGTCAAGAACTGGCTTGAGAGAACGGCTGAAATATTGAAACTGATCACCATTCTTGTGCAGTTGGACTCTTTCTCCATCATATTTGATCTCTGCAAACATTCCATTTGGGCATTTCTTGAAAGCCTGTTCAACGCTTTTGCATGCTTCAGCCTGGTGATAAAAGAATTATGAAATTAGCCAACTATTTAATCAAATCTACCCAAAGAGGCTCAGTTAAAATAGAAGCAATAAACTAGTAAAACTGATTATAATCCAGCATTACAAAGAAAGCATAAAAGGGTTTCAATTCCAAGTGATACAAATTGGCACAACATCTTTACAAACTCTCCTCCAAACCCACAAGTCACAACAGAAGATGATTCCATATTTTCCACTCACCAACATGGGCTGTACAGGAGTCATCAAATTTGCCTTCACTTTGATTTTGTCATCAGAATCCCTGGACTTAAGGACCATCTCAACGACTGCCTTCAAATCTCGTGATGTTTTAAATGCTTCGTAAGCTTTATTGTCGAGACCATCAAGGCTGCAGAAACAACAAAAATTGAAAAGTTTGACTGAATGGCCATTCAATGGTAAGAACTTAAATAACATTTAGTATGTGCATTGCTTGTAATATATTTCAAATAGCATTGCCAATATCTCTAACTGATGTCAGTGATATTACCTCAACCAACATTCTCAAAAACGTATCAAGAGAATTCATAGGTTTTTGAGGTTTTATGATGGTGTTAGAAATGTTTTAATTCAAAAAATATGTTAGACCAACATCAGTTTTGATCCACAATTTATTTTTATGTCATGCTTGATAAGTCTCACTACCACCTTCAAATCGTTAACTGTGCACCTAAAACAAAGTCAAGAATAAACACTTCAAAAATGATATAAATAGACAATATAATATTAGTGTAATTTGAATATTTTAAATTAATTCAACAGACCTTATGTGATTCATTATGTGTTATTATGTTTCTTATATAATTAAAAATAAATAAATTTATATTAGAAGACATTAAGTAACCTTTTCACAATTTTGGTCAGACATTTCAACTGATCATCCTCCTTGGTGTATGTTGACAACTCTTGAAGCAGACTGTCTACCTATCAAAATAATAACAAATAATAATAACAATAAATGATGACAATAATAATAATAATATATAATGATAACAAATATCTCTAATCTTAATTAGAACACTAATTAAAATAAAGAGCTGCTATTGGATTGAATAATTGCACAATTACATTTACTTTATTTTCAGTTATATTACATGCTTATTATGCACGATTTTACATACCACCATGCCCTATCTTCTATAATCATTTGCGTGTTATGCAAAACTAAATTTATATGAATTTGATTTCTGACCATCAAAAATAAAAATTAAATTATAGCACAGATTTTTGTTTGTTTTCTGTAAAAACCTTAGACTTTATATTTTTAATTTTAGTGTTTTTAATTAGTTGAGCATCAAGGCACTCCATTAATGAACTTTCACTATTATTTCATTTAATGAACTTTGTAAACCATTGAAGCAATGCATCATCGATAACTTTGTGCTCAGCCATTCTAAGTTTTTTTTTGCTTGCTGGATCAAAGACAGACTTCCCATACATTTGATTTATCATGCCTGCCTTCTTTTTCCACTCAGAAATGGTGTTTGCTGAAATGCCACGCTGACTACAAATGTCTGTCAGTTTTGTTCCTTGTTCTGACTGCAATATGATTTCATAGCTTTTCTCTATTGACTTATTCTCTGAACATATACTTTTAGAAAAAGTGTAAACAAATTAGCTATAGCATGTCATCCCCAGGAAAAATCAGCAGGGGTGAATTATGCTCGATGACATGAAAGATTTGAAATGACCAATGAGAAAATTCTATGACAAAGAGGGAATTTGATTTTGTTTCTGTTTCAAAGTTGGCAATTAGTCACAAAGATCGAGATAACTGATGTAAAATGATGAATTCAGCCCTCTTTTCTGCTCGAGATATTAGGGTTCCGTTATAACCGATGAGAAAATTCTGTATAATTATATATAGAGCTCGTGCTCGACTTACGACTTATGACCATAAGACTTTACGACCACAATACAGCTTGTGAATTTAAATTTAAATTGTGTTATAACATTTGTATTTTTTTCACTTTTCATCTTGTTTATATTTGCGATTGTATTACTCAGCGCACCAATCTTTACTGAATGAACTTCTTATATATTTCGAATCGATAGAACCCCAACATCGAACAATTTGCAAGAATTGAAAAGATGGTGCACGATGTGTTTCGTCCGCATCGTGAAATTTATGATGAAAAAAAGAAAAATACAATTAAGACAAACATCACCACATTTATGAAAAACCCAACTCCGTTACTCCAACTGCTGCCTAGATGATGACACTAATGCAGCCAAGCACCAGTGACCAAAAAAATGTTTCATACATGTTTATATATTTAGATGTTAATGACAATTTAATGTGTTTTGCAAGTGGAAAAATGTTTCCTATAGATTTATCAACACCTGTATTTTGTATGTTTTGGAAATACATGTTAAACCAGTTGTACATGCAGTTAAAGCAGTGTTTTTCTTAAAGATGATGTACAAATAAGAAACAAAATAGTATAGAGATGATACAAATGGCTCATAGAATGAACATAAAAAATTATGATTAATAACAATAATAAAAGAAATTTATGATATAATTTAACTTATATATTTTTATAACATCACTTTACATTACTGTACACATAGCACACTCGACTTATGACCAAATCGTATCACGACCGGTCTGTCGGAACCGATCGTGGTCGTAAGTCGAGCACTAACTGTATAATAATTTTATTAAGAGTAATTTGGAGTACAGGATGGCCAAATAGGTAGCGTTCCTGCGTGCTGCTGTAATAGCAACAGTCGTTATGTGTTGTTTCCGCAACCCAGCCTGACATGCCAGGAATCACCCTTGGGTAGGGGCGCTACTTAAATACTCAAATACAAATATGATAAAGAACCTGATGCCAATTCTTTTGGAACCTGTTACATAAAATTGCAACTGATAACTACAATGAATTATCATCACTGGCCTTTGCTGGTGATGAGTCAATTGATTTTTGCACTGCTGCCACAAGAGCATATCATGAAACCCATTGGATGGTAAAAATAATAAGCTACTTTTGATCACAATTTCATCTGATAGTTGATGCTGGATATGGAACTCAATAATTCCATAACTTCTTATACACATCATTTTAATGTCAGAGAAAATGTAATGTCAAACCTCTTGCAATGAAAGAGTGCTCTTATTCTGAGGCTTGATTTTACGACCTTCCGAGTAAAATTCAGCAACCGTGGCAGACACATCGCCCTGCTCCAAATGTTCAAGCATTTTGTCCTGATCGGCTCCAAATATCTGAAAACATTTCCATCTCCTCTCAAAATAAGAAGCCAAAAAACATTTAGTTTCAGCACATAAGATAATGTCAAATAAATTATTACTGAAGGATGATAATTAGCATATTACAAATGTCAATCAAGTGCTACATCTTTCAACTAATTGATGAAACAACCTGACTAAATATTTTGACCAGTTGCCTATCTTGCAGATTGTAGATGGTCTTCACCACACCTGGGAGCAAGAACTTCAGCAGAAGATATACATCACCATGGAAACTAACTGGAAAAATAACCAATGAAAATCAATTCCCAATTTGCACAAATTAATTTGCCCCACCTCCGTTTGTTCCAGTCCTCAAATGTTTTGCGACAACTGCAGTCTTCAGAGTATGGCTGCTTTCATTAGAAATTCTGTGACAAAGTTTTCTGAATTCTTGAAAGGAATTGTCACGTTGTTTTGTTTCAGAAAGTCCACCATCATCATTGTTTCCGTCCTTGCTCTCTTCTGTTGCCTTCGATGATTGCTGGGCTGTTTCGGAATCATTTATGTCTGACTTTCTTCCGGATTTTTTAATGGTGTTCGAGCTTGGTGCATCTTAAGGAGAAATAATTTGTTACATCGAGGTTAAAAAGTTATGATAAGAATAATAGTAATAATAATACTTAATTTACATAGATCTGTAAATATGCATACCTCCAGATGCAAGTAATGATGCTCAAGAACATGTCATTATTTCTTATTATGAAATATATTACTTAAAATTAATGTCTTGAAATGCAATAAAATTAAACATTTTAAGTATCCTCACCATCAACTTTTTTCTTCTTTGGCTTAGGTTCATTATCTTTGCTGATTTCATCACCTTTTCTTTTTTTGGCTGTTGGTTGTTTCTTTGGTGATCCTCTGGTCTTCAGAAGTTCTACGAATTAAAAAATAAATTAAGGCTTATTTGTTAATTAATGTCAAATTAATTTAATTCTCATGTAATTGATAACCTTTTATCATATCATTTAAAAGATCCTGATCATCTTGTTGTAATTGTGTGAATCCTTCAATATCATCATCATTTTCGATAACTTTGGTAGTAGACCTAGCTTTCGCAAAAGTTTCAAACAAACACTTCGCGTGAAAATATTGCTTCATCTCCCCTTCTCCATCGGTAAACGGATTTGGAGTAACTTTCGCTAATCGAAGAGATCCTTTTGCCAGTTTCTGTTTACATTTTTTGCAACCAGAAGTTCCAAGTCTAGCATAATCACATGCAAACCGATTTGTAGACATACCGACTGATCTATAAATGTTGTAAAACCTTTGCAACTTAGCAACAAAACCCAGGTATAACAAAATTATGTGACTGAAAATAAACTGACCAGAAGCGTTTTACAAATGCCCAAAATAAAAAGTGAAATTAGCGAAATAGAAACCCCGTTAGTATCACCACCAGCAGCGCTACATTGCAATTACGAGATAAAAAAAACTTAATATTGTAATAAACTCACATTTTTAACACTAAAGTCACACACCTAAAAAATTAAAAATAACTTAAACATTAAAAATATCTATGTTACTTTTAGTGCCTATTTTGTTCAAGTGAGATTATGATTCAACATTTTTTACATTTTGATCAGTTTGCCCTATACCACTTTATTGCATTTATTGGCTAAAAGATACATATTTTGGGTAAAAAATATGGTTCTCGCTGAAGAGCGATAATGATTCATACCACTGTTGCCGTGGCTGGTGTTTTTTGCACTGGTGATCTGTCTCATCAATTATTCATCTAAGTCAAGAAGCGCAATCATACTAATGTTGATCCAGCCAATCAGGAATCGATGTTTTGAGTTATGTGGAATACTAAAGACCGTAAAGCGAGCCGGCCAACATGCCACTGCAAGAGATCAGATAGACTACCGGATTCCGGCGTCTATCAAGGATGTCAAAAGGTCCGTGGCCCGCAACATCTTCCAACAGTGGCAAACCAGATGGGACGAGGACCCGCGAAGCCAACATTATAAGAAAATAGAGAAACAAGTGTCGACGAAGAGCAAATTCCAATGTGTCTCAAGGAGGAAGGAGGTTCTCATCTCCAGACTCCGAGTTGGAAAGTGTGCTCTGAATCAGCACTTGTTTCTCATGAAACGGCACCCAGACGGAAGATGCGAGAAGTGCCCTCAGGAAGACGAAAGTGTGCAGCATTTCCTCATGGAATGCCCAGCCCAGTCTGCCCTGAGGAGAGAAATTAAAATGTATACAGGTCTATCCGACATGAAATCCATGCTTAGCAATCCAGCAAGTGTGGACATCATTTATCGGTGGATCTGTAAAAACAGATGCGGCTTACTATAAGCCTTTCACAATCTTACCACAATTAATTAATGCATATTATTAATCTAATACTTTCTAATACATTCTTTCTAACTTTCTAACACTAACTAAAGTCCAAATCATCTCAGTTATGCAACGGACTATAATCAAATAAATAAATAAATAAAGCCGGCCAACATGTTTACGTTTTAAGCGAAATGCGGCATTTTCAATTGAATTTCGCGAACCTTTAATCTATTCTAAAATTTTTTACACATTGTTTATTTTTATTTTATTAGCCGGCTGTCCCTACGCTGGTGACTAAATTTACAAATTAACAAAAAATTAAATAACTACACATAATTGCATTTGTTTTTGTAAATACATTTTATTAACTAGTTCAGTTTACTAATTTTGGAACATTTATTTTGTTAGCTTCAGATCATCTCTATACACTATAAAAAGACTGGAGTAATCGCAGTTTAATATCTATACAGACATTCCTTAGTAAACAAAGATAAACCACGCCCCTTATTATAATAATAAATTATGTATATGTTGAAATAAAACAAAAATTATTTCAACACAAAACTTTTAACCGTACATATATAAATATTTTAATTTGACAAAATTGTTTTAAATTATAAATATATTTTATATGCTCACAATATCAATATGTACTCGGAGAGCTATAAAGGGATTTTTAACCGGGCTAATTAATGAACATTAACAAAAAACAAATAACACACAAAAACAGGTTATTTAAACTACACATATAAATGATGCAAGTGTTGAAATAATATTGAGCGTCTATAGCCCATCAATATCCATATTGAGAGCTAAAAATAGATTCTGAATATCAAGACTCTTTAAGCCATACAGATAATGAGGCTAGTGTAATATTAATATTATAATGAGCGGTCCTTTTCCATAGCCAACCAATATCCATATTGAGAGCTAAAAATAGATTCTGAATATCAAGACTCTTTAAGCCATATAGATAATGAGGCTAGCTTGACAAGCGTTGAACTAATATTATAATGAGTGCCTCTTTCCATATAGCCCACCAATATCCATATTGAGAGCTAAAAATAGATTCTGAATATCAAGACTCTTTACGCTATACAAATAATGAGGCTAGTGTAATATTAATATTATAATGAGCATCCCTTTTCCATAGCCCACCAATATCTATATTGAGAGCTAAAAATAGATTCTGAATATCAAGACTCTTTAAGCCATATAGATAATGAAGTTAGTTTGACAAGCTATGAACCAATATTATAATGAGTGCCTCTTTCCTATAGCCCACCAATATCCATATTGAGAGCTAAAAATAGATTCTGAATATCAAGACTCTTTAAGCCATATAGATAATGAGGCTAGCTTGTCAAGCGTTGAACTAATATTATAATGAGTGCCTCTTTCCATATAGCCCACCAATATCCATATTGAGAGCTAAAAATAGATTCTGAATATGAAGACTCTTTAAGCCATGTAGATAATGAGGCTAGCTTGTCAAGCGTTGAACCAATATTATAATGAGTGCCTCTTTCCTATAGCCCACCAATATCCATATGGCGAGCTAAAAATAGATTCTGAATATCAAGACTCTTTACGCTATACAGATAATGTGGCTAATGTTGAATTAATATTACAATGAGCAGAGTTATGACGGCAGATCTCTATTGGGGCGCAGGGAAACACAAAATTTGAATTTGAGGACGCTTTTTTCATTGGGGGTCGTCAACAAAAGATGTCCGCAAAAAACCTTAACTTTAATTTTTAATTTGTGTCACGTTACATAGAGGTTTACCCCCTCCCCCTCGAGCGTGACATATTTTATGGACGGTCCCAAAATTATCAATAAAATTATATTTAAGAAATAAAAATAAAATCAATAAAAATATAAATTATTTCGTTTTTATTTCGCAAAAAGCAATTGCCCTCCCCTGTCAGTATTCTTAGTATGCTTTTGAAGCCCCCCACTTGCGAGCTTTTTTGAATGACCCCCTTGTCCTAAGGTCTACTTACGATTAGACCAAGGTTTTATTTTTTAATGCATATATTCCGTGCTAAGAATTAAATCTATATCTTTAAATCTTTCTTGTCAGATCGATTACGATGAGCTTATCTAATCAATAGGCGATAGAAAGTATAGTGTGTTTAAAAGTGAACAATATTGAAATGAATATATTAGGGTAAAATTGCATTCAAATCCTTTCAGTAATACATTCTAAAGTACAAGTACTAAAATTAAATATCACCCATGACTTGGAGACAAACATGTCTGAAGTTGAATTTCTAACTACATATATTTAGCAAGATATTAATAAAAACGTGTTTAAAACAAACATTCATTTTCGTTTAAGAATCACTTTATAAAAGTATAGGTAATTACAATCTAACTAACATTATAATCATAGAAAAAAACGTTTGAACGTTATATTAAGAAAGATATAATAAATGTTCTGCAGAACATACAAGTGCCTAAAATCTCGACTTCAACCAATTTTAGAGAACCCATTCTTTTAAGCATGTTAGAAAATGAAGTTTTCTTCCATAATCTGAAGTTTGACCTTCCAATTCAAATTAGTTTGAGAGATATTCACCATAAAGTAGTCAATCGAGAAGCATGCACGACCTGAGATTCCAAATCTACTAGTGGGTAATGTAAATCCTAGTGACATTTTTCATAATCTGGTGTATAATAAAAATAATAAAATTTTTAAAACATAACGTAGAATAATAGAATCTAATAAAACATTAATTATTAATTACTAATTATTATTTTTTTTATTAATTCTAATAAATACCGAAATAACTGGGTTATTATTGGTTAAAAGCTAAATTTCAACATTTTATATAGTTTATTGTATACATTATTTTTAACATAAAAGACTTTAAAACAAGAAAAGCTTTCCGTGACAGCAAACCTACTTTTTCCAAGATTTCTTTGAAATGCGTTTATTCGTTCCGCATAATTAAAAAGGAATCGTAGCCTAAACTCAAAATCGTTAGTTGATGCAATTTATTATTATTAACTACAAAACAAAAAATTATTAAAACGATGTAAATAATAACTAGTATTATTCAACCGACAAAAAAATATCAGCCTTGAACAACCTATTCATTAAAGGAGGTATGGTCAAAGCAATTAAATGACTAGTTGATGAATGACAGATCAAATCAGAAAGAAATGAACACATCCATACTTGTGGATGATGTTACTCATTATTACTGTTATTTTCATTACTATTGGAATTTGCAACAATACATCCTAGTCATTTCAGCTTTTTTAGAGGACAAACCCTCGCACAATCTGAGGAGACCTTTATTTGATTCTAGCCAAAAGTCACGAGGCCAAACATAAATCATGACAAGATGATGTTTTTTCCATCTAGTCTAAAGTCGGGGGACAACGTCCCTGGTCCTAGTCATCTCCAAAATGACGTCATCAGACATTTTAAATGGTTTCATATAAAAAACCACTTACAAAGAGCCATGTTAGAGTAACCAAATAACAAGTTGTCGGAGCAGTTGTAGCGAGAGCCAATCAGCATGCAGCGCTCATATTTATTTATTTGATGAAAGTCCATTGCATAACTAAGAGCTTATAAAAACAATGTCTGCTTATAACTTTATACAAAGGATTTTATATATACGTGGAAAGTTATCATCGGTATATTGCAGGAGGCGTCTATAAAAGACGTCCGTAAAAATTGCAGATTTTGTCTCCCATCGCCTTCCTCCGCAAACGTCCGCTATTTTACGGACGACGGCATTTTTTGCCAACCCAAACATTTCCTAAGAACTTACTTCAATGAATAAGCAATTATTTTTGTTTCAAGAATCCAATTGTTGCAGTTCATTAAAATTTGTAACCAATAATGTAATTTTTACGGAAAGACCGCTCATTATAATATTAATATTACACTAGCCTCATCAAGAGTCTTGATATTCAGAATCTATTTTTAGCTCTCAATATGGATATTGGTGGGCTATAGGAAAGAGGCACTCATTATAATATTAGTTCAACGCTTGACAAGCTAGCCTCATTATCTATATGGCTTAAAGAGTCTTGATATTCAGAATCTATTTTTAGCTCTCAATATGGATATTGGTTGGCTATGGAAAAGGAGCGCTCATTATAATATTAATATTACACTAGCTTCATTATAGCGTAAAGAGTCTTGATATTCAGAATCTATTTTTAGCTCGCCATATGGATATTGGTGGGCTATAGGAAAGAGGCACTCATTATAATATTGGTTCAACGCTTGACAAGCTAGCCTCATTATCTATATGGCTTAAAGAGTCTTGATATTCAGAATCTATTTATAGCTCTCAATATGGATATTGGTGGGCTATAGGAAAGAGGCACTCATTATAATATTGGTTCAACGCTTGACAAGCTAGCCTCATTATCTATATGGCTTAAAGAGTCTTGATATTCAGAATCTATTTTTAGCTCTCAATATGGATATTGGTGGGCTATGGAAAAGGACCGCTCATTATAATATTAATATTACACTAGCCTCATTATCTGTATGGCTTAAAGAGTCTTGATATTCAGAATCTATTTTTAGCTCTCAATATGGATATTGGTGGGCTATAGGAAAGAGGCACTCATTATAATATTGGTTCAACGCTTGACAAGCTAGCCTCATTATCTATATGGCTTAAAGAGTCTTGATATTCAGAATCTATTTTTAGCTCTCAATATGGATATTGGTGGGCTATGGAAAGGGACCGCTCATTATAATATTAATATTACACTAGCCTCATTATCTGTATGGCTTAAAGAGTCTTGATATTCAGAATCTATTTTTAGCTCTCAATATGGATATTGGTGGGCTATAGGAAAGAGGCACTCATTATAATATTAGTTCAACGCTTGACAAGCTAGCCTCATTATCTATATGGCTTAAAGAGTCTTGATATTCAGAATCTATTTTTAGCTCTCAATATGGATATTGATGGGCTATAGACACTCAATATTATTTCAACACTTGCATCATTTATATGTGTAGTTTAAATAACCTGTTTTTGTGTGTTATTTGTCTTTTGTTAATGTTCATTAATTAGGCCGGTTAAAAATCCCTTTATAGCTCTCCGAGTACATATTGATATTGGGAGCATATAAAATATATTTATAATTTAAAACAATTTTGTCAAATTAAAATATTTATATATGTACGGTTAAAAGTATATTAAATTTAATTTTGGTATAGCATTTTGAATATTTAACAAAAGCGACATTCATTATGTGTAACTATCTTAAGTGACACAGATATTCTAAATATATATATATTATAAATTTTCACTAATGTTTTAATAATTAAACAACGTTTTGTTTTATTTCAACATATACATAATTTATTATTATAATAGGGAGGCGTGGTTTATCTTTGTTTACTAAGGAATGTCTGTATAGATATTAAACTGCGATTACTCCAGCATAAATGTACCAACAACCGGCCACATTGTTTATTTATGTTTTATTATCCAGCTGCGTTTTCGCTGGTAATCTTTACGTTTTTTGTCGATAATGGCGAGTTGGACAAGATATTGGAAAGGAATAGAAGGAAATTATTTGGGTTATGTTGATAATAGCAACGGAGATGTTGAAGAATTGCGTGATCAGGTCTTGGAAGCTTATTATAATGAAACCAAATCCAGCTTTGTCAAGACAAGAGGAAGTCGTTAGTCATATCTTTAATGATATTGCATGTTTTACCATTAACTTAAATTTATTTTTTTAAGAAGAAAGCTCGAAAAAAAAGAATGTTTTATTCCAAAGTAATTTCGTTGGCAAGTGTGTGTCTTTTGGAGGGGTACCTTTTGTTATATTGGGGACAAGGTATCTTGGCTGCATTTATGGAAAAAAGAGATCCATGAAAACTTCTGAAACAGTTAGATAAAATGCTAGAATCAGAATTCCTTCATTTGATTTTTTATGTTATTCCTAGTTGGAGTCTGACCATGCATCATATTCAGCAACAAGCAAGTGCACTAATACAAAAAAAATTGGATGTCCAGCAATAATTACAATAAAGGATATTGCTTTATTTCCATCCATGAAGGTTGCCATGATGATTTGATTATGTGTTACCAATGATTGTAATAAATTTCTTTTTTTAAGTGTGATGTGGCAACAAAATGTGAAAGAAAGCGTGTTTCTGCAAGCCTTCATCAACTCATTGTTGAAGGGAAGCCTTTGGACACGTTGAAGGCTATTTTGATAAGTCTGCCAGTGAACCACATGTTGCATGCAGCTGGAGAGGTGATGGAATTAATTAAGATGCAAATTAAGTCAACTTACAATTGAATCATTGGTGCAGGCTTTAGGAATGAGGAAATTAGATGAGCGAGTGAAACAAAAAATGAAAGAGATGGTCTCAGAAAATGTGACATCAGTGGAGCTTTATCTTTGTCAAATCAGAAACTTTGTTAAGAGTTTGTTTGCTGGTGGAGAACTCCCTGACTATAATGATAGGAGATATTATCCCTCTAGATACAATATACGACGTAATGTGCATTCAGAATATGTCTTATGTCAAACCAGGTATTAATATAAATGGTCATTGCAGAATACGTGTATAGGGAGATGAAAAAAGCTTCTGGAGGTCTGACAGATTATGAACTTGTTTCCAAGAAGTTGTGCGAGGCTAGCAGGGAGGGTGACAGAAGCTTTTTCAGAAAACCTGCTGAGTCTGGATTGCTGCTTGTCTTCCAGACAAGTAATCAAAGGCATTTGCTACAAAGGTTATTATTATTATTATTATTGTCATTATTTCTTATTCATTAGATTATTTGATTGCATGATTTTTGTTCTAGGTATGGTAACCACAATTGCTTTTTGGACTCAGCATACAAAACCAAAAAATATGAATTGTTTCTCTTGTGCGTCGAGACCAATATCAGCCATTGCGTTGTTGCCTTTTTCTTTGTGGGAAATAAAAGTAGCTCTACTATTTATGAAGGCTTGAGCAAGTTTAAAGAATGGAACCCTCAATGGTTTCCCAAGGCATTCATGATGGATGGGTCAGAAATGGAGCAAAAGGCTGTGAAGAAGCTTTTTCCTGGTTACTGACAAGAATGATAAAGAGTCTTGGATTATGTAACATAACTTTACATGTTCATAACTTTATTTCAGAATGTTTTTTGTATTTATGCGAATTTCACCAGAAACAATCATGGCATCGATGGACGAGCGCTTGCAAGAATGGTGCTGTTGCCCATCAAAAAGATATATTGTCACATCTGCATGTAAGTCAAATTTCTGAAATAAGGAGTACTTTGAACAATAAATAACTTAAATGAATTACATCCAGAGTATTGCCAGTTCCCTAAATGAGAATGAGTTTCTAGAAAATGTGTCTGCCTTGAAGATCTGTGATTTTTATGTCAAGAATAAAAAATTGCAGAATTATGTTGAGAGGCAGTGGTTGAAGGATGATTTAATTCAAGTGAGTCTCGAACAATTGGTTGAAACGGGTGGTGAAATTCTTCATGTTTTCATCAGTCATGGGTTGTGGCATTCTGGCCCATAAACAAGACTCCTTCAACCTACAATGGGATGGAAGCAGTGAACAGGGTCTTGAAGAGGCAATACCTCAGTAAGTTGTCCTCCAAGTCAATGGTGTCCATCCTGACAACTATATTAGAAAGTTTTCTACCTGATCAATGGAGGAGGTTAATGATTTTTAAAATGCCTTTGCAGATAAATATCTCAAAATTAATTCTATCATGAGCAGATATGTAAGCGAAAATATGGCAATGTGCTCATCGTGGAGAGACTCCAGCAACATCCCACCATCACTTCAACACCGACCTCCCAAACTCCTCAAACATTTGAGAAATGAAAAAGATAAGGCAGTGTTGGAGTCAAGGCAGTACCAAAATGACAAATTCTGTGTAAAAAATGGTGGTATGAATGAGTATGTTGTGGATTTGAGTATTCCATTTTGTGAGTGCCTTCGGTTCAGGAAGAGCGGGATGGTTTGCAAGCATATTCTGGCTGTTATGGAAAATCATCATGGTATATAATGAGGACAATCTATATATTCTTGCAAGAGTGATATAGCGTGATTTCTTTTCTAAAGGTGGATTCAATTGGGATTTGTTGCCTGACAATTACAAAAATCATCCACTTTTTGTCATTGATGAAGTCTGCGCTAGGTTTAACAGACCTGGAAAATGTCAAAATCAAAGTCAAATTGCATCCAGTTCTGATCAAAGGGAAGCCCCAAACAATAAGTTGGATGTACATTAAATCATAAATTTTTGAGATGATCTTCAATATAATATTTGTGTCACAGCCACAATAACTTTCGGCTGCAAAACAAAGCATCAACATTGAGGGAAATGCTGCAATATGTTCAAAACTTCAGCTACCTGGCCAGCGAAGCTTATGAAAATGTAGTGGATGAGACACTGCAGTATATGACTATTATTCAGGAAAACATAAAGAGGTCAATCCCAGACTTAAATTTTTCAGAAGGTGGTAAGTTCCTTAACAAAATTTTGCTAAAACATGTTGTATCTCTCATAATTTTTCTGCAGAGCCAAAAAGAAAGAGAAGTAGACCAAGAATTATGGAGTGATTGCTTTCAATAAACTGGCTAGTCTTTTTGTGTCGCTTGATAAAATGAAAAAGGTCACCTCTTAAAGTTTTACGAGGGTTTGCCCCTTGGAAAAGCTGAAACGACATCCCTATATATCCAGTGGCGTACCAACTGTTCTTGCCGCCTGGGGCGGTCATAAGATTTGTCGCTCCCCTTAGGGCGTTAATAATTCGTTGACCTTCAAGTTTTCGAAAAGCTCTCAAATATTTGTACAATTAAATCGGTTAAAAATCTACAAACTCTCCCAATTCCTGTATCTGAGAAGGCAGAGATAGAACAAGTATAGTAAGAAATGTATAGGTGTTTCGGATGATCCTTTCCTTTTGGAAGGTGTGTCCTAACGAACTACTAGCAGAGCGGCAAACCTGGAGTGGATGGATGGACGGCCCATCTATCAGCCCAAGCGATGGTGAAAGTGGTTCGCAATGGCATTCGTGGTCAAACGTCTGACAGAATGAGAAAACATTATTGTTTAAGTCTAAGTGTTTTAAGAGCAGCTTTTTTCCCACAAAGGTGCTCCAAGTATTGACTATTTTGTTTATTATGATGAGTTATTATGAATTATTAATACTAGGCTTGGCCTTGGTGCGACCCCATTAAGAGTGCAAATCCCAGCCTCTCTCATGAGCTTTTATAACTAATGATTTCCTAATGATTGACGACTGGAACGTTGCAGCCGACCTAGCAGGTGTGAGGCACTACCCCAGGGGTTCTCAACCTTTTTGTGCCCACGGCTCCCTTAGAGGACAAAATGTAATCCACGCTCCCCTATCAAAATTTTTCAAGAAAAAAAGTAATGAACAATAATTTACTGTCAAAAAAGAGCCATACAGTGTATTTTGAAAGCAAATTTTTAATGTGAAGATTGCTCCTGCTTCTTGTTCATAAGTAGATGAAATCTGGGCTTTGATTTTTGTTAGGGCCACTCTCATGTCATCTTTTGCATCAAGTTTGTTTCGCGATTTTGTTTTGATTGTCAGGGTTGAAAAGCCAGCTTCACAAATGTAGGTTGTCACAAAAGGAATAATGGATGTCATGGCTCTTTTGGCTAGAACTGGGTATATCATCACGGAGCACCAAAACTCATAATCAGCCAAACTCTTGATCTGAAACTCCCTCTTTAGCAATTCTTTGGGCCTCAGATCAATGAGATCATCTTTGGCCAAGTCCTGATCATTCACACTTTCCAAATTGACCAAAAATGGATTCCTGACCCAGGCATCATGGGGCTGCAACTTTTTCGTTATAAAGTAGTCATGAAATGATGCCATCAGAGTTCCTAGGTGAGCCAAAATGTCGCCTTTAAAAGAAGCTGGTAGGGTGCCAGCTGCATCCAGACTGGGTTGCAGAGACTATTCTAATCTTGGAAAATCGGCTAAGTTGTTATTCTCCGCTCTTCTGATCCACAGGGCAACTTCTCCAGAAATGAGCCTAGTTTCTCACCAGCATTAATAACAGTCAGCCAAAATATGCCAGTGATAGGCTGAATTCTGGCAGACAAAATATACTTTCAAGGTCACTCTGTTTCTTTTGTAAGAACGTGGACACCTCAATCTGCAGTTCCATTAGTCGGCTGTGTTTTTAAAATTAAAAAAAATTTTTTTTTTTTGCTAAAATTGACACTTTCCTGTGATTTATCATAAGCTCTGCTCCATACTCGTTACTTGTGCATAAATATTGTTGTGACGTCATTTCGGGTATAAAAAGAACAGACCTCGGGAGCGAGGGAGTTTTAGAGTTTGGTTCGAGTCCTACAAGTTTACGGAGTGATACGGTGGTTATACGATAGGGATTGCGAGTTGGTTATATTACGTACTGGCCATTAGCGATATTTAGTTCTAGTTTCTGTTCCTGAATATTTGACCGCCAATAAAGTTTTCTGTTCAACTGGTTATTGTTTCAAAGACCCAACAAATATTATTCTCGGATTTTTTATAAAGTTAGTTTAAAAATATTTTTGAAAATTTTTTATGCTGATTTTTGAAAAGTACTCCACGGCTCCCAGGTTGTGAACCCCTGTACTACCCCAGGCAACGTTCCCTCTAAGAAGTGAAGGTTGGTGAGCGCTGAGCAGACTGCTGAGCAAGTTTGAAAATGACCTGAGTACGGCACCCCGTCATAATAGCCCGGCGACAAAATAAAACTCATTTCATTTAATCAAATTTGAAATCAGGTATCGGTTAATGTCTTCAACTCATATAAATATTTTTTTTATAAAGATACATTGACGGGGATGATTTAACGGGGCCATTTTGTCGCTGGGCTATTTTGACGGGTCACCCCTGAGTACAATATCTTGCTCATGATTTTACTTTTGGTTGTTAATTAATAAATCTTATTTTTGCTGAAATTAGCTATTTCATAATTGGAAAACGAATGTCAAATTATTATTAAAATTTGATTAAACCGACATATAAATAGATTAAAACATTTTTTACAAACAATTTAATTGCAGGTGTATTTCACAAATAGGTTACCATAAACAGTATATATCCCAGTTTTATAAATGTTTATTAATTGTAATGTTAATTTTTATAGCTAAGATTTATTTTTCAAGCCATAACTTTAATCAGTTGTAATCACTTAGTTTTAATATTCAACTTCTCTCTTATTTTAAACAAAGTCAAACAAAACTAATCAACTAGGAAGCTTACAATTTTTCTCTTCTGGTCCTGTTTTTCCAATAATTGTACACCATATCCAGATTAATTAATTGTCCGCTTCCACTTGTCAGATAAAATTTAATTCTCATCAGCATGTCTAAAGGATTGACTTCCAATCGATTACGTTGTTTAGTTTTGATGCTCTTCATTAGACTGAGTCCGTCTTCTGCATCAGCACTGGATGACTGAAAAGTACCAGCAACGTCAACTAACTTTGCTATCTTGTCTTCGGAAAGAACAAATTTAAAAATATCGGCAAACGTTTGCAACTTCCTGTTTTTAATTTCTCTTCCACAACAAATGTGAACTCATTATATTCTGAAATGATTGACGCAGAAGTACCTTGTGTCAAAAAGTGTTTATACTTTTTAGTCAACTTTTCAACATACTCTTTACCAAAATCAGATGTTGTTTGCGCTCGAATAGCTTGTGTGTCAAAGGCAACCCATTCATGCGATTCTCCATCTGGGAATTTTTAAAAAGTCTCCAAATTTATGTTAAATACCAACAAGTTAGGGTTGCATTTGAATCTCAAAGAACACAACATTTTAACAAGGACCCATTAGTAGTCCACTGTTCAACTTATCCTCAGAATACTAGTGGGCTTAAAACAGAGTAATTAGATATTCACACCTGGCAAAGGTTGTTAGTAGAAACAACTCCAGCCTCTCTATCGAAGCCACAAATTAAAATGAACCGACAAAATAATTCAAAAATTTATTTGTGAAATTGCAGTTTAAAAATTATGTGGTTGCTAAATTGTGGTATTTTTGTCGAATTATCCGGGATTCTAACAAAGGTTTTGAACTTATTAATGGATCCTTGTGACACAGTAATCCCATCAAGTATGGACAGTCTTAATGAAGTAATATGGTAACCTCTCCAGCAGTACTCAGTAAAATATGATGGAATATCATTTCCCTGATAAACACAAAGATGTAAATTCAAGGCAAATGTTTTAAGACTAAATTGTGTGAATACCTTCAAATATTTTAAAGTTGGGATCCAACTCAAATAGGCAGGAAGGCCAGCATTAAATCCTTCAAAAATACATTAAAAAGTAATTATTAAAATCAAGCAGAAAACTAAACATAAAAAGTAAACAAATTACCAATAACAAGATCTGGCTTCTCCAGGTCCAGAACTTCATGATAAAGTCCCCTTTTTGCAGTCAGTCTAACACAATCACTTTTGTGAGTTTTACCATCATAACTTCCATCAACATTTGCACCAATGAACACAATTTCAATTTTCAAGTCTACCAGCAAGTTGGTCAGCTCCTGTAAATTATTACACAAATCATCACTTTGGCATTATTAATATTTCTAGAATGTTGCATGTTTATAGAAATTTATAGGGCTTAACATTCTTGTTCACATGACACTAGACAATAACATTCACATAAAATATATTTTATGTTACAGAAGAATTCAAACTGACTTTAAAAGTCTCTATGACTTCAACTTCTCTTTCTGCCCCAATAATGTGAATTTTCAAATTTTCTTTTACACCAAACTCTGAAACAATTTAAACACACCAACTAAAAAGTGCACAATCACCTTGTCATCATCACATTTCAAGTACTGCTGACAGCAATACTTTAAACTGACACACATATATTGTTAAGGTAAACCTGGATTCATCAAGCTTTAATGGACTACCACAAGGAGATTAAAATAAATGTTGAAAATAGTATTGGTTAGGTTAACATGAGTACCTTTAAAATATTCATTGATGATGCAATATGTTGTCATCACCCATTGCAGAATGTCACACAAAATTGGATTAACTTTGAGGCTTCTGGCTTCAAAGTATTCTGTCCAATTAGTTACAGATTTAAAGTGTGGCTTGTGTGTTGAAGAAAAAAGAGTCATCAATAAAGTTCTGGAGAGTGTCAGCATGGTTTCCTCGTCTGTACCACTCCCATCTGTAAAGAATAAATTGTAAGAAAAAATCAAATGACTTTCTTCATTGCAATTAAAATTAAGTTTAAAGAACAGATGTGCCCAACACGGATGAACGCATAATCTCAAAATAAAAGAAAGATATTCACAATATGACCTGACTGTATTAAGCATTACACATTTAAATTCATTTAAGTTCAATAACATTAGAGATACTATCAGATGTCTTCCTTTCCATACCAATTTCCATTGACAAGGTTTCATCATCATAATCAGATTTTGTTATCATATACATCTGAACATCAGTGCACCATTCGTCATGTTCATCTTTATTATTCAGACAACATTCTTCGCTACAGTAATAAATCAGCTCACAATTCTTGCTGCAAATAACAAAAATTATTATTTATTAATTACATTTCACATTACCAAAAATTAACATCACATTATTACAAATCTGAAAACATTTTAACAATTTGAATATTCTACTATAAATAAAATTCAAATTACAGCAACTCTCAACCATCAATGGGATAAAAAGTTAGGTTCCATGTTCTTGGGGTTCCAATGGCACTCTTATTCATTTGCATTTAACATAAATTTGTAAACTTCTTTTGCAAAGTTTGAACAATATCACTTAATTTATTTTACATTTGTGCATGTTAACATTTTTAATGTTGTCAAAAATTTATTTATTAAGACGTTTCTGAACAGATGTGGGTTGTGTCACATCAAATAACATTTGCGTGCCCGTTCACTGACCAAAACCAGTGTTTTCTGTAGACCATATTATACATTTTTTCGAAGTATATCTTTTTGTATTCAAAGTATTCTTATACTCAGGTTCATCCACCTCTTTCTGTTCAGACCTAGTTTTATGACCCTTCAGAATCTTCATAAAGTTTTTTATGGGGTACAATATGTGAATATTAAATTTGTTGCACCCTCGGTTTTCGTTGAGTTAACAACCTTTCGACAACATTTCACGGCTACTTTACTAGATGTTTATCAATATTCAATGTCTTTCTGAGCCAACAATTAGAAACACTGCTGTCACCGAGCACGAAATCCACCTTAATCAACACAATTAAACAAAAGTTACCATAGAACCGCGTCTCTCTCAGTAACCGACTTTTGGCAGTGGCTACATTCAAACCTCTTCATCCGCAAATTTAGACAAACCTCACCTACAACAAGTAACGATTAATTTAGGCTACGTTAACAAATAATAAGTCTACTTTTGGCAGCTCTTACACTTATATACATAAACAAATTTTTAAAATAATTCAGAATTTAATAAATAAGTTTTTTTTAAATAAAATAACAACTGGACAGAGAAAATGCTTTTTAAGCGTAGAATTGAAAATATAATGAACTGGTTTGGAGCAGTCAATCAAAATTAGTGTCAGTTCTTGTGGTACTGAATTCAATTTTTCTCATGCTTGTATAAACTTTTACACTGACTAGGTTCGTTGTGAGGATGTGAAGACACTATGCTGCAAACCGGTAAGTCAGCATTTTCGAAATTTGTTTACAAGGCATAGCTCCTCCCCTCCTTGCGGCTTTTACCTTTCGTATCAGAAAGTCCCAGCGGATTTAAGATTTTATTAAAGTTGTCAATTTGATAAAAGTAACAATATTTTTAATAATTTATTGTTTATTTCTTGAGTTATCTAGTTATGCTTGTATTAACCAAACATTATTGTAAAACTTGATAAACATTTACTTGAACCTTAGCTCACGTCAGGCTTAAATTTACTTTTAGATTTGCAAACTTTCTTAACCTAACCGGTAAAATGAAGACTTTATTGTATTTCTATTGCTTCAATATTTTTGTATTTGCTCTATTTGCTGAGATTACTGGAGATAAAGATACGAAGCGGATTGCCCGCGAGAAGCTGAAAAAAAAAGACGTCAGAGATTACACCGATGCTGATGTCGAAGAACTTTATGAACAGTGGGAGGTAAAGAGGCTTCATATTAGCAACTTTTTGAAAATAATTAAGACTAGCGGTAAATATAATAATTTTCAGTCAAAACGAACACTCTATTAACTATCTTACATTTCTAACTTAGGAAGATGAGGAGCCATTGGAGGAAGATGAGCTCCCTGAATGGAAAAGGCCTTCACCAAAATTAGATTTATCTAAGTTGGATGTAAACAATCCTGAAAATTTTTTAAAAATGTCCAAGAAAGGGAAAACTCTTATGATGTTTGCCACTGTATCAGGTTTTACTATTTTTGACAGGACCAAGAAATTGGTATATGTTGCTTATCGTGTTTTATTATATTTTAGGTGACCCAGAACAGTCAGAAACAGAAAAAATCAGTCAGCTGTGGCAGACTAGTTTATATAATGCTCACATTGATGTCCAAAGGTGTATAAATTTTAAGAAATTATTGTGCTAATATTTCTGTAATTATGTCTGCCTGGTACTTTCTCCAATTTGTAAAATTTATTAATGTTTTTTTTGCCAACTTCTTCATATTCTTTTCTATGCCCTTTAATATAATGTTGCAAAATTAATTCTATTTAATTTTTGGGTGCCTCTGATGCTTTGCACATGGCACCTAACACATTTATTACTGCAATTATTATTATTAATTTATTAACAAGTTAATATTTTAATGGCAGATACATTGTGAGCCCATCAAGAGTTCTATTTGTGCTGAAGGATGGTGCCCTGGCCTGGGATGTAAAGGATTATTTATTGCAACAGGAGAGATGTGAAGAGGTGACATTGGAGGGGCAGGACTACAAGGGAAAAGGCTCATCACAAAAGGTTCTTAAGCCTTCCTTATTTATGGTTATGTGCTCTGAAGAGTAATTATTTAAGAGCTTAGATTATTATTATTGTTATTATTATTATTATTATTATTATTATTATTATTTTTTATTATTATTATTTTTTATTATAACATGTTTTTGTAGTGATATTTAATGGATGAGTATATCACAACGAATATTTATACATAATTATAGTTCTGTTGTTAATTATTATAGGTCTATAACTATGACAAACATTTTGATCATATTTGGTTTATGACTAGATTCCTTGACATAACATGCTGGTTATTTATTTCTATTTTAAAATTTATTTATTTTGCTTTCTGTAACATCTAGAATTCTTCAAAAAGGAAGAAAGATATCAAGACAGATCTGTGAAGTTGTGCATTTAATTGCCTTAATTAGAACATTTACATTTGATTGTATTTGATTTTTGAGTTTCAACAACTTTCCTTAATGTTTTGAATGATTTGAAAATAGTTAACAAGATAATTAAGCAACACATTTTTTGTCTTTATGCCTTGGGGAGAAATTAGTTATTCTTGAAAAATGGAAAGTTAAATGTGCATTGCAGTGGTATGAAGCTTGGAAACAATAGAAAATTATATAAAAGTATAGGGTAAATGATGAATATGTAATAGAAAAAACTATTCAAGTAAATACATTTGCTCGAACTCATTTCAATGAGGATTCTTTGGTTCTTTTACATCTTGTTTCTTTGAGTCGATGTCATACAAACGGGGGAGGTGACGGCAGAGTTCAAGGAATCCGTATCTGAAGACCTTTTGGACACGAAGGACCTGTCTTGGAGAGCTGCCAATCTTTTGGCAGTCAGAGTGAAGTCATCGCTGCTCCTGATTTCTTCACGGAGAAGCTGCGATAATCTTGCGGCAGCTCTCGACTGAATAAACGAAGTGGAATAAGTTCATAGTTATATCCTCTGAATAGGTTGAGTTATTTTGAGTTTTCTCCCATTTGTTATACAATCCATTAGATCTTCAAAGATTTTTAGTCAACCTTGGCTTGAAATTCCAATTTTTCTCTGATGAGTTGCTCTCTCTTCCTTTCCTTTTCTTTGAGCATTTCCTCCTTCTCCAGTAACTTCCTCTCCTCCTCTTCCTGGATCCTAAATGTTAGTCACCATTTTAGTAAGTAATTTCAGGACAAGTTTTTGATCTATCATATTTGATGGGTATAAACCCCGAGTGATATTCTACTATTAACTGTTCATAATCTTCTATCTAAATAGTATCCTTAAGCTATTAAATTGCTGGAAATCTGCAACGTTGATGTTGGATGCGTGAAGACAGAAAACTAGATCTGAATAACATCGGATGGGAATGTGCAAAATGCCATTTAGTGTATATTAAAAACCATGCATGAACTCTTCTTCACCTTCTTTTGTTGTCCAACAGACACTGCTCCCTTTCTAGTCTCTCCCTGCGTGCTGCTTCTTTCCTTTCCATTTGAGCTCGCCTCATAAGGTAATCTGCATGTTGGAGTTGCTGAAAAACAAATTTAACTGAAAATACGTTTCCATAAAGAACAGCAAATCAATTTGTTTAACCTTGTCGTTGAACTCCTGAAGTTCGGCCTGGTATTGAGCCAACTCTTCATTTATCTGTTGAATTCTCAGTTTTGACTGTTCCGTTTTGCTTCTGAGGTCGTCCCTGCTTACAGATGACAAAAACAATAAAGTATAACACAATTCGTCAAATTCACGTTCATGTTTTACATTTAACATCTCCGCCCATAGGTAGGCCTTTATGATTCTATGATTCATCGCTTCTAGTCATTACCAACCATATTAAAGTTAGTTAATCAACCATAATAAATTTATTTATGTCGTAGTAGGCAATATCAACAAAACATTTCAATATAAAAATGGATGGTGTAGTTGGAAATCTAACTCGGCAGTCAAACATTATTAGCATTTTAAACCGTAATTCTAAATTGAAACCTCGACTTCTTCTGCTCCTTGCGCATATTTTCCAACTTCTGCTCCGCGATGATATGTTTGCTTTCCAATTGCTTCTTCAGTTGACTGAGATTTTCCCTGAAATTATGAACCTTTTGCAAACACCCGAGTCGCTTAATTACCAATTGATGTCAACACTGGTTACATGTCATTAAAAAGTGCTTCGAAACATTGGAAACTTCTAAAATGTCGTCTGTTGGTCTCAAATGAATAAAGCGATGTCGTACAAGCGGTTATTAGCCTATCAAATCTTGATTACTGCAATGTTATCATTATTTTAGTTCTTGTGACTGGTTCGGTGTTGTAAACCAGATCTAGTCCGACCTTGAAAGAACACAGTGAATATCATGTTATATTTGAATTTTATACGAAAATTAATAGCTATGTACTCTAATATCAGTAATGATAGCCTTAATAATTCAAACTCTTTTATCGATGAATGTGTTGAATGAAGCTCACATGGATTTTCTCTTCTGTTGAGAAATTTGTTGTTGTTTCTGTTCCATGTGGAGGTTCTTGAGTTTTGCTCTCTTTTGGGGGAAAAATATGGAAATGGAATTAACGAACACTGACGTTCAATTACTCGTCTAACAAAGTTTACAAATTTCTCAAGATATCATGTCTACATCATCGCTTGATCTTTGATGTATAATATTAACTTAATATAAAAATGATAAAGATTAACTAGTCACTGTTCTATGAGGTAGGTTATTTGTTATTCATCAGGTGACAGAGACAATAATGACTTTACATACGAGAAGATTCTGTTGACTGATTGATGCTCGAAGCGAGTTTGCACGTTGGAAGTCGCTTTCCAACTTTGCCTGGATCTGGATTTTCTGTTCCTCGAGTTGAAGTTCGTGTTGCTTCTTCCTCTCTGCTTGCTTCTCAGCATTCAATAGCGTCCTCGACTGGTTGTTAGAAATTTATTTTTAGTTTCTAGCAACTTTCCTGCTTCTAAAAATAACTTTAGTTCTTTTCAAAGTTTTAGAAAATAGGATACACATAGAGAAATGAACTACTTTGAGTGTCTGTAAACTTAATATGAACTTAGTTTAAGAGCCTTAATAAACATATAATTTACAAAAGCTGATGTTTGAAAATTTAAAAAATAATTGGCACTAATTTGAATAAGATGGAATTCTTGTTAAATATAATTTGTTTCATCATTGCACGTATGTCCAGCTTCAACTTGAAGTAAAAACATAGCTTGACAAAATTTCCCTGTTTATATGATGATCACAAAACTTTGCTAACTTCGCGGTGGTTTTCCAAAATTATGAATAATATCTGATAACAATATTAAATAATAACACTATTAATATATGGTAACACTATTAAATAATGTCTGATAACGCTATTCAATAATATCTGATAGCACTATTAAATAATATATGGTGACATTATGAATAATACTTGATAACCTTATAAAATAAAGTTTTCTAACAACCATGTTTTGGCATGTTTTGAGCCCATTAAACTGGTTAATTTATGCTTATTTTGTGAAACTCGACAAACCAAGCAAAGGTCTTCTTGACCATGTACTAGGCATTTATTACACTGTACAAGTTGTGTAATATAAATTAAGGAATGAACATTAACTGGCCAATCAATAATATCTTCTTTTTTTTAAGAGCAAGAAATAAAAAGTAATGTTAAAGTGACCCGATTGTACCTTGCTGTTGTCCCTTCTCGAACTACCAATTGAACCTCCCAAGCTGTTCCTTCTCCTGAAGACACTCGGATCAATCGATCTTCGAGTTGCACTGTTCCTCTGCAATTCTTCTCTTTCTGCCTCCCATCTTGCATGAGCTTCCTCCCTCTCACGTTCTTCCCTCTCTTCATCTTTTTTCTTTTGCAGCATGATGGCGATGATTTTCTCGTCCTGTAAAGGATAGCATTAGCTTTATGATATTATTAACTAAAAAGGCCCAATCTCTCAGAAATCGGCAACTGCTACGTAATTGAAAGTATTATATTAACTGCATTATACATAAATAAGATATACAATATAAAATAATTATCAAATAACTCATAAGCATAGTTACATTCACCCACAGTTAACAATAGAAAGGGAAAAAATGATTATGAAAGCGTAAAACCAAGAAAATCATTTGGTTCTTTTCAGAGATCTTTCAAACTTCTCAAAGTCTCCAAAAATTAGCCGACGGCTTATCGATCTCAAAAGTTACACAGAAGACTTATTGAACGTAGAATCTCGAGGGTAACGTGCTACCGTTCCCCCCAAATGAGGTTCTTGCAATTAACACGTCCATAAAACAACGAATAAGTGAAAAACAATTTTCTGATTGAAATAAAAATAGGAATCCTCAAAGCCATAAACATCATCATCATCATCATCATCGTCATCGTCATCGTCATCGTCATCGTCATCGTCATCGTCCATCGTCATCGTCATCGTCCATCGTCATCGTCATCGTCATCGTCATCGTCATCGTCATCGTCATCGTCATCGTCATCGTCATCGTCATCGTCATCGTCATCATCATCATCATCATCATCATCATCATCATCATCATCATCATCATCATCATCATCATCATCATCATCATCATCATCAATCATCATCATCATCATCATCATCACCTCAATCACGGCCATTGATTACAATCAGACGTTGGTCCCCAAATGATCGGGCAATCATCATTCACCGCAGATTTGCCGATCACAGATAAGATTCATGTTTATTTGCGAATAAAAAGAAGTAACTTGGCGAAGTAAATGAAAAGTAAAACCTTAATCATTAATTCATTCCTCAAACATTTAACATAAACATCTTTGAACTATTGAGAAACATTGATAAGATAATAATATTGTTAACAGTTATGATAACAACAATAATAACACTGCTTATATTTGTCATTTGAAGAACAAATAAACAATATCTGTTTAGAATTTAAATTCAAGGTTACCTTTGTCATCTTCGCCGTATCATTCTTGCTCAGCTGAATAAATAGAATTTGATGGTAAAATTAAAATTAAAATATGATATAAATTTGAATATGATAAAATGTAATTTAAAATGGAAAGTATTGAAAGTCGAGTTATTCAAATAGAAATGGTGATGTTTAGAATTCACGTGACGAATAAAGCAAATATGAATGAATGAATGAAGGAAGGAAGGAAGGAATCAGAACCAATAACGAATAAAAGTTATGAAAAACACATTTTCTTTAAAGGCAGACGAGCACTTGTTCTTGAGAGGTTTTTGGAAATATTCACGGACAATTCTTGCGATTAATTTTCCAATATCGAATTTTCATTGGAGGATGTTCCTACTTTTTGAGCTTATCACTAATAAAATAATGTGCTCTATGATATCAATGTAATATATGACAGCAATTAATATAATTACTATGATGACTATTATAAATTATATTTCTCCCATTAAAGACTGCTAAATAATATTTTAAATAGTCATTCGCATTTAAATAATAATTTTCTTTAGTCATAAGCGCACCAAAAATGCATCATAAAGTACTCGTGTACTTGATTCTCATGGCATACCTACCTTACCATCCAAAATTGCATAAAGAAGCAATAGTTTGAAATCGCACGAACATTCACATGTTCAACGTAACTAAATGTGCATTCATTCATTTTAAATTCAATTGCTTATGAATTGGATGAGTCAACTTCAAATTCAAAGCTGTTTTTGTCATTTCCATAACAAATCCGTTTTTAGTCGTTAAGTAGTGGAATTTAAAAATGTCATTCTACATTTTGTTTCTAACGAAAAGTCATTACACTACGAACAGTAAATTATGTAAAATTAAATTAGAACTATTTACCTTTTTTCCTATTCTGGCAAGAAGTCCATGAACCGCCCCCCTGAAACCTGCCTGTTGTTTGCTGGTCCTCCCTGAACCTCCTCTTGCGAATGAATCGCCAGCCGAGAGATCCTCGTCGAAATAACTTTCGTCCTCGAAATCCTTTTTCGATTCGTTCATCAACTTCTTCCTGGTTCTCGTCTGTCCATCGGAAACTGACGAGTTGTCATCGTTTTCAGTCCACGACTGACGATCACGTGACGACCGTGGTGATAAAACATCGCCGGAGTCGTTGGTGTGGTTGGAGTCAAAATGAGTTTCGTGTAACTGGCTGGAAGAACTGTCCAGGTGAGGTGAGTAATCCAGGTTGTTACCGTCATCCAGAGGCGATGATTTATCCAGGTAATTTGTATTCCGATGGAGCGGAAGTTCAACATTTCTTTGCGTAAACCTCTTCTCGTGATTCCATTGAACTGTTTTGGAGCCTGAGAAACTGTAAACTTCGTAGTTGTTGTCTGTTGGTGTTGTCAAGCCTTGAGATTTGTTTGCGTGGACTTCAAACGCTGGATCGACTGAAGTTTCTTCGGATGTGTTTGTTGGACGTTCGACGCCATTGGTCGAAACAACAGATTCCGAGTTCTGAGGGACGTTGTTTGATTCAGAGTGATTGGTATGAGAAGGTATTTTCCAATCTTCCTGATTTTGTGTGTAACGTTGAGACAAAAGTTTGAGATCCCTCTTTGTCTTCCATCGCAGGCTTTGAAAGCGTGGAGATTCAAAAGTGTTTCCGTTCAATTTCTCGCTACTCTCCTGTAAAATGGAATCTTTACCGTTTTTGCAATAGAAGGTCTCTGAAAGACTCGCTAAAGATGAAAAAGCTTGTTGGTCTGGAGGTTGAGTTTCTTCCCTCGTGGAATGGTCCAACTTCATGTTGAACGTCCTCCGCCAATCCTCGCGAGGAGAATTAAATTCGAGTTTGGGAGTCGTTTCTTCCCAAACGTCATTTTGGATGTCTGCAGTCGTCGGAGGTCTGAAAATAATGAGGTGAAGTTAGAATTGAAGACCAATTCACACTTCGGGTGAATATCAGATGCCGTTGAAAACGTATTACATTCATCGCTGACAACGTTTTTCTCTCAGAAGTGCATTTAACGTATTTCACAATAAATGTCAAAATGTAAACAAACATGTAAAATGTGGATGCCGAATTAGGGCTGCGCTCAGATCGAGGTTCCGCCCTGTAGGCCGATGCTGACCGATGGAATGTTTGTGCTTCTTCCTCTCCTCTGTTTGACGATGAAGTCCTCCATCCTGGTCTCTCTTTGCCTTCTTTTTGAAAAGTCAGTCTGCTTCTGATGTTTGTTCTGGAAGTCATTTGATCAGCCGAGATCTTCTTATCCTTATCGATAATCTGATTGGCTATTGTACGAAATCAACAACCTTGTTAAATCTAAGGTTTATATTTTAACGACCTAGTAATCCAAATTCCTTGCGATCTTCCGATTTGGAATTTGTTTCTGTGACTGTACACGTCAAACAGTATATCGACAAATCTTTCGCAACTTTATTTGACGGATTCAATTGAAAAGTTCGATCGCAACTCACATCTGAATGAAACTCTTCACTGCATAGAAGCCCAAATTCAAAACATTTGCAATGTTAATTGCCTTCCTAATTTGCCTAGTCACTAATAAAGACCATATCCAATTTTAATTTGCATCCAAATCCGAAAACGTAAAATGACCTTTTCGATAAGAAATTGTATCAATCATCGCATTTTCAATTAGCACTTTCACGATTTAAGAGCGACTTTTAAATGCAGAAACCAATGAATCTCTTTTAGAAATGTTTCTCTCAAGCAGAGTTGGTAACTCCTAAGTTAGTGACTACTTAATCAGGCTTTGGATTCACAGGTCATAACAGGTCCACGAATGCATACGTGCTTTTGGCTTGTCAATGCTTTCAATAGCTGAGAGGCAAAGTCTGTCAGTCAGTCGATAAACTTCACTGTCGAAGTTCATTTATTTCGGAGGTAGTTAAGTAATCGTTTAAAATTACTTATTTAAAATTACCTATTTTGGTTTTAAAATTCGGCATGGCGCATAATTTGTTAATCTGTACTGTAAATCGATCTCTTCGATTGAAGTCATTTCAGTCGTGGGCGGTTCTAAAAGTGTAGCTTTCGTGTTGATCCCACCCATACACGCTGTTTAGTGAGAAAAAGTAAACATTTACATATTCAGCTTGTCTCACCTCACTAGCAAAACTTTAACGCTTTGTTGTCCTTGGAAAACATCCTGAATTTAGAGGATTTTAAAGTTTCTTTTGCTAATGATAAGTTATTCGTAGGAACCAGCGCTTCACTGAAGTCTGTGTGTCTGCAATGAAAATATTTGTCTAAGTTCAAATTAGTTCGAGCGTTTATCTTTGAAATGATTCATGAGCAAATATTCGATATTGTAGAATTGTCTGATCATGAATAGGTGCTATTCCTAAACAACTATGTAAAACCTGAGAAGAGAATTATATCGGGTGATGGAGGAAGGAAACTAATATGCATTATGGATAGAACTAAAAAAGATCGGTGTTTGGTTAAGATTATTTTTTCCTATTTTTTTACTTTAGCAACTTTATTCTGTAATTTTAACTGCTTCGACATTCGCTAAAACTTGTTCGAGCATCTCTCACTGCAAATCTAATTTAATAATTTAATATGCTCTTGCACACTTTCTTCAAATCATTGCATTTTAATATTTCTCGCCGATGAATAATTTATTTTTCATCTTGAAATTCTAAGCCAATCACGTCTGAGCACGATAGCAAGGGACGCCATTTCAACAGATTAAAATAAAACAAAAGGCGCTCAGTTCAAATTCTCTCGCGACGGCACCACTGAATTCAAAGGACGTGAATATACCCACCCTACCAGTGAATAGTTTCGGGACTGCCATTCAAATCAGCTGGTTGCGCAACCAGCATTATTAAAAATATAAATTCAAATATTAATGTTGTCCATCTGTTCGTGGTCAGTTCTAAGTACTTGTTGCGCCATGGAATCACTGAATCAACATTTTTATCTTGTAGCTTGGAGCTGTGGATTTGTAGAGCTTTGGGAGGACTAAAAAGTATCGTAATGCGCTGGATGCGTTGATTGATTCTGAAACTTTGTAAAAATAAACTAATTAAATATAACAATTGCGTCTTTAAGGACAAAATTACATTTTTGGATTGCTGGGATATGGCTCAGTTTTTTAAACTTTTACTGAGTCGATAGTAAGATTATTAGGGGCGAACCGCGTTGCTCCAAAACAAGGGTAGTAAATAAGGGTTGATAATTGATGGAAAACATAAGGTATGCCAGGAGCTAGTTGTTCTGAAACGTAGATAAAATAAAATAAATGCACTGATTTAAAGTTTAAAGAAATCCACCGAGGATAGTATCTGTGGAATAGAACCACATAGCCGATTTATCCGACAACATTAATTGAAATATTTAAATAAATACTATTTCCCCAATTTTTTCCCTAAAACATTTGCAAAGGTAGTACTGGAGGAGTGTTATAAGATTATTTCTCGGGATCATTAATCCATAATCATTAATAATTATCATTAATCCAGTCCTAGTTAAGTAAGTCAGGAACTGAGAATGTTAGACAATGCAGTAATGACTTCAAATATTTTGATTATAACATTATTATGTGATGCTTGGATAACATTACAGACATATCATTAGGGTTAAACAACTTTAATTAATTTACAAGTTAGTGCCTCACAGCTTACTACTTTAGGTTTAAGTTCGATAACTCCCGTGGACGCAATTTGGTAAGCGATTACAATTGACTTGTTTTAAAATTTGTTACGAGACGCTGACGCAGTCTGATGGCGCCGAACCTAAGGGGCGTCAAACTGGTAAAGTAAAGGTGGGCGCCAAATTATTAACTTCTCGAACCATCCAAGCAACGAATTAATAGCTAATCTATTGACTGGATAACTTGTTCGAACTTCTATACTATCTGTTTTCAGTCGCTTTGAGATTTCTGTGTTAAAGGTCATTCATTATAATAAGCCAGTCTTGTGGCCGTAAATTTTGGATGAATGAATTAATTAATGTGTTCAGTTGTGCACAGATTCAAATAACATAACCTAACAGTTTTTGCTGATGTTTGCTTTATTTATTCATAAGTACATGACATTTGCATAAAAATTGGTTGCTCTTGCAACACGAACTTAAAGTAAATACATCTGCTAATTAGATATTCGTAAATGACAATCACGAGAGCGTGACAAGCATACATCTCTTCAATGTCAACGAAGATTGAAAAGATATTAGACTGATTTGAATTTCTAATGAGTTTTCCCAAATGGAATAACAATGCGGGTCTGTAGGGCTAAATGTTAGAAATTGATGCACGCTGTACAACCGGGCATATATGATGTGAACTGGTATTTACCATTTTCCTCTAATAGCAATCCTGTGCTTGACTATAATTCATGCCTGTGTTTTAAGGAAAATTTGGATAAATACGAGCAGTTGAGATTTCCGTTGCCCCTAGGACGTTGGGAACATATAGCTGTCAGTTTCTTTTTCTGCTTCAAAATGACGATAAAATTAAAACAATCTTTTTTTTGACTAAGCGTAATGACGCTTTTCATCAATATGTTTTTTAAGCTCTCAATCACTCAAGCTGAAAAAAAGTAAATTGATTTTTTTCATTCCAGAAAAATGCATCCGTCGAAAAGTATCCGTGGGCCACAGTTTGCTCACACCTTTGCACTTGCAATATGAAGCTACCTTATGCCACAACGTCATTTTTAATCTCATAAGTCGAACTCCTACGCAGACCATACGAGAGTTGCAAAATGATTAATTTTTATTTATAAAGTGTGAATGTTCAAACACTTTTAGCCAAATTTTGTCCATTTGCAAAATAACTTTGGCAACACGACCTGTTTACGATGGTTTTCCATTAAAGAAGTTTTATTTTTGACTACCTTTACTTAATAAATAATAACACTTGAAATCATAAAATGACAAATCTAGCGAATGTCGATCGTGGAAGACGATGTCAATCGAAAAGTCTTCTTTTGAAGGCGTTGAATGGTAACGTTTGATTAAAGAAAAATAATAGCCACCAAGATATAAAAGTTCCAGAAATCCGAAAGACGAGCAGCAACTGGAGAAAATGGAGAAATATCTGGTCTCTATTGTCGTTTGCCTTGCTCTTAGTAGCACGGTGTGATGAAGTGCCCCAGCAAGTAATACGAAAATGCTGGAAAAGAATTTTTAATAAAAATTATTGAAATAAATTAAATCTCACGGAGATTTCGTTACTTTATTGAAATAATTTAACTTGAAGAGTCTTTCTAATTTTAAGTTGTGTCCACTTCATTGCGGGGGTGATCATAATTGTCTTAAAATTCCAATGAAGTTCATTACGACGTCTAACTATTGTGATTCCATTAGAATCTTCATGACACTTCTTTGTTTTCACCAGTGGCATACCAAGGGAAGGGCGACAAGTACCAAGGAAACGGCATTTGGAGGGGGCATGTAACAAATAAAAAATTGAAAAAACGGCTACCCCGTCTCTTCAGTGGTTTGCTGTGTCCTTTGAGGAGTCAGATTTCAGCAAGTTCATGATCATGCAAACAAATACGCCTTTCTCACACCATTAAATCTACTTGATAATAATTGTGATTGGCGTAGTTGATGAAAACATAAAGAAAAATGAGTTCGTAGCCGAAAGTAATATTATGAATTATTTTGTGTAAGCTTCAGGAAACGTTAAAATTGATGGTTCATATCAACTTTTGAGCTTCATACAGAGATATCGCCTTGGGGATTCTGCCCCTAATATTGTGAAAGTCGCCGAAATAGCAAGTTTACTGTCGAGTTGTCTTGGCGTACCAACTGTACTTGCCGCCCCTTCCTCTTCTTGACTGTTAATAATCCGTTAACCTTCAAAATTTTGAAAAGCTCTCAAATATCTATTTTCAAGGAACTATAATCAAATAAGAATTTACAAACAAGATTTCCGTGCTTTTCTTTCCGCAAAGTTTTTTATTATAACACTTTCAAAATTCAATCCATCCTCAAGTTCCCTCTCTGTAGAGAGGACTGCCAAGTCTGTAAGACTTGACTGGCTCGTCGATGCTCGAAGGTAGTTTTTTGTTAACTTAAGTTTGTTAAAAGAGCGCTCACACCTAGCATCACTTATATCCTGGGTTAAGAAGATATATGCAGCAGGATCACAATACTAGGAGACGGAATCTCCAAGACGGTATGTATGAATTATCTGCATGAAGATCAAAAGTTGAATAGGTATATCGATTTTATCACGAAGCTTCCACAAATACTTCAATCTCTTCCTTCTCTTCTTTCTCACAACATTGTCTTCATCAACTACGACAAGCAGTTAATCATAATTATCATAAAACAGGTGTGTTTGCAAGACCATGAACTTGCTGAAATCTCCCTCAAAATGCCGCCCTCTCTTGGTAAGCCATTGCTTGCAATACGTTGTTGCTGGATTCTAAGTGGCTAAAACTCGAAAACTGTGTCATAAAGCACATTTTAATGAAACTAAGGTGGTTTTGAATAAAATTTAGGAAACATGGCAGACTAGCGATTATTGACTCCATCGGGGAATAAATTAATGTGAAATCTCGCCTATTTCACCCTAATTTTGATTTTTTTTTTTAGCTTGATAACTTTATGCGCTAGTGACCCAACCGAATTTTTTATTTTTAAGAGCTTCTACACATACCTCAACTTTTACGAATTGTCCACGAGATGAGTATGGTTGGACAACATTTTGAGAACGTACTTTCATTTTGACACGACTCAAATCTCACCCCCGACTACATGCCTTCTGCTCCTCCATTTCAAGCAAATTCCAGCAAAAGAGATCAACCAAATGAAATAAAACTGAAAATTATTTATTTATACTAAGATTATCAATGGAACAAGAGTAGAGAAAGGCAAAACATACGACCCCCAACAGCACCATTAGGCAGAAGACAAACCCCAGGCTACTTTTTGTCCCCAAAAATCACAAATCCCACCAAAAGTTTCAGATGTAAATTTTGAGATACACACCTAAAAATGACAAGATTTCTTCGCTTTGTTTATTGACGCTCACGATAAATTAGTTCCTGTCATAATTATAACAAGTAAACCATCCACAACATCCCCTCATCCATGCATGTTAATGTCACAGTGGATTGCATGAAAGTACTCCAAGAAATAGCTCAGCACATGCCCCTCTCCATGGAATGCTGATGGCAACTAATGTTCGATAATAATTAGGAAACAATAACAATATTAGTCAAGAAACTAGTAATAAATTATTAAACGAAGTGACAAACGTAAGGGCAGCAGTCCAAGTTTAGTGGACAATTTGTAACAGTGCGTCAATGCAAACAAGTTCGATGCTGAAACAGCCACTATATACATGCAAATGTTATCACCTGACTAATGATTCAAAAGCAGACTTGTTTGACATTATGAATTCAGTAATTGAAACTCAAAGAGACATTGTAGGATATATTGGGTACAATAGGGACGTGACGAGCAGAATCCAAGCAAACCCGATCCTAACTTAGCATTCACGAGCCGAAGCCGCCGAAAATGAGATGTAAATGATCGCATATTGACAGTAACAACAATAACAACAACGATTCACACTTCATGGAGATGAGCGAGCATTTCATTCAAGGAGAAAAATACTGAATGGTCAGAGATTCACATTCCAGTCTGGGAATTGCCAGCATCATCAGCAGGTTTCCTGAAGACAAAAATAAACTACCTGGTCAACAACAACAACTCATATTTATTATTTTATTTTACAATATCAAAATATGCTTCACCTGCACAAATAATGATTTTCCATCAATGACTAAAGAAATTGACTAATTTATTAAGATCAATGAAGCTTACTTAGATTTCATGGCAGGAGGTTTGAGGTAATCATCACTGGACAAAGTCAGCACGTCGGGTCTGTCGTCCTTCTTGTATGTCAAACATCTCCTGATAAAGTTCTGAAAATCGATTTGCATTGAATAAATGAAGATTATTCGAAATAACATTTGAAATATTTGTAATTACAAATTATTTTTTAGTTCATATTGCAAATTTTATTATTTCTGCATAACTGACCTTAGCCTCGTTTGAAACGATAGGTTTACTCGGAAACATGACTTCTGTGGCTTTGAGGATAGTGTTTTCCTCTAAGATGGCGGCTTGGGAGAGGTTGTGACCAAATGGCTTAAAAGAATTAAAATATGAACTTATAAATGGCACTAAGTTTGATTTAAAATAATTAAACTCATTAGATGCACTACATACAAAGGGATCAAAAGAGAATTAAGTGTAAATTCAAATGAATAATTGAAATACCTTCTTTCCATAGAGGCATTGGTAGAATATCACACCCACAGACCAAACGTCGACTTTAGATGAAATTTTTGGAGGTTCTTTACCAACAACAAAGCATTCTGGTGGAAGATACCTACAAACAAATTATTTCATTATTTGTTGATTACATCTTTATCTTACGTTAAGAAGAATTTTTTGTGTTAATAGAACGTGGTAAATATTTATTAAAATCATAGGCTCAATGTTCAAATGTAGTTGTATTCAGAGCATAATATTATCAAATGCATAACACAAAACATGTGCAGAGTAATCATTCACATCTGCTACGAAACACTAAATTTTAAAGGAAACACATTCTGAAGAATTTTCAATGATAACCAACCTTTCCAAGGGTTTATTTTTAATTTAAATTAATAATAAAAATTAATATTAAATAATAACTGATATTTAAAATTATCAAATAATAATAATAAATATTAATGAATAACTTTAACTGAATAAATAATAATATTTCATATTTTGATAAAATTAATTTTACAAGGCTAGCCAAATTTGTTTACGAGTTTAATCGAACAGCAACCTGTTATGTTAATCTGCATTCTAATTGAATGAACATTCCAGCGCATCAACACCTACCAGTAGGTTCCTGCACCCTGTGACGTGAGATCCATCCCATATTCGGGACTGTAATTCTCATCATCCATTACTTTGCTCAGTCCGAAATCTGTAATTTTTATTTCCCCGCTCACTGACACGCTGTGCAATCCATCTCCTGTAGGCAAACAGATAACTCGATTACTCGTCGATAAATGCATTAAAACAAACGTCGACAGATGCTCGCACCTTTTGAAAAACCTCCACTGCCCAGCAAAATATTTCCTGAAACATTCAAGAAAAGCATTTCATTTGCAGTAACATAACAGCTCTTTCATATGATATTCGCTTGTATTAATATTTTCAACAAACAACACCAAAAGTATCTTTTATACGTCACGTGGACGGTCATTGCACTCGAGGCAGATTCACAGAACTTACCTGGCTTGAGATCGTAATGTATGACGGGCGGTTTGATCTCGTTCAAGTACTTGAGGGCGTTCACGGTCTGCACTACTATGGACCGAGATTCCTTCTCGGGAAGGCATTTGTTTTGCTTCAAGTAAAAGTCCAAGTCGTTGCCTTCGCAATACTCCATCACTGTACAAAACCTTCGATGATAAAATGGTTTTATCCAAATAGAAGCATTAAACTATTAGGACGTAAATATCAGTCTGAAGTACGTACGAGTTGTTGTCTATTTCAAAGACGTCGTAAAGTTTGACAATCCGTGGGTGGTCAAGTTGCTTGTGGATGTTGTATTCTCTCAAAGCATGCCTGAAAATATCATCACACTCATTTTACATTTTTTGTCATCTTTTTATAGATGGACATTTAAGCATGCCCTTAAGCTCTACATGATACTCAGCAAGTCCAGATTTTCAAAATGTATATTAAAACAAATATTAATACACCAGTAGCAATTTAGTTCAAAATGTATATTAAAACAAATATTAATACACCAGTAGCAATTTAGTTGTACATTTTAAAGCTAATACATACAACTATCTCTAAACAAATAATAAACTAGCTCCAAAGAAAATATTCAGACAGATGCTCCATTTGAAACTTAATTGTGAACATGTTGAAATTTATCTCACGACTTACTTTATGTAATTGGCTTTCTTGTCATCCTTCCAATCTTTGTTCAGCTGATGTATTTTGCAAGCAGCATATCTCTGCTCCTTCAAATCGAAGCCCTGAAAATGCCAAATAAACATTACCAATAATGCACTGCAAGCAATTAATACAAAGAAAACAATGCAAACCTTGTGCACTTCACTGAAGCCTCCCTTTCCTAACAAACTTAGCAGGAGGTATCTGTCGTTCAGAATCTGGTGGTTGTTGAACCTTTAAACATGAAGGATATAGGATCGATTAAAGATCTAGGTAACGTTAAAGATGCTGTTAAGATAGTTGTAAACCAGTTAAAAGGGAAAAGTGATGGCAACCTTGAAGCATCTTCACTGTGTATCCTCTTCAGCTCCCTGATGTGGATATTCCTCTCCTGCTCCAGTTTTTCTAGCTCCACCTGAAGGTCGGTGTCCTCCTTCTTGAGAGCAGCCTGCCTTAACTTCATTATCTCGTCTTGTTCGTAATATTCTACGGCACTTAACCTGTACGAAGCAAGCACTTGAATTTAACTTTCAAATTTCTGGGAGAAGTCAATAGAACACTAAAGCACAAACTGACATATTATATCTATCGATGTGAGGTGCAAGATTTACTCTAAGACTTAAGTGAGTCATTATAGAAGAAATTGAAAAGTCGTACGTAGAAGGTTTGTCGTTGGGCCTGAGGAAGCCGTCATTTTCCTTGGTGTTTTTGTTTGCTTTGCCGGAACCGCTGGAGCCGGAAGCGGCGTTCGGCTTCCTTTTACCGAGAACCTTTCGCTGCCTTTCGATTTCCTCTCGTTCCTGAGCAATCCTCTCCTGCTGCCTGTGACAAAAAACAATGATCATGCAAGACCTTCAAATTAAATGTAAAACAAAACTGACCACTATTTAGGAGGATTTGGAATAAAACTAACAGGCATTATCTGCCATTGGAAAATGATAAAGCATGGAAATACTAACTTTATGAGGTCAGTGAAGGCATAACCATCGACCCAGTTTTCAACAAATGTGGCGCCTTGCCTCTGCGTGACAAACTGACCCAACCTTAACCTGTTCTCCATACACCTCTGTCTAGCCGACTTCTTTTCAAGGTTACTCTGAAGAAATTGAAACAAATTTGTTAATTGGGTTAACTTAAAATACTCTCTAGTTATTCATGGCCACATATAATTACTGCTTCTTTTATCATTTATTTCTACTTATTTTCTACAGACATGCTTCAGCTCTTGAAAGCAGAGTGCATTGTTGACAATCATGCAAAGCAATGGACCAGAAAATAGCCTTGGATCTATTATACATACTTTCAATAAATTTGCTTTTGTAATAATAATCATCATCATGATGATCATTTAAGAATATTGTTACATGATACTTTAACTGTCATTAATACATTTCAGGCAGGGAGTTCTGAGGATCCCGATGGTGAGCGTTAAGAACAAAAAATGCCATGCTTCACGCGAGGTGGAATTACAAGTTATCAAACCATTCACCTTTTCAATAAGAAGCATTTTTGTTATGCTTATGCACTTTTGTATCGTCTCCTTTTGTTTTTCTATTTGTTTTTGTTGCGCTTGCACCTGCGTCACGAGGGCTTCTTTTTCCTGTGAAATTTGTTCACGATTAAACTTTAACACTCAGTTAATAAATTACAAAAATGGGATGTGTGCAAGACAGTGTGTGCAATTGTGTGGAGTTAAATGAAAAGCAATCATTCAAACCTGTTCTAATTTCTCAATTAAGGCATCTTTCCTTGAGAGTTCTGAGGCAGACTTGGATTCCATGTTGTCCAATTGCTGGCCTGTGATGTCAGTCTGAAGTGGGAGAAATCGTTAAGTAGACGGACGATGCGAAGCAACGACGACGTGTTAGGAGCCATCGGTGCAAAGCACAACTCAACTTCACTACCTCGCAAGCCATATCCACCCAACCCGCATTGGCAAAACTTGCCTGAACAAATTTTTGACCAAAAACATGTTGGGGGTAATTCGCTATGCTCGGATTCCTCTGCATCGTCGCCAATCCGCTTCCGCCGATGATTCCGGGCGTCGTCACCGACGTCTGTTGCTGGAGAAGCAGGTGGTTGTCATAATTCATGGACATCATGGCAGCATAATTTGCCTAAAATGTCAATAAGGATCGATGACAAGCACAAGTTTTATGGAGATGCAATAATAAAGTAAAAACAAATGTTAAGAATTATTAGAGAATTTATGAATTAATTACATATTAATTCAATTTTATTTTACTCCTTACATCCATCCCTCTTTTGGCATCACACCTTGGTTTATCTTGATCTGGAGAATATTAAACAACTATTGTCAACGCAGAATGTCATCAATGCAGTAAGCAATGGTCTCCAAGCAGAAATTCTTACTGTCATGATTTATTTTACGCTTCCTTTTCCTGTCGCCAGCCGATGGAGTCCTTTGTTTTTCCTATGAATAAAGAACATTATTTGTTAAGTAGTTAATTCGGTTATGCATCGAGTTATTATGACCTAAAAAATGGAAAGAAAAACTTGAAGATACACATAAACAGGACATCCAAAATCTCTGCTATGTATGAATATAAATTAAGTCATAAACCTCCAAAAAGAATATTTTTATAATATTCCATAGAATGTAAATTCATTTCTAATTAATCAATGAATGAATGATTCTTACATGATCTTAAATAAATCAAACTTTAGAAGCAAAATAATGCATGGAAACCTGCTCCAAGGAATGGTGATTATGCTCATCACTGAGACCTCCACTGCTGTGTTGAGAAGAAGTGCTCAGGTTGGAGTCAGATTGGTTCTGGTGGCATGCTTGATCAATAAGACCACTCTGAAGAGAATTCGGACATTGCTTTATCACCAGGAGAAAATATATAATTTATCGCAGGATTAAAAATGTTGCAAATTAAAATTAAAGAAATAACTGAAAGTCACAATATTCAAAAAACGAAACCAATTAAGTCAATAAATAATTTTGCATTTAAAAAATTAATGTGCATGACCAGTTTCATGAAAAGTCAGTTTTAAAGTGCAAAACATAAATATCTTTATAGTTAAATGACACTTCTTAGCTTTATGCATTGAGTATTTTGACTGAAATGATAATCCATGTGAGAGATTGTAAACCTTGTCAGCTAGTCTGGCCTCTAAGAGTTCTCTTCTCCTGGCATCCACTGGTATATCAATTTGAGAGGCTGAAAAGTACACATTAACATTAAAACTAAAATTCTAGAAGTTTTAATAAACTCAACTTTACTTATTACCTACTAATAATATATACATTATTAACAACAATTATTCAAAGGTTAACATATAAACTGTTTCCGAGAGATTAACATTTATTTAAACAGTTGTTGAAGAATTGCTATAGAAATAAACATTTTTCCATGATTTCTACACTGAAAATTAAATACCTCATTGCAGTCAAGGTTAAATTCAAGATTAATCAGGCACATAAGAAAAGAAGAGTTATATAGGCCAAATCAAATTTCAAATTTTCAAATCTTTGTGAAAATAAGGGAGATTCTTAAATTATCAAATTTTAATATGTTTAAGCATAAATGTTTGAAAATGATTGCAAATCGACCAGAAATACATAAATATCTGACAACATAAACCATGATTAAACTCAACATTCAATCAGACAAGCTTGAGCTTTGTTAGTGAAGCATATTCTGCACATGCATTCCTGTACATAGTCACCATCATAAATTGAAATTCCAAATTCCACACTGAAAATGTAGTTCCAAACTTAAGAACCTCTGAAAAGCATTATTTTACTTCAAAGTTAGGCAAAGTCAGTTTTCTAGACTATTTGAATAACTGATGCAAGCAATAAAGTTATTCAACTAATGAGCGAACAGCAGCCGACAAGACCAAATAGCAAAAACCACTTATGGAAAACAAATTAAAAATGCTTTTGGATAAAAGCTGTTTCAATTATTGAAACCAAATAAAATGTTTCAGAAAATGGTGAATTTATGAAATATCCAAAGCTGTTGAAGTAATTTTGAGCACAAAAAGATCTCATCAAAATAATAATAAATTGGAAGAAAATAATAATAGAGATAGATGGTGAAGACAAGAAACTGGACTAAAAGATTGCTGAAATAGAGATCTTAGCAAGAATCACGCTTGGTCAATTTTAAGCAACAAAGTTGTAGCAACTGCAAGCAGGAGGTTAGACTCTAGAGAACACAAATCTACAAGTGAGCTTTAGCTGATGCTATGGAACAAAACAATCCCAAGTAAATAATGAGTTAATTTTAAGACTATAAGTATTAAAAGTACAAGCATACAAAAATAAAACCTGACTTTTCAAGAAAATCAAAATATTATATGCCCAATATTGTCTTTATTAAACATATTTAAAAGAGCTCATTAAAAATATCTTTCATAATTAAATCAATCAAACCACTGATTACAAAATAATACTTGATCCAACTAAACAAGTGCAAAAGATAATGTGAAGTCACTTTATAAAATCAAATGTTACAACTTATAAGTCCAAGGAAAGATCTGGATATTAAATAAAGTGAAACTTTGGACAGTTTTTAAGAACTTTAATAATAAAGCATCTCTTATTGTTTGTGTAATTACACTTAAAACTAGGACAGAAAAATCTCCACTTATTTGCTGCAAAGACTAGCTAAACTAGTTTGATAATATACTTTTTTCAATATCTCAAGCATTGAATGATAAGAAAATATAAATAAAATCTGGCATGAATTAAAGAAATGCTGAAGACAATAAATATTAATAATTAGGCAAGAATAAATTCTCTTGAGTTTTTGAATATTGAATGTGATGTTACGTTGGTTTGCTAAACAATACCTAATACGATGTCGCTTTGACCTACTATGCAATATCTAAAGCTTGGTAATATCCTAAAATATACTTATGACTAATGCTTTTAAACTAATCAAAATAAAAACATGTTCTCTGAAGAATGTCCTCTCTTAACCTTGCTTCTAGAACTAAGTTAATCCATCAAATATACATATGAAAAAACATAGAGAAACTGACTTCCCAAGCCTTCTCTAGATTGTTGCCTTGTAACAGTTCCAGATGCAGGATTTATTGCCAGTGATCCTCCCCCCATGTGATGACCAGCCAGTTGAAGGCCCGAGGAATTCCAGCACGAAGTAATGGAAGGTTGAATTAGAGTTGGCTGGCCACCAGTGCCACTGGTCACTGAACCGAGCATACTAAACGATCCTGATTTTTGCATCTAAAAATGACCCCTCAGGCGTTCGTAGTGACGGAGGGCCGGGATTATCTCAAAATGTATTTTTAAAGAATTACAATTAATCCCAATGTAACAATCACCCACTCCCACCGGGCTCCGGTTCAATATATAAGATCTATATATTTCTATTGTATGCCCCTTCACAGGAAGTGGCGAACTAGCCTCGATAATATGGGGTAATATGGGGTATGCGAAACTGATAAATTCTATACGAGTTTATCGGCTACCAACTATTGCAATTTAACAAATTAAAGTATATTGACCTAATTTTGTGTCGGGATAAGTACAAGTTAAATTGTCAAATCTTCAAAAGGTGTCAAGAACTCGCTCAAAAATCCTGATTACAATATAATCGTGTTCAGAAGAGACTAATTATTTGAACGCATTTTAAAAATATTTTAGAGTAGTACTTACATTGGAAAATTAAAAAAATATGTGAAATAAAATAATTAATAATTTGCTTACTTTAAAAGTTGGTTAAACTAAATGAGATGGTTCATTTCATAATTGTGCTTTATGTTGAATAAATCCAAAAATATTTTTAAATATAGACAACAACTTGATTTAAAATTTATTTCAGTTTATTTTAGACTTGTTTTACATAAAGATTGTCAAATCTGTACAAAGATAACCAAATCACATCGATCGTCAAAGAGGTGAGTTTTAACACGTTGCGATAGAATGTCGTTTAATATTCATTTCTTTACTTAAAATTAACATCTGAATCAAAGGATGCTTGCGACCGCAAATGCTTCAATATTAGATATAAATCCATAGTAACATAGTCTTGTGAGACCAGATCAAAGCACTCGTTGCAAGCAGTGTCGACTATTTTCAGATTCTCAAAGATTTGCACCTCCATGAGTTTGAAATGATTATACGTTATATAGTAAAAAATGAAGAGTGAAAAAAAAACGCCAAAGGAGAACTCCATTAATCACCATTGAAAAAAGCAACACGTTATCAGATTCGAATCGTTCTCTATGAATCCAGAACTAGGTCTTACTAGAATAGAAGCGTTCCTGTGCTCTCCGCCCGCCGCTAACCCAAGAACGGTTCTTAATCATTATCGATGTATTTTCAAGACCCAATCTCATCCATATTCTCCCCCCCCCTCCGGAATTAACAAAATGCATTTCATGCAAAGTAATCAAATTTAATAGATAGCGATTACGGAGTGAGCAACGCCAGAGCAAATCTTTTTTTCATAATATTTGTCAAGCCAAAACCACCCATTATGTTACAAATGCCACCCCACTGAATTTTGTTACTTTTATATCCAACTGTCAAGTAGCAAAAGACATTAATTTCAAAACAATGTGCCCAATGTGAAACTGAAAATTGCTTCAATGGTCATTTATTAGTTGGAAATACAAACCCATTAAAACTTGCATTCCAATCAACAAACAACTCCACGTCATTCCAGGGGCTTTCCAACCCAACAAATCCAATGCAATAATGTTTGAACCTGAACTATGGCCACTATCGTTTATATGGGAGGAAAACCATTTAAAAATAGATTAAGCTAACTTGACATTAAATTCATCTGGATGCACAGACTGAGAAGCAAAAGGTAACACAACCAAATTAGCATGAATGTGAAACAGAATAACGTCCACATTGATATCTACCTAAAACAAAGCCCACTCAGCTTATAAGCAAAGAAAATCTTAACGTGAAAAAATCAGGCAATGTCAGACTCTTGTGTCGAGCCAATCCTGTTAAGGAGGTACATATCCAAGAACATTGAAGTAGATCAACGACATCAGATCGGAGCATGGATTGTAATTCCAGCCTATGTCATCTAAATAGGCTATTCACCACAACAAAAAGTCAATACAGATATAATCTCATGGATAAAATAATGGGCATGCAAGTAAATGAGTTAAATGATAATCATGTTACTATAGAAACACAACATTGGACAAGTACCAATGATATCCATATTAATGTTGATAGCAGATAAGTTACACAAACTAATGTCCTGACGGGAACTAGCAGCATCAAGGAAAAGATGACCGGGCAAATCCCAAGAGAACCACAAGACATCGACATGTGAACAAGAACTTTTCAGCACTTCGAAGAGACAAGAAAACATTCAGGCCTGTGAAAATACACTCATAATTCCATAAAAATAGACGAGCACTGAAATCCCTGATCGCAGGAAACTCTTGCTACAGTGAGTGAAGCTTCTGCAGACTTGCCAGGATTCCCCATGAGCAAAAATACAACACCATATCACATCGGATCAATACACAATCATCCAACGGATAGAGGCAATCAAGAGAAACAACACTTCATTCCTAATTCAGATGACATTTGAGAATATGACGAGTCCTGCAATTCAATGCTGCTTGTGACTCAGAGGGAGCCAGAGATGATTTGATGAATCAGTGGAAAGGTTCGAAAGAATGCCCTCCAACATGCATTTGGTAACATGGCATGAAGTTACTCTTTTGATCTTTGGAGTGAAACATTCATTCCAAAACAATCAGCAGCATATAAAACATGTCTCACTGTAAAAACGTTGGAGATTTCCTGCTGCCTTGCCACTTGGAGCACAAAAGATCAAGAGGAGCAATTCTAAACTCAGAATTAGCAATGGCTCGTGATAAAACACACTTCAACGAGAAACTGACACAAATGACTCTCCAAAACACAAACTGCCCCAAAATGAGAGCGGGCAAAATGGCAGAAGCCACGGCCGGATTCACATAAAACCAGCCACATTACGTGACACCGTCTTGCAGAAGAATGCAAACACCAGATGTTGACTGAAATTAGGCATTGAGTCAAAGCATAAATGTTTAAATGTGCAATAAAAATACTAGTCTGAGCACCTTCATGATTGTATTAGGGCACAATGACTCATCTTGCCTGCTCCCCTTTCAAAAACCTAGCACACCCAAACAACACTCGGTCGACGTGCACAACAGTGCATCCCTCAAAGACCGCTTAGGTTCAAATATCAGTTTAACATAACCACCCTTCTCTGCAAATCCAATAGCCATGCAATAACTTTATAAATGGCAATTAATTCAGCTTGAAACCAAATGATAATGACACAATAAAGATAATAATACAATCAATAACCGACTGAATAGACTACTTTTGGTAGAAGCTTTTGATTTGTATAAATATAAAAATACATCAAAAGTATGAAAATAAGACTTAATAATAAATGTTACAATTATTAATGTATGTATAAATATACTAAACACAATAAGAACGATTTTGCCCAACATAAATTAGGTAAAGTCAGCCCCCAAATGATTTAATAATAATAATGATAATAATAATAATAATAATGATGATAAGCAATTCTAAAACCAACCCATTAAAATAAAACATTGCTTTACAAATAGTATTTAACGATCAATTAATCAGAGTAAATAATTAAAATCATCATAAAACAAAACTCTCTTCCATTGCTGCAGACGAGAAGTGAGACTCGATCTTAACACTTCTGCTCTTCCTCCTCCTCGTCCACGTCTGCTTCGTCATTTTGAGAAGCAATGTTTCCAGAAGGTTCTTGCTCTTGTTCTTGATGCTGCTGAGGCTCTTGAGAATTCTGATGAGGAAGTTGGCAATTTTGTTGCTGGTTGTTATTGTAGGCTCCTTTCAACTGGCTCTGAATCATCATATTCCTTATCCTTGAAACTGCATTCTGCATGTTCAGAAAGTCACGATTGTATTAAGGACATGGCATAGATAAAAACGAGCCTAAACATTTTCTTTAGAACCATTCAGTGTCAAGAGAGAAAATAAGTCACATACCCTCGTTGCAAGGAAGTTTCCAAATATGTCCACTGCCACCTGCTCTCCCTGGGTCGTGGGGTCCTCAGGAAGCTTGATCAATGCACCTGTTAACCTTTGGAGCTCCCTAACATTTTTGCCAGCCTTTCCAATGACTCGACCTACGAGGTGCTTTGGAACTTCGATGCTTGTCTTCAACCTAACTTCATCGTGCCCTGCAAAGCCCTCCATCTTCATCTTCTCAAAAACAAGGAATGCAGCCTGGTCAAGATTTTATGGTGTAATTGTTATCCACCATTAAACATTTACATATATTAATTTTAGCAATTCGTAGGGCATCCAAAAACTAAGAACATCTGAAGATTCTAACCAAATGAGATATTGAAGTAATCGCATTGTTGTTTTTTTAAAATAAAACATTTAATTTGACATTGGATTCTATAAATAAATAATAACAATAATGATTTGGTGTGCAGGTTAGCTCAGGCAGTTCCAGCATGCATAGCGGGAAGAAACGATGTAGAAAAGATTACTTCAGTGCTGTGAACACTGCACGGTATAAACAAACTATAATAGACTATTAATAAGTTCATGTTTTAATGTCATTAATTCCAGTGGCGTTAATTCAATACCAGTGCTGAATCAGATGGAAGCCCTCACTACGTAGGAATGTTTTTAACCAGCAGGAAATAAAATTATAAATTAGGAGTATGCAGGAGTTTGAAGTAGCATGAAAATAAATGATAAATTAAATTAGTGTACAGACCCTCCAACATGAGTCAGGAGTTCCTTTGATGATGACCACCCTCTCCAATGATGCATCTCCCTCTTTTTTTGACTCAATCTGTTGCAGGTTTACATTTACAGTAAATCAAAACACATCCACTCGTCCATATTTGAAGGTAATTAATCGAATAAATTGGATTTGCACCGAATGAAACAAAGAAAAATGACAAACCAATTTTGAACGGGAACTAACATTGATGAAGGCCATGCTATCCCTCATCATTTGTTTAATAGTAACACCACCAGTTCCAATGAGAGCCCCTACTGCTGTGTTAGGCACGCTTATGTGTAAGGTCTCGTTTTGGATGACCCCGGGACCAATGGGGTGATTAAATCGCGGGCCTGGGTGAGGATGGAATGCTCCAGGATGGTGAAGGTGAGGGTGGAGCAAGGGATGAGGTGGATGAGCATAAAATCCAGGTCCCTGAAAGAACACATATAAAGATGATCTGGTGAAATTAGTACAAAAGCTTTAATGAATCTAATTGTGTTATTCTAAATATAATATAAAATGTACTCATCACTTAACAAAATAAAATATAATGTGTTCTAGATCACCTCATAGATTCTACCATTTGGATAGAAGCAATTTGGTCCTAGTGGTCCGTGAGGCATCATTATTCCTCCGTGCTACCAAAAAATTAATTTAAGTAAAAAAATCAAGCGAATTTTTTATTTGGAGAGTAAACTCCAAAAAACTAGTCAGACTCTAACAAAACTCTGAGCTTGATCTTGCTCAATGCATTCTGCCAGCTTGGCAGATATGGCAGACTCAGCCTGTGACATGCCTTCTAATGTCCCCTTGATGGCTATGACTCGATCTGGGAATAGAGCTGCCATTTCCTGAGCACTTGATAGAACAGAATTGTAAAATAAAACAGAAGTAAAAAACATAATAAAACAAACTTCTATTACATTACCATACAATTTAATTACCATATTAAAAAAAAAGAACCATTAGAGAATACACAATCAACAAATTAATGAACATCTCCCCTGAAATTATATATAATTGCTTTAAGAACATTACAAGCTCTAGATCAATAAGTTAAATACATTCTAAAAATAAGGTAATATAAAAGTCTGAACATATGTTCTAAAGCCCAAGAATTACTCTGCAATTCTCAGTATTTCCATCAACCTACCACCAAACCTTTAAAACTTTTAAACTTTTAAAGTCCACTTGATATCTCACTTGGACACGGCTATTTTTGTTCCTGTCTCTTCTTTGATTTTCTTGATCATCTTTCCCTCTTTTCCAATGATCCTTCCACAGAATCTGTCATTTGCCAGCATCTTCAGAAGGATATCACTGGATAGGACATTATGTCATTAAACTTGAGTGAAAGATGTACGATCCTAACAGTGTTCAACTATATGATAACAGACATACACATGTAATACCTAGCTTTAATACGGTTTCTTATTAACAACTGCTTTATAATATAAATGTTCAGAATTTAAAAATGTATAGAAAAAGAACTCTTGAGAAAAACTAATGATAATTCATAGTAAGCAACAAACTAATAATAATAATAACACATTAGATAAATTAATATCCATTTTAAAAATAACTAGCAAAATCAACTAATAATTAAGCACATGGACATTAAGACATATCTACAAATAAGGAACAATAGTTTTTTTGCAATTAAATACAAATGACCTACCCTCTATTGTTATTAGTAGATTCTTGCTGAAGAACCTGAAGAATCTCTTTGCATGCATTTGTGCAGTTTTCTGGTTGTCCGTATATCGAAATCACCTTGAAGTTATGAAGAAACTAATCTGTTACATAACAAACTCTAAGCCATCAATTAAAAGGGGAGCACAAACCACTTTGTCACTGATTTTATCCATCATCCCACCATTCTCTTTCCCGTGAACATCGACACGAGCCTTGCATTTCTGGGTGATGTTCTTGATTGTCTGACCTTTCCTGCCTATGATCGCACCAACGTAGTCACTTGGAACTAATATCCTATTGTTCAGACATTGTAATTAAGATTTCAAGATAACGACAACAGTCCGAAAAAAAGCACCTTAGTGGACATCCTCCGCCGTTCCTGACAGGTCTTGGACCAACTAGATTAGGAGCTGAATTATGACCCACATTTCGTGGACCCCTAAAATTATTGGCCAGTTTACCAGAGGCTGGATTGTTGTTGGTAATTTCAACCTGAATTAAGTTAAAAATGAAACTTATTGAATTCAAGAAATCAAAACATAATTTCAGTTGATGTTGCATAACAATGCCATTTTATAGTAGCAGCAGACTATGCAAACAAGCTATTCATATTCACACAAGCTAATATAATTTTTAGTATTCATTATTACCAACTATTAACTATCAGAAACACTAGCAAACCTTGAGAATGTTTCCCTCCAAGTTGTAATCATTTAAATGCTCACATGCACTGAAAATATGAAAGCTTTGGATGGATCAGAGAATAACAAGGCTTAGAGAATATGCTCTGCAGCACTAAACATAACTGCATTAAAACTCCACAGAGCTCATGACTCATGTGAATGGCTCATGATAGCAGGCCGAAGTTTTATTATCCTTCTAAAACCATTAGAAATAATCACATAAAACATTTATAAGACTCTTAAGAGTTTTAAAATCAACCTTTGCAAATATATCACAAACCTTTGAGCTTCTTCAGGAGTGTCAAAAATAACAGTGTAAAAAGGCTCTGGATCACTAGATACTGCAAATTAGAGAGGTTAATTTAATGTGTTATGCTCCAAGCATAAAATTTCACAACTTAACTTTCACAAAGAGAACTTAGTGCTATTATGAACTTGCGCATATAACTAATGCATGATCTTGTTACACAAATTATGTGATTCCTACAATGATCACCTTGGTGGACTTTCTTTACAGTTCCCCAGTTTTTTATCAAGTCTTCGAGCACTTGTTGAGTGACATGACTGGGAACATTCCTAATTTCTATTCTGTTGCTTTGACTACAAAAACAAAATATAATGATAAATCAGTCCATATTGCTCAAAAATTGGATGCTTTACATTCACTATCATTGACAATTGAAACTAGAAACATGGCAAAGCAGGTAGACAAATCTTATATATATAAGACAAAACATGTATAAAATTTGAAATTAAACCGTTTCTTGGGAATTGATGGTTGTTGCTCTGTTTTTGTGACTGAACCCATTTCTGCTTAAAATTACTGTGCCTTTAAATGTCATAAATCCAGCTTAATCTCAGCTTTACAAATCAAAACAAATTACGGTTATAGCGTACCTGAATCAGATTGATTTATTCAAAGAAAAATCAACAATTTGAGATTGAGAATTTTGACCCTGTAAACAAAATTCAAGGTAGACATAAGGTGTTTGCGCACAATCATCAGAAAACTCTTTCCAAAATATCTCGAAATGATGCCGCAAGATGCAAGCCGCTTACGCCATTTTTCCAGACATGTTTAAATAGGCAATTTGAGTTTTAGTTTTTACACCTACTGGCACCACGGATGAGGTATATTTTTAAGGTGCAACTTTCGCTTCACAAAAAAACATTAACAAACCTAAATGTAAGACTATTATTGAAGGAACACCTCGCTTTCCTACAACCTAATGACCACTCTCATGGCTAACTTGGCTGAAACGTTTATAACCAAAAATCAAAAATCATAACTGAATGCATTCTCTTTCAATTTTATAGAGTCACTTTTATTTTGTGCTACCATTAATTTTATTTAACAATATAATTTCTTCCAGTCTTAAAATCAATCTATTTTCTGCTTCAATTTTAGAAAAGAATACGATTTTTTAAAGAATATAAATTAGTGCATTATTTTGTTTATAAAAAAATACTTCACAAATAATCTATAACCACGATTAAGCTTTGACCTAATTTTGTAACAACAAGGCTTTCATTTTTACTTGTCCAAGACAACGTTTTTCTCAATTAAAAAAAAAATAATAATTTGTATTTATTCAGATTTGTTACATTTAATTTCAGCGGAATAATGAATATTAAAAATAATATAATAAAATGGTAATGAGACATCTTCAACAATCCCCTAAAATAACCAATATATTCCGCCACGGGGGGGTGCGTTGGGTTCAGACCTCACCCGGATTACACCTTTATTTATTTCCAAAAATTTGATCAAAAGACACTTTAAAAACGTCTCTAGTATGACCAAAAAGAAAAGATAGGCAATCATTAATGAAAAACGAAAGCTACGACGAGCAAAAAAGAACCGTAAAAATGAAATAGCAGATCAAATCTCGAAGCTCAGTCAAAAACAATTAAAAAGCGAGAGAGCTCTGTATGCGAAACTAAACTTTTAAAACGTAAAAACTACAACTATCTCTTCGGGGAGCGACTTCCAGATTTTTATAACACGATCAGTGGCGTATCAAAAGAGGAGCGGTCCGCCCAGGGCAGCAAGTGCCAAGAGGCGGCATTTTGAGGGAATATATAAAAATTAAAAAATTCAATGCCATCTGCTGCAAGAAGAAGAAGGGAGACACTTGGCCAAAGCTTTAGTTGGAAAGTTTCCAGATGTTTTCAAAGAGGAATTGGGAAAATGCAAGACGAAGGCACATCAAAAGAGTTCCAAGATTACTGTTTGAAGAATGCAATAGATCACGATCCCCGCCTTATCAACCTCATTGCAATGGACAAGCGGAACGATTTGCCGACACCTTTAAAAGGTCATTGCAAAAGCTACAAGGGGAGAGAGTGATGGCTGATGCGCTCCAAACATTCCTTTTAACGTACAGGACCACCCCAGGCCTGTTTTTGCTAGGATTGAAGACACCAGCAGAGGAATTCCTAGGAATACAGTTGAGAACTCCATTGAGCGACTTCCAATTCAAGGAACAGGAAACTCATCACCCTAGGAACGATCAGGAGAAAAAAAAATCCGGACGCCGTCGAAGGGAATTTGCTGAAGAAGATGCAGTCTTCGACAGAGATTACAATAATTCAAACCATCCGAAGTGGGTGCCTGGCAGGATCAAATGGCGACTGGAAAGATGTCTTCTACGAAGTAAAAGTTAGTGGAAGAGTGCAAAATAGACACTCGAATAAGTTGAAGAAGAAACAGAAGATGGACTAAAGGTAATGTGTGACACATTTGACTTGCCATTCCTTCTGCCAGGTGAGACACCGAAGGCAGCATCTGAGAAAGCAAAAAAAACCCGGAGCCACCTGAAACGGACCAGAGAATGAAGGAATCAGAGTCACATGCAAGACTCCCTAAAACCCGTCGAATCCGCATTTTTTTGTTTCATTAACGTCCGTTGCATCTAGCTATCTAATTGCATAGCTAGATGCAACGGGGTTCGAATCCTTGACCATTAGGCCATGTAGGCGCAGGTCGAATCCGCAAAAAGCAGAGTTGCTAATATCACATTATCGAGAAACTTTCAGGGACTGATTTGGTGAAAGGCGAATAAAAATCAGAGAATACTGAATATTTGAATATTGATGATATATTAAAAACACTGATGGTTTTGAAAATGCGGTCTGGACATTTTGCTAGGGGAAAGGCTACGGGTTTAGGGTATTTACATCCAGCATTAGCGATCATTATGAACCAGCTGAATGCTGTTCGAAGACACAAGCAATCCATCAACATTGGTGCTACCACAGATTAATGGATTGAGAGATGAAATGGCATGTAGATTTAATGACGTAAATAACAACACTGATGCTCAGATCGCAGCCATAGTCTATCCTCAATTTAAGCTTTACTAACTGATGAGGTCCTGAAATCGAAACTCATGATGACATTTAAGTCACGCATAGATACGATGATGAAGGATGACAAGAAACAGTGTTTCAGGGTGGCATGTTTGCAGATGGTCAAGCGCTGGAGCCAGAGACAGAAGATGTTTCCACAAATTTCTTCGCAGCCTTCACCAACAAGAAACAAAGATTAGATGTTGTTGTTGGTGAGGAAGAGGTCAGATATTTGGCCGACACAACTTTAGAATTGTCAATTCTCACTAAATATCAAAACGTAAAAAAGTTATGCGCAGCCCTCAACAGTACCGCAGCAGTGGAGAGATCATTCTCACTGGATGGCAGGATCTTTTCACCACTGCGATCAAACATGTAGAGTGAACTCTTCGAAATGTTGCTGTTTTGCGTCTGGCAAAATCATTTATTCAAATTGGTTTAATAAAATATTTTTGGTTTTAAGAATATCAAAAAAATTGACTAAGGAATTATCTGTCAGATTTCAGCAAGTTCATGACTTTGCAAACAAGTACGCCTTTCTCACACCGTTAAGCCTGTTTGACGATAATTATGATTGTCAGCTTGGAGTAGTTGATGAAAACAGAGAAAGAAGAGGATCGATGGACCATTTCAACTTTTGAGCTTCGTACAGAGATATATAAATAGATACTATCTTGGGGATTCTGCCCCTAATATTCATCGATAATATTGATGTTGCAGAGTTGGCAGTCCTCTATAGAGAGGGAACTTGCCGATAAACTGAATTTTGAGACTGTTATAAAAAACTTTGCGGAAAGTTTGTTTGTACATTTTTAATTTGATTGTAGTTCCATGAAAATAATTATTTGAGAGATTTACGACATTTTGAAGGTTAACGGATTATTAACGGTAAAGAGGGGAGGGAGCGACAAATGTGATGACCGCCCCGGGCGGCAAAAACAATTGGTACGCCACTGGTGCCGACCAAGCCACTTGTCCTTGGTTCAACCTTGGTTGTAGGCATATCTGTCTATGCTTGTCTATGCATAGGATTTTTAGCTGTCGCTATAATTGTCATTTTTCTAGATCTTAACCACAAATCAGTTCTCTTATGTTGATAAATTCCTTTTTCTGGGGGCAATAAATTTAAATTTACGATTTAATTCTGATTTAAAGTTCAGACATCCTTTTGGAACATTTTGAAAGTAATTTGCATTTGCATCATTCATTGCCAATTTCACACTGTTAGTAACGCCTTTTAAAGCGTTTTGCTTTAATAACAGTATGTCATGTTTTTGATAACTTTGTCTCTCATTATTTCGCCCGCGAAAAGGATTGCATGGCTACAAGAAGTTCGCCCTTATGAATATCTTTTTTTTATGGTTTAAGTTTCGTGTTGTGGTATGACGCCATTTTAGCTGTTTGTGCCTTTTCCATCCCTTCACATCATTAGATAAAGCTTAAGTCTACCATATGTACTTCAAAAAGGGCATGTTTCAAATAAAAGTGAATTAAATAGATAACTCGGTTGTCTTTCAATTGAAAAACCCGGAACAAAATTATAGAAGTTAGATGAAATTTTGAGATGCCGACAATGACTTGATTTTTACGACTTGTTTGAAATTATCATCTGATGCCGTGCCTTGCTATGGCACAGGGTCACCATCAAAAAAACATTTTGCTTGGCAAGGAAAGAGGCTGGTTTGTGGATCTCCAACCGGGTATATCCGGCACCGGTGATACTTAATTTCATTGTGATGTTGAAAATGTGTAGGAGGGTTTCTGCCTTAATTCATTTTATCGACGTTAAGGCCTTTAGCAAGTAATATTTGTTTGGAGAAGGTTGACACGATAGAGTTACTTTCACGTGGACATAGCCCGGGGCTTTAGAGCATTATCTTGGGGAAAAGTTAACTCGACTCTTATAGCGTTTTGGTCAGAATTTCTCGAGGCAAGGTGGGGAATTAAAGATGAAATTAAATCATTTGTCTGCACCTAAGTCCTTCGGCTTTACGGATTCAGTGAAATAGCCGACCGCATAAAGAAGCTACATTTTGCTCGTAGCTTTACAGAGACATGCATGGCACCTGCTATAAATTTTCAATGCCACCCTTGCCGATATTACCATCAATAAGGCTGACAGACCCCACCCGCTTCCAGTAACGCTGGATGTCATGACGAAAGAAATTGTCACTTTGATTGGTTTTTATTGCCTTCAGCTGATAGTTTTGCAAGATGAGAGCAGGAATCGTTTCTCATCACAAGATGGTGTCCATCGGGTAACGACTTTGTCAAAGCTTCCCCGCAAATCAAAGGGAAACTCGTGAAATTGATTTTGAACGCCTTCATGGGTTGCTTCCAATGTTATATGTTGGTGTTTAAAAGTCATTTTTCTACACGAGGCTCATACATCGCTTATTGTTTATTGATTAATTAATTGTTAGTAATTATAATTAGTAAAAAAAACAATTACAAATAGGATAATTAAACCTGTAATTCTAAATATACTACGAATTTTAGAACTGCCCTGGTCCACACAAATTCAATATTATTCATTGATAAGAAGAGTTTCACCATACAATGCTTACTTAAAGCGCATCATTTAACTAAAATAACTAACAGCATAAATAGCACCCAAAACCTGCAGATGTTGATGCTGTGAAAAGCAGTAACCGCCATCTTCCTAACAATTAATCTTCCAATCCCACTTTCCTGCTCCTGGATTTTCTTGAAGTGAAAACGTCACACATGTCATCGATTGTCACAAGTTCACTGCTCAGGTTGGTCAAATTGGCTTCCTTCCATTTTAATGTTTAAAGCGTTGGTCTGCAACAGTTCAGAAAAATAAGGGAACATTTGCAAGTAGTACATTTGTTCGACATTCACAAGCGAATGATTTTCGCGGTATTGAAATACAGTCCACTCATTGGTGAATTTTAAATTGGAACGGTTAATTTAAAAATCGATTGATTGTCTTCATCATTAAAAGAAAGTAAAAGCTCTATTGAGTTAAATTTAAAACACACTGTGAGTTAACAACATAATGTAACTGATAATCTGAAAGTTACAAAATATTATATATAGCGCTTCAACTTACAATTTGTTCAGTTTACAAGTTTATCGACATAATTTGAGTTTGAAATAAAACTCAATTATTTTGATTTATTCAGATTAAAAAGTATTTAATAAATAATCAAATTATATGACGAAAGCGAAATGCAATGGATAATTGCTTTGAAACGTTCGCACAAGAAAGCATTAAGAGAGATGGTTTCATGTTCCCGAGGCTTTGTTCGGAAAAGTTGCAGCAAGAAAAATTTAAATGCAAAAACAGGGTTTGCATTTAAAAAAAAAACAACATTGGAAAAGAGCGGGGAAAACTAATGTGAACGCTTTAAACGTGGAAAGGTTCAGATGTAACGCTTGAGTTGAAGGATGATTATGCAAATGAGGGAATAAAGAGGCGTGCCTTTGAATATTCACAAGTGGAAAGGATCAGTAGAAAGAAATGGTTTCAGGATTGAACGTGTGGGCAACACTCGACTTTGTGCATCACTGGACTGACAACCATCCGATATTCAGACTCTTGCTCCCTTCCTATCTTAAGCGACCAATTTTTCAGGATATTTCCACGTGCATCGGCTGCGGTGAGAATTATTTTTTAATTTATCATTATTTTTAAATTAATTTTATTTTGAAATTGTGTCGTAATATTAAATTTAAAGTTTGTAAAGTTAAAATTTGTGTAAGTATTCGTGTAGAATTGAACGGTGATGACACTTTTCTGAAAATCTTCTTGTCCAGTTGTGGAACGAGGTGTTAGAGCACGCAGAATCGAGTCAATTGATAACCAGCAGAATAAATAAATATTTAATGAAACAATTTCAATCCATTAAAATAATAATCCCAAACGACTCAAATCATGGGTTGTCGCTGCAAACGAGAAGCATATCGATCGAACGAAGAAGCAGACAGCCTTGTTGGTGTTAATAAAATGTAAGCTTTTCTTTACATTTCAAGCATCACTTATTCATTTCTCATATTCTATTTCAATTACCGAAGCTGTAATCTTTCTTGAAAACTTTCTCAAAAAAGACTTTTCCAAGAACTGATTCTTTGCTGTGAGCGATAATGATGATGATAGTGACGACGACGACGATGATGAACTCATTTGATTGGTTCCCTAAGTTGCGGTCCACTCATTGGTGAATTTTAAATTGGAACGGTTAATTTAAAAATCGATTGATTGTCTTCATCATTAAAAGAAAGTAAAAGCTCTGTTGAGTTTAAATTTAAAACACACTGTGCGTTAATAACCTTATGTAACTGATAATCTGAAAGTTACAAAATATTTTATAATTACTATATTATTTGCAATCATTTTATAACTTGAACATTATAGATTCATTATTTATCTACCGTAAGCAAGATATTTTAAACTTAGAAGTTGATGCATTAAGCTTTTGGATAGATTAAAAAAGCATCTTCAATTAAGAAATGAAGAAATAATCAGGACGATGACGTCACGACAATAGTAATTAGTAATAGTGGTAGCTATGATGATGATGATGATGATGATGATGATGATCTGATTAATACAGATTGTACGATGGATGCTCTCCGCTTGATGACATTGGTGTAAGAGGACTGAACACAATTGATCTAAAATATTGATTTTATAAATAGAAGTCCAGATGAGGACCGAATGGTAGCTCGGACGAATATGCTTATTTCGACGTTAAGTTTAATTTAAAATTAAATATTTGGAAATAAAAAGTAATTAAATTGTAAATAAACATAAAAGATGCCACTAACAATACGTGTTCAAAACATGTAACATTAGGGCATCATTAAATAAATGTTGAAAGCATTGAAGTCATGAGATCAAAATGACGTGAAAGAAATTGACACACGTCAAAAGAGTTGAAATCCGATCGGATGCAAAGGAAGAAATGCAAAATGAATGAATGAAAGAATGGTCCAATAGCGATGAGCTACGTGGCAATATTAGAACCACGCGGTGATTTACAGCTGACTTTTGACCGAATCTACTTCTTGTTCCTCGTAGTGAAAAGTAAAACAGTTTCAACAAGCTCTCATCAACACATCCAGCAATTGTCTTTCTTCACCATCCTGGCCAGCACCGCGTGCCGTTGCCACGTGTGCTACACATACGTTAGCATCTTATCATTGAAAACTTATCAGGCTTTCAATTAAACATTCCTGGAGGAAACGTTATTGTTGTGTAATCATAATATTATTAAAGATTGTTGCTCTTGCTCTTGTTATTGTTGTTGCTGTTCGAAGAGAATGCAGGCAAATGATTTGACGTTCAATATCAATTCAAATAAATATTAACTTATATTTATCTAAACGGCAAATGATTTGACGTTCAATATCAATTCAAATAAATATTAACTTATATCAGGCAAATGAATTGATGGAGACGTTTCCAGTCAAAATGGTTCGTTGCATGCAGTCTCGTGGTCTCCGTCGTTGATTCCTCCTCGAAATGTTTCCACTTCAGACTTTTTTTTCTTCCCACACTCTCGGTCAATTGTCCGAGCCATAATAATAATCATCACCATCATCATCATCATCATCATCATTATCATCAACTCGTAGAATAATTTTCTTCTTCAAAGAAGATTAATCTTCGTGCTGAGATTTGCACGAAGACAATTCCCAGTCCAATTGCGCTCATTGCAATATCGCGTGTGTTGTGCTCGATGGTGCTAGGAAGTTGCATGGATGGATGGATGGACGGACGGACGGACGGACGGATGGACGGATAGAAGGTTGGATGGATGGATGGATGAACGGACACCGTTGGCATACAAGCAGGGAGTGTTCGTGAAGTAAACCGTCTAAAAGAGTTTGAAGAAGTTTCATGAAAGCAATCCAACGTTGGGTGTTTCAACGATTGTTTACAAAACAACGCTTTTTTGTTTCTCATTGTAGTTCGTCGCTTAGCAACGCAATACACAGAGTGAATGAATAGATGAACATCTCGCTGATGACGTCATTCCAACTGAAGTGAGGAAGAGGAGGCAGAAAACTTAAAATCTCTGACGGAGGATGGTGTCTGTGGCTGCTTGGCTGCCCTTCGTCAGGGCTGCTGCCATTGGCTGGATCCCCATAGGGCGCAAACCCGTGCCCCTCATTCCACGGGCTCTCACTGAACATCAAACATCTGGTTCCGATCAAAGATTACGAATCAACGTCAGTGGTCAGATCTTCGAAACATGGAAGCATACTTTGGACAGGTGAGTGGAATTCGTTTCAATCCAGGTGTTCAGTTGCTGACAGGCATACGCAATTAAATTATGCTTTTAAAACATTATAGTATTTTAATAATTTATTCAAAGTCGTTATCCTCGCCATCATCATCATCATCCTCATTATCATCATCATCATCATCATCATCATCCATCATCATCATCATCAATCATCATCATCATCATCATCATCATCATCATCATCATCATCATCATCATCATCTCATCATCATCATCATCATCATCATCATCATCATCATCATTCATCATCATCATCAGCATCATCATCATCATCATCATCATCATCATCATCAGCATCATCATCATCATCATCAATCATCATCATCATCATCATCATCATCAATCATCATCATCATCATCATCATCAATCATCATCATCATCATAATCATCATCATCATCATCATCATCATCATCATCATCGTAGTCGTAATCATTACTTTCATTGTCTTTGTCTCCTTAAACCTTGAATACAGCGTTGGAAATCAATATGTCATCCACAAATTTCTTTGCCAAACACACGGATGTGTAGGCGCAATGTTTTATCCATAACCTTCAACGCAACTAAATTCATAACTTCAACATCCTGTTGCAACATGAAAATTAACAACAACCTGAATCCAAATTGTACTAACACAAAGACAATGTGAATCTAAATTGTAGTGACATAAAGACAATGTGAAATATGGACAATGTCTTCAACTGGAATGCAACACGAATTGATCTCTTTCAAAGATATTTTCAATATTTCATATTTTCCACGTGTCTCCCTTAAGGAAAAATTCAACAAACTCCTCATCTAATTGAGTCTTCTTAACTTCGAATAAATATTAAAATGTTATATATTATTAATTAAATATTAAAAGTAAATATTATATAAATATTATTCTTAAATATAAAAAAACATTTAAAATTAAAATGTTAAGCATTAAAATATAAAATATTAAGAGCTAAAAAATTTTAATAAAAAATATTATAATATAAACAATTTTAATACAAAAAATATTAAAATATAAAATATTATTATATAAACAATTGTAATGCAAAAAATATTAAAATATAAAATATTATAATATAATCAATTGTAATGCAAAAAATATTAAAATATAAAATATTATAATATAAGCAATTTTAATAAAAAAACATTAACATATAAAATATTATAACAGTCTCCTGTTGGATCATCGAAATGCTCTTCGATATAATTTATTCGCTGAAAATGGCTTAATGAAAGAATTTTGAGACGACCTTCTTCGATGAAGTTTCTGGAGACATTTTAAGACATTTTAAGGAGCATTTGAGCGTCAATGCTGCCTTTATTAATAATTAAATTTAATCTCATAAATTTTATTAAAGACGTTCACTTTTGCGAATAATTTGTCCGGCAATAATCGTAAATGTTACGTAACGATGGTAATAATTTAATTGTAATTGTAACTGTACTTCATTTGTATAGCGCCATATTCGTAGCGTCAGAGGCTCTTTTGTAACTATTTCTATATCGCTCCTTCCCAAGGGGGCTTTTGGCAGAGCAGGGTGGGTTTCGAACACGACACATTACGACTGTTGCCATTACCGCCGTATGCAGGCACGAAACTCATTCGGTCAACCTGCACGCCACTAATACGCATTATGGTAATTTACTAATAATATAATATAATAATGTCAGAATGCTATTGTAACCATGAAGTTTTATAATTTACCGATTTAATAAATGTATTACAATTTTTAACCCAGTAATAAATTATACTCTTGATTACTCGATTACATGAATGAATTAAATGATTATTAATAATAAAATATTTATCAGTTCTTGTTGCATATTATTATTTTTATTATTTTCCTGCTCATAAATAAGCACCTAGTACATTCCTGCTTATAAGTAAATATTTATTATATCTGTGGGGATAAATAAATGCTTATAATATAATACCTCTACCTTTAAATGATTACTTATTATATTCGAGCTTTTAAATAATTACCTATTGTATTCCTGTTTATAAATAAATACTCAATGCATTCCTGCTTATAAATAAATATTTAATATACACTTACTTATAAATAAATGCTTGCATCGACCCAAGAAGAACCAAAAAGAATTCCCCATCGACAGGGGGCTCCATGCAAAATGACCTTACAGGGACACCGCTATATTTAGCAGACGTTTCCTTATCAGGAGAATTTTCTTTTCTTCTTTCGCTCACTTCATCTGCTGATCACTTTTCAAAGATCATTCACACAAAAAAAGTTTAAAGAGTCTTTTATTTGGTTATATTCTTAATATTCAATTATAACCGGGTTATAAAGCCATTAATTATTTATGACAATAAATGAATACGAATAATCTTCATCACAATAAAGTTATAACAATGCTTATCAAGTCACACGTAATATTAAAATCGCATTTACTGTAAAATACTAATTACTGATGAGCGATTGAAGATTCATTATCCTGCTGTGTTTAGGTATCCTGACACTCTCCTTGGTTCTGACGAGAAGGACTTTTTCTACGACGAGGATGCAGGCGAATATTTCTTCGACAGGGACCCTGAAATGTTCAGGAGGGTCTTGGCTTTTTACAGGTCCACAATTGAATGATATCTAACTTATTCAAGCATTTCATTTTAGACTTTGTTACTTTAAAGACGGTATTTAGTTTAGTTTGTGCTTAAAATAGTTACATAGAATATTTAAGGATTAAATTTTAATAAAGTTGTTATTATGGTTAATTGGATGAATATGTGGCATTGAAATTGTTATATCTCATTAATGCAACTAATTAATAAAATTGTTAACTGGCTCAGATCTGGCAATCTCCACTGGCCGAAAGATGAATGTGTGGCAGCCTTTGATGACGAACTGGCATTTTTTGGTCTTGGGCAAGATTCCATCGGGGATTGTTGTCAAGAGGATTACAGGGACAGAAAGAAGGAGAACCTTGAGAGGATAGCAGAGGACATGGCTGAGGCTGCTGCCGAAGAAAGTGCTGCCAAAGCTCAGGTTAGAAAAGATATAAAATCTAACTGAAAATACGCACAACTTGTTTTAAGGGGTTAATGATTCTACTGACACTTTTATTAATAAATATCACGGTAAACATTAAATAATAATTATTATTATTACATTATAATAAATAAACAAACGCAAACCATTTTCCCAAAAGGCTGCCGAACTAACTGGAGATAAGTTAGCCCTGAGGGAGCGCATGTGGCGAGCCTTCGAAAATCCACAGGCGAGCACAACAGCCCTCGTCTTCTATTACGTCACCGGCTTCTTCATCGCCGTTTCGGTCTTGGCGAACGTCGTGGAGACGATTCCTTGCGGTGGCGGTGGTAGCAGCGAGGCAGATGAACTGCCGATTACGTCTTTGGT
>JAJTWR010000017.1:17500-162500 GCA_021613335.1 Whitmania pigra | reverse complement strand
TATTATTATTAGTATTATTATTATTATTATTATTATTATTATTATTATTATTATTATTATTATTATTATTATTATTAATTATTATTATTATTATTATTATTATTATTATTATTATTATTATTATTATTATTATTATTATTATTATTATTATTATTATTATTATTATTATATTATTATATTATTATTATTATTATTATTATTATTATATTATTATTATTCTTATTATTATTCTTCTTCTTATTATTATTATTCTTCTTATTATTATTATTCTTAAAAAGTCAACTATTTAGTTATAGTTCTAAAAATAAGATTACCTCGCGATATCAAAAGATTAAACTTGTAAATTAACAAATATTTGGCTTTTCAACTTTCTGAAATTCATTTTTCTGTATTTCCGAGATTTCAAAAGATATCAAATAAACAAGCATTTTATGATATTACAATTTATTATATTATAACTTATTATATATAATTTAGTGTATTTATGTCATTACAAAGCTAATTATATTCCTTCCTCAGTTATTCTATCATTTAAAAGTGTTTTTTATACTTAGGAATGTCGACGTTGAAGCAATCATCATCATCATGATTTCCATCTTCATCCAGTATCATCATCATCATCATGATTTCCATCTTCATCCAGTATCATCATCATCATCATGATTTCCATCTTCATCCAGTATCATCATCATCATCATGATTTCCATCTTCATCCAGTATCATCATCATCATCATGATTTCCATCTTCATCCAGTATCATCATCATCATCATGATTTCCATCTTCATCCAGTATCATCATCATCATCATGATTTCCATCTTCATCCAGTATCATCATCGTCACCAATCCCGCCTGTTCTCCCGATGAGAAACATTGCGATCGTGTCTCCCTCTGTTTCGAGTCGTTTTTCTTAATCAGATTTTTCCTTTTATTTTATCTGTAAATAAATGAATTATATTATATCGAAATAAATGAATAATGAATTAATGAATGAATGACGTTATATTGAAATAAATGAATAAATGGAATGCAAACAAGAAAACATTTTGTAAATCAACGAAACGTTATCAAAACAATTCTGCTTACCCACCTATACCAGGTGTACTGATAAAACATGTTCAAAACATAAATAAAAGAAAAACAATAAATGATAATAATAACAATTTTAATAATGACCATCATCGTCATCATCATCATCAGGATCGTTTGCTTCCTCAATTTTGTTCCCACGGAGCAGAATTGCTCCCGAACAGCGTATGTTGTGGATATCCTGATCTAAATTTAGAACATGGACCTTTCCTGTGCACCTAAAAATAGCTTGTCTGTCACGTGACAGGATGTTTCGTAATCTCTCCACGGTCCGCTGAGTTCTAATTCAATTGTTTTGCTCCATCGATCGACTTATTTATAGATACGCAATTTTTATCGTTCACCATGTTTGTTGCTGTTGCTCTTGCGTCAAAGTAGCACATCAATCTACTTACAGAGCACCATCAAGTAATGGTTAAATAATGGTGACTTATAATTGCTCGCCTAACCGCTAAATATTATTGTTTTATTACGTATCGTACTTGTAAAATCAGGTGCACATATACAATGTTGAGTCTACATTTTATCTGTTCATACTTCACCTGGTTCAATGTATTATTATTATTTATATAATTATATATATAACAATAATATAATTATTATAATATATATATAATATTATAATAAAAATTATATATTTATAAAAATATATTTAAATACTACTAATAATAATAATAATAAGCCTGCTTGTACGTTTCATGCTGCAGGTACTAAGCTGACTGCGCGTATATCGTGTTAATGATGATATGAATGTTACACGTGGATGTATATGTACATATTTCATCTTAAAACATGCAAACTCCTGCTTAAAATGTTCAAACCTTTGAACGAACGGCTTAAAAGCAGCAACTAAAAGCTCCACGAACAACAACCAGAACCAAAACAAATGTTTTTCGTTTCATCGCATATTGTTGCCATGGAAACAAAGTTCTAGCGGAGAAAGGACAGTCGTTAATCAGAATTTCATTCGGCGCTTTCATTGCATGGTTTTCAATATTCGATATTAACGTGCTCACTCGCACAGTTATGCTGTAATGTGTCGCATTTTACTGCATTGTTGTGTTGTGATGTTGTTGTGTGGTCCTATGTGTGTTGCGCTCCTACGAACAAATCCAAGGAGAGATTGATGTTAGGAGTGGAAAATATCAGGAAATATCTCCCACGATCGAGTAATTCCTCCGTTCCAAGCATATCTTTGATATGTAAGTAAATTCATTTAATCAACTGGGTATATGTTTTATGTAAAAAATGAAATAATATTAATAATATTTTATACGAAATAAAAAATACTATTTAATATTCATGACTGATTAATCGGGCTGTCGAGTCTTTTGTTGCACGAAGTGATTAAGAATTATTAACGAAACATTTCTTAATTGGTAACATTTGAATAATAAAAATGAATAAATAAGAACAATAACTGTAATTGTATTAACAATAAGTTAATTAAAATACCGAAAGATCTTTCAACTCTAATCAATTGCGGAAGTACAAATATTATTTCGCGTGTCCAGCAATTTAATGACAGGGGATAAACTAAGCCTGCCATAATTTCTGCTTTTAATGCTGAGTGGTTCAGGAAAGTTAAATGTTTTTTAAACTGCCCATCGTAAAGGCATACTAAAGAGAGGATACCAGTAGGGAGTATGTCATTGTATGTCAATATATGCTTTTGTGTGTCAGTGTATGCCAAACTGTCGCTTGCACTAATACATTCTTAGGAATTTCTAGGACGATACCACCACAGGCATCATCATCATCATCGTCATAGAAGCATATCTGTCAATCCGATACAACGAATCAGTCGGATCGATGCTCCTCGTAAATCTAATCATTTTTTCCATGTTTTAAAGTATAAGAATTCTATTAAATTATTATTACTGGTTTATTATTACTGAGGTTTTATTATTATTATTATTATTATATTATTATTGTTGTTGTTGTTATTGTTATTATCCGATTGAAGAATTCTTTGAATGATCATGAGCACATTTCCTTGGTAAGGAGGATTGAGCGGAGGTTGTTTTCTTCCTAGTTGGATGTTCGCCGTTCATTTCCATTTCCGTGTTCAGTTGTGATTTGTGGAAGGTGCTTAAACATTCACCTTTTCAATAACTATGCAGACATTTTGAAGGAAGGAAATAATGGACAACAAGACCACTTGGAAGCTCAGAAGTTTGAGGTGTTTTGAGTAAATAATTGTCAATTTTGCGATGTGCGCAAATTGCCTTCATGAACTATGCATCGTATTAAGAAACGCATTTTCTTTAAAATCTGATCTTATCGAACCCGTAGCTTGTAATGACTTTCAGAAAATCGGCCAAGTTTATTTGTTTGCAAACTCTCGAAAGCATTTTGACAGTTTAATTACGTCTTCCTGTCCGAGATGCCAGTTCTTTCGGAAGACGTGCTTTGTGCTAACATTAGCAATTTTAAGAGTTGCACTATAAAGCAAAAATATATTTAAAAATTTGTTATTTGACAATATTTAGTAAAGTTTGGTCTTAAATATTTTTTTAATTTTTCTTGAACAACGAACGTTTGAGTTTACGTTTTACTTTTCCTTTGCAAAATCCATAAAACCAGGTTTTTATTACATTTGCGCAGTTGCGCATATTCAAATTTTTGACTAGTTTAACTGAAATGTTTTTGAATTTGTTTAAAATTTTGTTGTTTTCCACTCTCGTGCAGTTATAAATAATGAATGGCTTGTTTAGGAGCACATACACAAAAATGCTCAAGCAAACCATGGGTGAACTACGTTCTACTGGTGGCCTAGCTATTAACAACAGGACATTAAATTTCAGGACAAGGCTACCCTCTACATCCAGCATCTTTGCAATCTTTAAATCATCTATTAAAGCAATTCTGAATGCGTGACTGGGAGAGCTACAAAATTTCCTATCAGAGTTTGAAATCATCATGAAGCTGCTGTTGAAAAATGTTCCTAAACAACCAACTGTTGCGAAGAATTTCACAATACATTGAACTCTGCAGCCATTCCAGTGTCGGGACCTTATTGAATGGGTTTGAAAGGGATCTTGCCAAACATATTTCAAAAACCAGAGTAACACAGCCAGAGGTAAAGAAGAAGAAACAACTGCATGAACAAGTTGCTCACTTTGTGCAAAGTTTGGAATTTAACATGATGGACTCAATGAGTTAGTATTTCTAAAAAGAAAGCCAAATTCAGAATTTATTAAAGTGTAAATATTCTCCTGCCTTTTGCTAAGAGGAAGTATGGTGCTAATTATGTTTTTCGGCGGGATAATGCTCCACATTACACTTTCTTACCGACAAAAACCTTTCCCACGAGAGAAAAATTGAGGTTTTAAGTTGGTCAGCTTGTTCTCCTGACCTCAAACCAATTGAAAATGATTGTTAAAATGGTCTATAGAGGTAAAAGACGATTTAGTTCTAAATCAGAATTGGAATGTGGTTCCAAGACTAACTTGAAAACGGACTTTATACAAAAGTTATGTCGAAGGACAAAAAATGTTTTGAAATAAAAGAGAAAATGGAAATATAATTTTGTATTTAACTTTTTGTTTCAATTATGTTAAATAATATTATAAAAATAATAAATTAATAATTTAAATAATTAAAATATAAACTTTTGTTTGTATTGACATTTGCCGATTACTTTCTTTTTTGGCTAAAACACATTTTTTGAATCTTTTGTCAAACTTGAAAATAATATCCCACCAAATTGAAAACATAAATTGTGAAGTACCATTTTCTATTTATTTTGATCTGTGCACATGTCAATTTGCTAACGGAAAAGAAAAATTTAAAAATAAAGGTCGTGTAAGAAAACTTTAAATCTTGCTAAACCTGGGTGGTCCCTGGGCACTTGTGCCTAGACCCACTTTTCTTCAAATTCCGCATTTAATCAATATTTCTGTTCATTTATTAGAGCTTAATATTGCGTTTTTATATTTATAAATAATTTGTAAAATTATTTTTGTTGCTATTCTTTAAAAATTTAATTAAATATGTGTTTAATAGACCTTGAATTTGTGAGTTGAAATAGATAAGTTAAATAAATAATTCGCTTGAAATTTGTTTGTCAAAAATTACCATTATGTTCTTGTTGCTCCCTTGATGTTATCTTGATGTTAGGCTCATTTTGGAGTCTCCCAAAATTCCCTCATTAGAGTTTTTGGAGTTGACTTTTCAACGTCTCATCATTCGCAGTTGTTGCTGCGCACTTAGAAAATAAATAATGTAGTGAATATTTATTTTAAACATATTCCATGGCAAATTTCTTTCTAAATAATTCTTCACTGCGATTCTAATGGTAATCCTATTCACTATAAACAGGTCTTGCGAAGCAGACATTTCATAGTTGCTATTTGTACTTGTACTTGGATGATCGATTTCAGGTATTTGTACTTGTACTCGTATTTGGTTCCATGTCCGTTGCCAAGTTGTATCGCAGAATTGATATTTTCTGTGAAGTAAATAATGTTTGGACAACTGCTTAAAAGTAAATCATGTCGGAACGAAATGTTCAAATATTTCTGTATTTCCAATGGTGATTTGGAAGCTCCTCATGAAATGTTCGATTCGCGGGAGGTAATGAATAATTATATGCTAACCAGCTCTTTCCCCGGCTTTGCCCGCTAATAGATTTGCAAATGAATAAACTTCATGTATAGCATAAAAATCACTAAATAAATTACGAATGACAAGTGGAATAAGATGGCTATCAAAATAACACTAATATTAAATCCTAGATAAGGAATAAAAATGTAAACTTTTAAATCATAAAACGGAAAATTTACAATATAAACTAAAAGCTTAAAACAAAAGACAACGAATATTAATCAGCATGCGCCTAAGCTCACCAGCTTTGAAAAGGCGCGTTCACTCTTGTGGCAATAAGCCCAGAAGAGGTTTTTTGGCAATAAAAAGCAAAATAATTTATCGATTTTTTGCGTAGTAGACTAAACTGACCTCATAGTCGACGTACTCAAGTGTCTCAAGTTTCAATCAAATCGGTTCCGAATTAAAGATCTGTATAGGAAATGAATAATAACGCAGTAATGAATAATTATGTGGTAATGAATAATTGTGTGATAACAAATGATCTTGAGGTAATAAATAATCTTGTGGAATAAATTCTGCGAACGATGACATCGTCATGTTTGTCGTGAAGAAATTCCGCATTTCGTAAACCTCTGTCAAAATATGAACACTTTTCAAGCGATCAAGGCACAGAATGCTTTCATTTCAAGGCAACAAATAAATTCAGTTCATTCTATGTTTTTGTTCAAATTGATTTTTCATAATTTTAATTTAAAAGCTTTTTTAAACAAATAATGTCGGTTATTACTTCATATTCTTAAATCAAAATTCAAGACGTCATGAATTACATAATTATAAAGATGTTAATGTAGCAATATTTAGCAATATTTTTATTATTACCACGATTAGCATTATTAAATAAAAATATATTATTTTAAAAATCAACTTCATCAATGCCAGTAAAAGATAGATTGTCATTTCTTTGACAACATCAATAAACTGTTTGGTCTTTCGACACCGCGGAAGGATTGGAAAACAACTTGAATGTGATGGATGACGATCCAACCTTCACTCAATTTTACTTTTTAATTCAATTTTATTCTTTCACTTGTTGCGTTTTAATGATTCTCTTCAAGCAGTTGTTTTGATGTAAATTAGCATTTTTAAAGCTCGTTTAAGTCAGCACACGTTGTTTTAGATGTTTATGCGTGGTTTGTTGTCTGCCAAATTATTCATGGAGATCCATGAAGTCACCATTGATCTCCATGAATAATTCAATTCTCCTGGAGCTATTTCAGTCACACAAAAAACATTAATATGCATCTATTGTAAGTGAATATTTTATGTTAAGTGAAATATAAATAACAATGCGAAGCTACTTTGGTTTTCTAACGATGGGTCTTTTTTTTTTTAATTTAATTTTAAAATTGCAAAAACAACTTCTCCAAGAATTCTTCTCTTAGCAGCGAAATAAGAGGCAGACATAGCAGCAGTGTTTGGCAAGTGGATGATTTAAAGAGATGACTGAAATGATAACATCTTTTTTACGGGTCTTCGTGCGCGGATGAATGATGACCTCAGATTGAAAACAATACCTCACTTAACAAGTATTAATTACGATAATTGGTAATTATTTTTCTAATTCACGCAAATAATGCATAAATTATTATTATTATTTATTAGTTATTATTTATTATTTATTATTATTATTATTATTATTATTATTATTATTATTTTTATTATTATTATTATTATTATTATTATTATTAATAATATCATTATTATTATTATTATTTTATTATTATTATTATTTTTATTATTATTATTATTATTATTATTATTATTATTATATTATTATTATTATTATTATTATTATTATTATTATTATTATTATTATTATTATTATTATTATTATTATTATTATTATTATATTATTATTATTATTATTATTATTATTATTATTATTATTATTATTATTATTATTATTATTATTATTATTATTATTCTTATTATTATTATTATTATTATTATTCTTATTATTATTATTATTTTTATTATTATTATTAAACATCTAGCCTTTTTTTTAACCTTTATTATCTCCTCAGTTTGTACTTTGCTTATCAGGTGATGTGTAAGTGCAAACGAAAACAGTGCACTGTGCACCTGTGCTTTTTCGATCATTACTTGAAGGAGATGACTAGCAATGTTTATATAAAAATAATGTTAAAATATTATAGGATTGAATAGGATTGTTTAAGATTAATATTTTGTAATTAATAATTGACAGTTTGTAAAACAAATAAGGACTGCTTCCAAAACTCAGACCAAAAAGATGCTAACAGTTTAACGTGAGGTAACAGGTGCTCATAATGGTTCTAAGAGTTGTTTGTTTACATGTCAAAAATTATACATTTTCTACAAAAACACAATTTTGTTGTTTGCAAAAATTACGACTTTCCAACTTTTAAACAAGTTTGTTTAAATTGTGTAAACAGTTTAAGATTATATTAAGATTAAATTCTGAAATTAATCATGTCTTTTATTAAATGAAAAATTAAATGCATCTAAAGAGAGAAATGCAATAATTAGCTTCGTGCAAGATGAATTTGGAAATATTTTACAAAGATATCTTCTTATCAGAACTGTTGATTTCAGCATAAAGCCATAATTCAAAAAATGAAACGAGAAGACTTCTGAGAGTAGAAATACCATTCTAAACTAAACACCTGAGACTATCTGTGAATGCACATCATTTATTGAGGTGGTTTGTCACTATTTGTTAAGTTGTATTGATTACGTTGTAATGGAATTAATTGTCTTCTTTATGGAAAAAATGAAGAAATCATTTCAACTGATGTGGCTGAGGTTTCCATCGAAATACTTTTGAATGTGTAATGCTTTGCTGGTTGAGTATTTTAATTTGTTTATTTCAAGCTAATAAATTCTTTATTCAATATCATTACTAAGACATTATTAATAATATATTTATTATTTATTTTTAATTATTTATTCAATATCATTATTATGATGTTATTAATGATAATTTATTATTACTGCCTCAGTTAAGAAGCTTCCAAGGTTTCCCAATCTCTATTTATATAACTTTAATAAAACAGTATTTCCTGGCGCTCATTACATTCGAGTTGCAATACTGTTTGTTTGTTTGTTTGTTTGTTTAAATAATAAAAATAGAAAGTAAATGATTTAAAAATCTGAAATATTTCAAATATTTCCTTTTGAAATCCTCTGCCACTCCCCGAGGATGAAGTTTCGTGAAGTCATCAATGGAACTGGAAAGGTTTCAACGTTGAAACGTTGATATCTGACCTGGGTCGAGTAAATGGTAAAAGGTTGACAATGGCAATGACAATGACGATGACGATGGCAATTGCGATGACGATGAAGATGATGTTGTATTGTGTGTCGATGTTGCAGATGGCGTAGCATGTTGCAGTGATGGTGATGATGATCTTGTGAATGAAATTGCGGATTCGTTACTCTTGAAATGTTGGAAGATTTCGAGAATGTTCTCCTGAGAATGGAAATAATTGGATTCATCTTAATTAACCATCACCGTTGAGACAAAGGCGCTAAAACACTTCCAGAAAAGTACTTGCTTGGAAAATTACTTCGGAACAAGTAAAAGCCTTTTTGGGCATCATTTTCAAAAATTGGTGATTCTTTCGTGTGACGAGTATGTTGTGGTCAGGGACTTTATTTCAGCATTTCCCAGGAGGTGCAAATCCTTGCACAGCTTGAGAAGATGACCTTTTTTGCTTCCAGCAAACCCTCTCAAAATGTGAAGAGATGACCTTTTCTTGTGTCTGGTCAACGGCCCCCCTGTCTCCCCCCAAATTACGTCCCTGGTTGTGATCTCATTTTTCTTGACTTAAAATGCTGTTTGAGCATTTCTATTGATTGTTTGGAAATTATTTGAATGTTTTTATTTGGAAATTATTTAATTGTTACTAATTGGAAATTATTTGAAAATTATTTGATTGTTATTATTGGGGAATTGTTAATGATTCAGATAAGCATTTATATGCTTCTATAATTACTTGTACAAACAACTTGATACAGCTTGTGTGAGGTACTTTTGGAAGATGTCCCATCGTGGTATAATTATTTGAAATTATGAACAAATAATATAATAATATTTCAATAATAATATTACAGTAATATTAATATTTTTATTATTTTCTCGTTTACGAAATTCCACTGTATAATGTGGACCATGACAACAACAATAATATCGTTGAAGTGAGGAAATACGAAGTATAAATAGGGACTAATGACTTTTATTGCTTTTATTTACAATTTGTGGCTGTTGTTGTCGTTGTTGTTGTTGCTGTCGTGAATGTAATTGATATTGCTGTTATAACGGATTAATTGTTGTTATAATTGGTGCTGTTGTAATAAAAGATCATCGTTGTTATAATTTATGGTACCATAAAATAATACCATTTAAATGGTTCCATTAATACTGCTCTACTAAAAGCTTCATGAAAAGTTAACGAGAGCTCAGATGTTCAGTTGCACTCAAACATATCGTGACCTTGATTCGACTCCGGGGCACAAGACGTGTTCCCCACTTGTGGAAATTTGTCTTGAAAAATTAATCAGAACCTGCCACACACGGCGGGCATTTGCTAATCTACGTGTTTCGGTGCAAGGGAATTTATGGCTCTCCAAGGATAGTTGAAAACAACACTTCATAAATAGTGAGTGAAGTTTTTATTATTTGCTCCTGTGAAGCAGCTAAATTGAGTGAACTTGGAATGAGTCAGGTGTCCTCGCAACGACTTCCCTTCAGACAAAATGATCATCTTCTCTTTATTTACTTCCCGAAGCACCTCCCACTCTGTTCTCCCATTGGCTGCGTCTGGTCACGTGAAGAGCACGTGACGTTGAAAATTCGCAAGCGTTAAACTATGAATCAGTCCAGTACCGGTTTTACGAGCCAACTTTGGGTTGTAAGTTGCTGAGTGGATTGTGGGGTTTCTGGGTGGACAGTAACTAACTGTAAACAGATGCTGAATTGACGTAAATTACTGGGTTGCTATGCCGCAGCTACAAACGGCTGTTTGTAGATGGAGACCTCTCACTCTCAGCCAACATTTTGCTTTACGATATTTATAACTTCTCAACAAATTGTACAATGTACATGCCATGTGACATACTGGTCAATGAAACATCCCTATTTTTAATTCATTTTGTATTCAAAACGCGATATTTATATCTTAAAAATCCATTTTTCGACGTAAACATTCAAGATAACTTTTGACTTTATTGATAATTAATTCACTCGTATGCAGTTACGGTGACATGGTTCCAAACACTGTGACTGGCAAAATAGTTGGAGGAGTTTGTTCTCTCAGCGGGGTCCTTGTCATCGCTCTTCCGGTGCCAGTGATTGTCTCCAACTTCAGCAGAATTTACCATCAGAACCAAAGGTCTGACAAGAGAAAAGCCCAGAAGGTAAGTGTAAAAAGTTCTACCTCTCAGTTCGTCTTAATTAGTTTAATCGGATAACTCACTCATTTGAGAGAAAAAAAAGCTCAACCAAGGAAATTATTAATATTATTATTATTATTCCAGAAAGCCCGTGCAATAAGACTGCAGGTGATGAGAGCCACAGCCGTGAAAGCTTTCCTGAGCAGCAAAAAGAAGACGGAGAGGATGGTCCTTGAACTTGAGAATGGCACAAAACTTGAAGAGTTGAAGAACGAGGATCTCTTCCAAATACAGCACCACCATCTACTCAACTGCCTGGAGAAAGCCACGGTTTGTTGCTAACCCCAATTTATAAAAATAACATTACTGTTGTTAGTGTTATTGTTATTGTTATTGATGCTGTTATCAACTTAAAACCATCTAGTTAATAAATTATTGACTTGTGAGCTAAAATAAAAACAAATCAAACAAAACTTGAGCTCTACTTTTGAAGTGAATCCTAAGCGTGTGCGTAACCATGTTCTATGTGATCTTTCTTGGAAATTCGGCATAGCATCATGTAGATATATCCAACCCTAAGTAACACCAAACTGCTGTTCGATCAAATTAAGCGTATAATGCATCATTCAATGCATTAATGCACGAAATAGGACAGGGAGTTCGTTGGCACGTCGGTCTTCGAAGATTCTCCCCACAGAAGCGGCTTGGAATATCAGAATCCTCACAGACAAACATCTCCACTGTTGAGAGTTCATTCTCCTGTCAACACTCTCATGCCCATAAGCAAAAAACAAGTCATTCCCTCATCATCGTCCTCATCATCATCGCCTCTTTCTTCTCCATCTTCTGGAGCGAATGTGGTGGGACGTTGCTGCCCATGTGTTGCAGGAGATAGGGTTTGTAGTAATTAAGTTGATATCTTAACGAAATATCAAACATTCAAGTCCTTCAAAATTATTGCTTAAACAAAGTTGGGTTCATCAATGAATCGCTAATTCGAATGACGACATAGCAAGTTATTCTGGAGGCATGAAATGATTTTATCGGGCCGCTTGTGTTAAATAAATTGTTTTGGTTTTCGACAATTTAATGTATCAATTCCCAGAAAGCACACCAGACTCTTGGTTTAGAAGACACCCCAACTGCCAGTCCCGCCACAGGTGGAACAGCAACGACTGCGAGGCTCGGTTCCGCTGCGGGTGGGGCTTCCCCGGCCATTGCAGGTTGCAACGAACCCGAGGGAACCTACGTGGAATCGACCGACTACGAAAGGATGAGGCTGGCTCCGAGCAGACACATCAACCAACAGAGACAACTCGGGTGTCAGTCAGGAGTTCTTCCCACGTTCTTGACTTCCAACTCTTTGGCCACGTCATCGAAGGCGTTCATTAAGAGAAGCAAAAGTCTTTTGAATGCTCAGAACCAAGAAGAAGCTTATGAACTTCAAAACGATTACGATGATAAGTCAACAATGCAGCAACACATCACATCATGCTCCGCTCAGTTCGAGGGCGACAGCAGCAACAATCACAACAATAACTTCAGCAACAACAAAATACGAAGAGACGATCTTGATATTGTCGTCTGCGGTGACTACCATCTCTCCCCTGCCAATGCGAGGATTCATCATTCAAGTCACAAGTCCAAACGACACGCAAAACGGCCCAAAGATCAAAGACAACATCACCAGCATCCGAGACAAGAACAACTCGAACAACACGAACAACAACAGCAACAATTCTCCCATAGGCAGAACTTTCCTCTCAAGCAGCTGTCTTCCTATGATGTCAGTCGTCAATGATTGCGATCCACGAGCGAGCAATGTCGGACTTGCAGAGAACGTGTAAGCGTATCTTTCACTTTGTCTTTTTTTGTATTTTTTGTGCGACAAACCTGTTGTTCGTGGACATTCGGAGGGATGCACAAGCATGTTTCCTGCTCCTCATAAGCTGAAATTAACGGAGCTCATTTCATCTTTTCCTCTTTCACAGGACTTTGTCGATCTTTTCGAGATTAGCGAACGTTGTCTGGTCTTGTCGTGAGAGGTCGCTTTAATGTTTCCGATATTTGACTTTTTCACTTTTAAACTTTTGCCTGAAGTAAACATGACTTGAGTATATTTTTCTCACCGTTAGAACTGTTGGACAACCATTCTTTTGTTTCTAAATTTTCAACTCATCTCAACTTGAAGTCGGAACTTTCTTTTGCGACACCACGCATCGGCCGATTATTTTGATTTTGCGATGAAACTCCTTCTGATGTGGGATCAAATGTAATAAAATTCGTTCTTTATCTTCAATATCGGATGTTGCGTTACTTGGCGGTTTGTTTGCGAATAATTCGAATTGAAAACAAAATAAAATATAATGCAAAAACTTGGAGAAAACTGCTTAATCAGTCGTGGAAAAGGATGCTGTCAGGAAATGGAAAACAGATCAACTTCCGAAGCAAAAAGGGAGCTAATGAATGGATGCCTTCATAGGATGCGATGTGAACTCCCTTTTTTCACTCCCCTTGTTGTTAAATTGTGATAATTTGTAATAATATCATTGTAATTAACAAAATGTCCTTTCAATAGTTTGACGTTAACGTGCTAATGGGACCGCGCACTTGTAAACATTTCTAACGTTCGCATAAACCTAACGCACATCGCATATTAAGTATGCATTTGTAATGCACGGTTGTAAAGTATGGATGATTAACTGGTGCTTTCTTTTTGGACACATTAACAAAATACAAACAGCGTGCAAAAACATTTTCCCACTAAGTATGCACTAAACTATTCGAAGAAAGATAAAGAAGAAAGGTTGTTTATGAAAACAAGAAAAAAGAAGATAGATGATGTTGTAGTGGATTTAATAAGAAAAGACCCCGGTGTGGTTTGGCGGTAGAAACCCACAAGCAACTGCCTAGGTGTGCAATGATCGGTTTTCTCATGTTCATGGATCCCATAAACTTTTCTAGTTCCCGGTGCGGCGTGTCGGCTGCACTCCCTCCCGTGGACCCGATTTCAATAAGATGTTGGAGCTAAAAACATAAGAGTCAGTTGGGGTCGGAATGTCAAAATAAAAAAAAAAAACAAAAGAAAATTTGAACGTTTAATATTTCTGGCAAAAACAAATTTAAGACGGGCACATAGTTAACATGCGCGCCAGCTGGAAACAATGCAATAACTTAAACAAAAGAACATAACTAAGCCAAACATCACGACTGGTTTTGGCAGAAAGTTGAAATAATAATAAAATAGCATAAGCTAACTTGAACTCTGAATTAGAATAGAAAAGCGAAACTTAACTAATTAGTTATGCCATTTGATTGCCACCCTAAATCTATGGATATTAGTCGATTGAAAAATAAATTATATTTACTAAATCACAAACTCTGACAATTCTTGATAACTTTCGCGTTTTGATTAATTAATTTTAGTGGTGAATGATCAATTTAGTATAAACAAATTTAAATAAACTACCCACTCAGATCTCGTAAGTGAACGTCTCATCAATGTCCAAAAAACCACTGAATTATGCGTTCATTAAGTAAATTAAAGGTGAAGGAATAATTTTAATTTCTACTGATATATAAATGCGAGCAGATTTGTCATTTATGTATATTTTATTAAAAGTTCAAGTTTTAATTTATACTCATAATTTTTATCTGGCGGGAGGTTTGGGCGAGTTTTGCTAAGTAGTTTTGGCGAACTTATCCGCAGGAGACTGTAAATCCTAATATGAAGCTGGACTTGAAAGACGGTCATTGTTCCAAATCTTCACCAAAATTTTCTAACTGTTTAATTTCGGATGATTCAGAAGAAGAACAGAAAGTAGAATCCGATCATTCAGATCGCGAAAATGACGTTGCTGATGAGGAAGAAGCCGAGCAACCGTGTAGTTCTAAGCATAGCTACAAAGGTAAAAAGGGAGTTAAAAAGTCCGATGCGAATAAAAAGGCATCTTCAGGAAAGTGAGTGTTTTTGACTAATGTTATTTCAAATTTGCATACTTTCTTAAGTTAGATGAAGTTACGTACTTATTTGTTATAACAAATTAACATTAATCTGATTACTTAATGGGATTTTGAAACTTTGTTAATGTAATTAAATATTGCTAGTTGTTATCAAAACTAAAATACTTGTTAATTGTTGTTTAAATGAATTCTTTAATAAAGCTGTTGCTATGCAAACTAATTCCAGTAACAATTGCTACTGGACATTACTGATGGTTTTATATGATGTGTAGAGTCTAATTTAGATTTATTAAAATAAATGTAAGCCTTTGCATTCACAGTAAGTTGAAGTTTGCATTTTTGAACAGATCATCTAAAGAAATAAAAATATCTGACAAAAACCAGCCAGATATAAAATCTATGTTTGCTTCCCAAATAAACAAAAACAAAAGAAAGTCTGAACACAATGTGAGCAAAAGTTGTACCACTGAGAAAGAAACAACTGTAGAACAAGCTTGCAAGAAAGTTAAAACAAAAGATGTTTCAGTATGTGAGATTATCTTTCTCAAGCAATATGTATTTTGTTTTCTTATTCGTACTGATGCAAGTGACTCATTGACAGGCTGCAGAGGTTGAGATAAAACCTGTCGAAGGATCGACCGAAGTTGTTAAGAGTTTCAAAATAGAAAGATGTTCCGATTGCCATCAAATTCTCGACGACAAGGAACTCCGCATGTTTCCTGGCGACCCCGGAGAAGCCGTGGAGGAATTTGTGGCGCTCACCGATCCCAGGTTGTCCCTGTTCACAGGAGAAGAGCAAGAGGTTCTCACTCATTTGAATTTGTTTCATAGAATGTTAAAATGATTGTTTATGGTGTTATTTTGCTTTTTAATGATAACAACTAAAAATGGACAACTTTTTAATGCTTTTAGATCAACGAGGCTGACGAGAGACCTCAGCATCGACTGACGTCTTTCAGCGTTTACGATCGGTCGACTCACCTCTGTCCGTTCGACGGCGGCCTCCTCGAACGGAACGTCGAACTCTACTTTAGCGGGTTCATCAAGCCCATCTACGACGACAACCCGAGCACAGATGGTGAACTTTTTAAAACTTTAGCTTTGATTTGTATTAACATTTGTCTTGAGAACGTGAAACTAATTAATTCATATCATCATAGATGTTTATTAAGCAACTTTTTGATGTAGTGAGAAATTTATTAAGGATAAAATGTGGAAACAAGTTTTACTTTGGTGCCGAACAAATAAGACCGATGGTGATATTAAATTTAGGGGGGATATGCACGCGAAACATGGGACCCATAAACGAGTGGTGGACGACGGGTTTTGACGGCGGCGAGAACCCGGTGGTAGGTTTCAGTACTGCCTTTGCGGAGTACATTCTCTCGAGTCCGAGCGAGGCCTACAAACCGTTCTGGGATGCAGTTGCGGACAAGGTGCAACTGTCGAAGGTCGTCATCGAATTCCTGAAGGATGCCACGGAGAAGGAGGAAATGCCGACCTACGAAGACCTCGTCAACAGGATACAGGTGAGCGGTGTTCTAGCTGAACATTGAGCTAATCGAGATGTTTCCTTCACCATCATGAAATGGTTTGAGTCTTTTGTGGATTCCTATTTTTTAAAGAATTCTCAGTCTTGGTAATGATTAATGATTATTAAAAATAAATACCCACATTTATAAAAATACAGAAGACATGATGTGATAAGTAGGTAGAGATTATTGTGGTGTTTGCAGATATTTATGTGATTGTTGTGGTGATTGCAGATTACTGTTCCAAGAAGAGGGGCTTCCGTCTCCGGCGGCCGATTGGGCTTCACCGAGGACTCGTTACTTCGACACTCCCAATTCGTCGTCGATCAAATCCTGAGCTACGACGACGCTGCCGCAGACGACGAGGCCGTCCTCGTCGCCCGACCGTGCGTGCGAACCCTCGTCGAACTCACCGGAGTCGTGCTCGGAAGGAGGCGAGGAGCCGCTTCGGGGTTCAAAGCTCGAACGTCCGAGGGGAAGAACAAAACCGTCGCTTCCAAGAAGCAGGACTCCATGGCCTGCGTGACTCCTCTCGTGAGAGACGTCTTCGATTCCATGTTCAAAGGTCAGTTGGAGGCAGACGACGAGTCGCTCGGCACGACGAAGCGGCGACGTTGCGGAGTTTGCGAAGCGTGTCAGCTTCCGGATTGCGGCAAGTGCAGATCTTGCTCGGACATGGTGAAGTTCGGAGGGACGGGTCGCTCGAAACAGGCCTGTCTCGCCAGAAGGTGTCCTTACATGATGGCGAAGGAAGCGGAAGAAGACGACGTCGCGGACGATGCCGAGGAGTCCGAGAAGGATGGAAAGAGAGATAAAAGCAAGGAAGATGTTGCAGAAGTCGATGTCAAGAGTTCTATGGTGCACAAAATAGGTTTGTATATTGTCATTTCTGATCTTACAAGGTATTTGGATTTTTTCATTCTGTATGACTTAATGATTGACTAATCAATGTTTCAGGAAATTTGTGTAATGATTTAATTCACAAATGCTTAGGGAAGGTGTCCGATGTCAAAGTTGAATGGTCAGGAGAGCCTCTGACGACCAACATCAATCACAAGATATTTTACAGTGCAGCTGTTGTCAACGACGAGTCGATATGTTTGGGTGATCATGTATTTGTGAGGCCGGACGACCCTTCCATACCCATGTATATTGCTCAGGTGAGGAGCATGTGGCAAGATTCAAAATCTGGGGAAAAACTCTTCCATGCAAGGTTTGTTGTGGTGTATTGGGCAATAGGCAGGCAAGCAAATAGCACTATTTCAGTTTTAAAGCATTTATCATTTCTTTGGATCAGTAAAATGCATTTCTTGTGGATTTTTCAGGTGGCTGAATCGGGGCAGTGATACCATTCTGGGGGAAGCATCAAATGCAAAAGAACTGTTTTTAGTTGATGATTGTCAGGATTCTCCTCTCTGCTTTGTCACTTATGGAGTCAAAGTGACGTACATTAAACATCGCAGTGACGAATTCTTTGCCGGTCGTTACAACGATTTCATGATCAAAGATGAGGACAGCGATGACAAAATATTCTTTTGCCAAAAGTGGTATGACCAAGAACATGCCAGATTCCTTGACTTTGATTCTCGGGATTCTGGTGATGTTGTCATAAAAAATAATCTTTTCTCTGAAGGCAGGGATGAAAACAAGGAGAATGTTGAGACAATGGAGGTAGATGAACCTCACACTCCTAAACTTATTCATCCTGACTCTTGTTGTCCTTCTTGTGTCAAAATCAACGACCGAAAACTTACTGAAAAACCTGTTCTTGTCGAAAAGTTAACCACGGAGGATGTCGATCGAGTTCAGAGTAACGAGGGCAATCTTTTTGGGGTCGTTTCATCGAAAAACAAGACATTTTTCAAGGAATTGAAGTATCGTGGATTCAACCTGAAAGTTGGAGATTGTGCTTATTTTGATCCAGATTCATTTGAATTCTCCATAAAACAAGCTAAAGCTCAATCTAATCTGCAATCAAAGAGCACAGGATTGTTTGGAGAAAGTGCTTACACCGAGATGTACAGGAAGTCGGACTACATCAAGGGTTCTAATGAAGAAGTTCCCGAACCTTTCAGAGTTGCACAGGTTTTGGCAATTTATGTGAAAAGCAATGTTTTTGCTTTTGATAAAACAATCAATCCGAAGACGGATGACGTTCGTTTTGTGGTGAGGAAATTTTATCGACCAGAAAACACGCACAAAGGAGTCTCTGCCAACCACACCTTGGATTTAAATCTCCTCTACTGGAGTGAGGAAAATGTTGTTGTTTCTTTGCAGGATTTTCAAGGCAAATGTGATGTGAGTGCATTTCTTTAGCGTTATGAAATTATTTAAAGTTATTAGTGGCATTCTTACTACAAATCTTTTCTGTTTCTCTACTCAGGTTGCCTATTTTGATGAAGCAGATCTTGGTTTGAATAGTGTTCACATCCTGAACAAATACTTCAATGAAGGCACCGACAGATTTTACTTCACCGAAGCTTATGACCCTGACACTAAAAAGATCATTGAGGTTCCAAGAGAAGCATGGAGTTTAAACTACAACAAAGGAAAAAACAAGGGAAAGGGCAAAGGTAAGGCCAGAAATCAATCGGAAGTTGAAGAGAAGCAGATGGAACCGTTGAAATGTCTTGATGTCTTTGCTGGGTGTGGAGGTCTGTCAGAGGGACTTCACCAGGCAGGAATTGTAGAAACAAAGTAAGCTCTTGAGTTCATTTGGCCAGCTACATATTTTTGATTTAAAATTACATTTACGATTTGCTTTAAACTCTGACCCCAGCAACTTCAGTTGTAATTGCAATCATAACCCCGACTAAATTTTCAGATGGGCCATCGAAAAAGACGAAGCAGCCGCTCAAGCGTTTCGCCTCAACAACCCCTCGAGCGTTGTATTCACGGACGACTGCAACGAACTCCTCAGACTGGCCATTTCCGGTGCCACGACGAGTCGCGACGGCCAAAAACTTCCTTGTCGTGGAGAAGTCGACCTCCTGTGCGGAGGACCCCCGTGCCAGGGTTTCAGCGGCATGAACAGGTTCAACCAGCGGGAATACAGCAAGTTCAAGAATTCTCTCATTGCCAGTTACCTCAGCTACTGTGATTACTACCGTCCTCGCTACTTTATCTTGGAAAACGTCCGGAACTTTGTCTCTTTCAAGCGCAGTGTTGTGCTGAAATTGGCGTTGAGATGTCTGATCAGTATGGGCTACCAGTGCACGTTTGGAATCCTGCAGGCTGGCTGTTACGGAGTTCCCCAAACGCGTCGCAGAGCGATTATTCTCGCTGCAGCTCCTGGATATAAACTTCCCTTTTATCCGGAGCCAGTCCATTCATTTTCGCCAAGGGGGATGCAGCTTTCTGTTGTCGTCGACAACAAAAAATTCGAGGGATGCGTCGATCGCTTGTCAGGATCGGCTCCGTTGCGCACGATAACCGTCCGTGATGCCATGTCCGACTTGCCCCACATTCAGAATGGAACCGGACGAGAGGAGGCCAGTTATTCGGGGGATGCCATAAGCCACTTCCAGAGACTTATCAGGCCTCTGTCTAGCGTGAATGCAGTTCTTCTCGACCATGTTTGTAAAGAGATGAGTGCACTCGTGTTGGCAAGGATGCAGTTCATTCCACTTGCACCGGGATCGGATTGGAGAGATCTACCTAACGTCGAAATCCCTCTCAAGGATGGAACCAGTTCAAAAGTGCTCAGATACACCCACGACGACAAACGTGCGGGACGAGGTCCGGACGGATGTTTGAGGGGGGTTTGTTCGTGCGCGGAGGGCAAGCAGTGCGACCCCGTCTATCGCCAATTCAACACTCTCATCCCCTGGTGTTTGCCCCATACCGGAAACAGGCACAACCACTGGGCCGGCCTCTATGGACGTCTGGAATGGGAAGGTTTCTTCAGCACGACCGTGACGAATCCCGAGCCGATGGGAAAGCAGGGTAGGGTTCTTCACCCAGAACAGCACAGGGTTGTCAGCGTTCGCGAATGTGCAAGGTCTCAGGGATTTCCGGATTCTTACCGTTTCTACGGCACCATCCTGGACAAGCACAGACAGGTCGGAAATGCGGTTCCTCCTCCGATGGCTCGCCACATCGGACTCGAGATCAAGAAGGCTCTCCTGCTTTCTGCTGCCGAATGATTTCGTCGTTCGTCGATAAAATTTTTCTGGACCCGATGTTCCTGACGCTTGTTTTTAACATTCTAGTTTATTCTTTGTTTTCATACAAACAAGGTTTTGCATGTAATTAAATATTTTCCAATAATTTGAACTCCAATGATGTGCCAGTTTTGGATTGTTTTATGGTTACATTTTATTTATTAGCGTAACGTTTAAAATTTAGAATATATGCTTCTTAATTTTCTTTGGTCTTTTGAGCTTTGAGCCACATGTGCCTGGAATTTTTTAAAGAAATTTGGAGCAATGGAGTTATCAATTATTTGACACTTGCTTGATATTTGCCCCAAAGGTAACCTCGCCACACCGAATTTTTAATGATTCAGTTGTTCGTGTTGGTGGGGGACAAGCAGACCACAGGTTGACAAGAAGCACTTCAACCGGAATTTAATCCCTTAAAGGCACGAGTGAGTTGTTGGAAACACCTTATACGAAGCGGCTTTGTGAATGACCTCCAAACTTTACGTTCCATTAGCAGTCGATAGGGAGCCGATATAGTCAAGATCAATGTTTAATCGTTTTATGTTCAACTTATTGTTGTTGCTATCGTACGTAGCTGTCACATGTTTCTACCACATTTTAAAAAATTCATTCGACCAAGAGATGCAAGGCAACGCGAATGAAAGCTTCTACAACAGCCTTAAAGTGCTTAATAATAGTAGCAATTAATAGTTTAAAAAATGACATGTTTTACAACCGTGTGAAATTTATTATTTGACCTTTTAACTCGTGTTGTTATGATTAAGACATTATGTCATGACATGGGTTACATCACTATTTGTTTTATAGGTCAAGTCATGAAGTCGGGTAAAGTCGTATTCGTTAAAATACGTGAATATCAGTTATGTTGTCCATTTGTCATGAATTCCCACAAAAATTATTCAAGCTCATTAAGGAGCATATGATAATTCCTGGAATTTTCGTGGGAAAACAATAAAACTGAATTAAAATACCTACGTGAATTGTCTCTTATTTGTTGTCATCCTTGGAAACCTACGCAATGCGGACAACGAACAAGTGCATAAAAACAGTGTACGTTGTTAGGAGGCGACATAGCCCAAGCAAGCGTGCGAGTTCTCAGCTAATGAAGGTAGAGGCAAAGGTGAGCCAATAATGATGTGACAGAATTTAAACATCGCATACAATTCGCTTCGAGCCTCGATTTATTGAAAATGTTGTTGTTTTTGTTGATAGGTGGATGCTTGTGAGAAGTATTTAAAAGGTAACTTTTAAATGAGATGTTGTTTCATTGAAGGTGGGTATTTTTCACTCATTCGATGCTTTGTGTTCTCGTTTATTTTCTCGTAGAACGAATAACATGCATCAGTTTTATCATTTTCTATTTCCAAGAGAATTCATAAATTATTTTTAAGAACTTTGACATTAAAATGATCAAAGTTACGTTCCCCTAAGCCGAAAATACTCGGACATAAATGCAATTTATGTTACCATTTGCAAAAATTGTGGGTGCAGAAAAATTGAAAGGGGATATACGTAATTCGTGTAAAATATTTCGAAAATCGTTTCTTAGCCGACGAATTTCAGAAAATTTTCTGAATTTTTGGCGTTCACGAGATACCGGGATTAGCTTGCATTTGTTATGCTTTGCTCATTTACATGAGTGTTTTTACTTGCTCGACAAACAATTCTTTCATCGCTTCACATTTGTGATTCAAATTTTACGTGGAATTTAAAATCAAGATTAAATGTTCAATTTGAACTCTCTTAGAAATTCAAGTTGGAAATTCTCTCCATGTCCAAGTCCAGTGACGTCATCAAGTATGGAGATGTGGAGAAGGAGAAAGAGATTGAAAAACGACTAAAAGAACTCGGTTTATGGGGAAGCAAGGTAGGATATCATGAATGTTTGCAATTGAATATTATAAATATTACCAATAGTTTCAGAAAAAATTGTTTGTTCGCACCTGTTTGAGGTTTGTTTGAATGACTGTGCTGAAAGCACTGAAAGTGATCAGCTGTGAATCGCTGAATGACGTCATTAAGAAGTCGTGAATAATTAACAGATGCACCAAGAGAAGGAGGTGGAAAAGATGTTGGATATGCACATCGGAAACTGCGATAAATTGACTCACGTCATTAGGAGGGCGAGGAGACGCAGAGAACGAAGTTCTCAAGAAGACGACGACCAAAGTAAAGAACAGCGAGACAGACGATCAGATGGAATGAAAACCATGGACGAGATTAGGAACATCGTCAAACCTACGATCGTTCGAGACAGGGAGGGAACTCCAGTGAGTTGAACTCGAAAGATTTGCAAGATGATGGATCAATGAGTTTTGTTACGATGATTCATTGCAGCTTGCATACCACATCGACGTCATCATGGGATGTTTCACCTATGACGTCACTCATCACGTGACCAACGATGGGTACACAGTGATCCTGTTTGGAGCAACTTCTCCGTTGAGTCCTCTTGCTTCACTCTCATTCCTGTCATCAAAGTCTCTGCCTTCCTTGTTCTCTCCAGTTATTTCACCTCGATCTGCCTCTCCCCCCAAAATCTCACCCGGCGTCAAATACTCACCCGATGTCATCAAACCTGCCGTGGACTCTGGAGGACTGGGATCAACTCTGCGCTACAGGGAGGGACACGAACGAAAAACTGAATCCGTGGAGAATGACGAGGGGAATGAAGGAAGAATGGACGGTGTGAGGAGGTTGACGAAGGAAATCAGTGTTGAACTGCCGAGGACAGTGGATGTTTCCCAGTTAATTGTTGACTTCAGGAAGAGCGTCTTCAAGATCAGAGTTCCTTTCTTTCTCGAACATCAAAACGGCAATCACCTGTCGATGGCTTCAATGTCTCATAACTCTTCAAAATTCCATTCGTCTCTTCTCGATCCAATCAAGTGTCAAACATCAAATCTTTCTTCATCGTCGCCATCATCACCTTCGTTGTTTCTGAAACCATCGTGCAAACCGATTCCGTCGGCATCGTTATCATCATCATCACCTGCTCCCCTTTCTCCCGCGGCTCCCAGCAGCAGGGCATTTCACTGCTCCATTACTTCTCACAGTAAAACAACTCCATTATTCAGCGATCAGTCGATCGTTCAAAATCCTTCCTTATCTTTGAATCCCTTCTTTCAAGATTCTCCTCAATTTCGTCAGACATCTTCACCGCCGTTTGAACTTCCAAAACAGACAAACAACTTTCTCCTTCTTTCTGTAGATGAATCCGTTAAAAGGGCATCTCATTCAGATGGATTGTTGACGGTTGTGCCGAAAGAAATCAACAAAAAAGCTGAGAATGAAAGCGAATCTCACTCAAGACAGGGATATTTGTCCAGTCCACATTCGTTTAAGTCAAAAAATGTTTCTGAAACACGAAGATTCGATGTCGGCCAGACAACGTTGGACCACCATTTGCAGGCTAGATACAACGGTCGTTAATGATAATGCAAATAATTGATATAATGACTATTGTAGTGTTGATGATGATGTAATCGAAGACAATGAATAATGATTATATTTGGAACAGGTAGTAAGTGCCAAAGGAGTTCCACATCCAGCCACGATGAAAGTCACGTGATAAGGAATGAAGTAAGCGGAGGTATGAATAATCAAAATATTGTGCAAACAGTGGAACATTCCTTGAAATTTAATAAAAAAGAAAGTGATTCAAAAAGTTGCGGAAAAAATGAGGACGTTGTACATTCGTTAATTTGTGATTCCATTAAATCAAAGAATTCAAACCGGCTTGAGGAATCAATCGATGATTTGGTGCTCATCAATTCCCCGTGGTCAGATGATGTTGATTTAGATTCTCTTTTGAAAAACTGCGTTCAGTTACCTAGAAAGGTCAAAAGGTCACGAACAGAAGAAATTCCGGTTCGAGATTTGAGCCTGTGGCCTACTGGTCCGAATAATGTTAAAACATCAAAGAACTGCAAGAAGATCCGATCCAAATCTTTACCAGGTTTGGAAAGTAAATTTCCCCACGTTCTCAGCATTAACAGAGAAAATGTTGCAAAAGAAACATTTTTGAAACCTCGAGTCATCGAATGCAGAACTTTAAATACTCAATTTAATCCTGGCATTTCCGACGAAAATGTTGATTCTCTCCTCGATATGCTCGAAGAAAGTAACGTCTGAGAAGATGAAAAGTTGTTCGTCCTTTTCACGCGAAAACGTTTCGTCATTGTTTCTCAGTAGTGACAGATTTAGTTCAAATCGTTGACAATACAAGTTGAAATCATGCCTGCAGAAAAATTTGCGTGAGAATTTAAAATGAACTTCGTAGGATATCAGACATTGTAGATCAGTGATGTACCTTTCAAGTAGCTTGCCTGATTATGATTCGTCAAAAATAATGAAATGTTTTTGTGAGCAAGTTAAAGCTTTGCTTTGTGCCTGTGTTTTTATTTTCTTGAAGACGTATGAAAAAATGTATTAACATGATTATTAAATAGTTGGTTACAGGAAAACATAATCATGGGGAATGTTCACCAATCTTCATTAAACCAGTGGAAGGAAATGGCGATGGTGGTTGTATCAAAGAATTAATAGTCAGGAGAGTTTTTAACCTTTGGAGTAACATTTATTAAATTAGTTCAAGGATAAATTGCTAATTATTCAAGATTTCTTGAAGTGTGTTTGTAGGTACTAGTCGGAATGCATGTTATCAACAAACGATTCAAAATTCCTGAATCATTCCTAAAGAGGGAAAGATTTATAAACCTAAGCATTTTCAGATCATTTTGGATGCGCATGTTGTTTGCTTAAATTGGTGACTTCCAAAGCTTCTCGTGGGAAAGTAAGTCGATGTCTCGAATGTCTAATTTCGTAAACTATTGAAGATTTCCAAGTTTAATCCTATTTCATTTATTTTCTTTATATTAATAAAGGTAATTCATATCAATGTCTCTCAAATTTAGAAAATTTTAAAAATAAACTAAATTAGAAAAACATTGACGTTTCTAAAATCAGGCACGAGTAATGAATGTATCATAACCAGGGTTGCCAGTGAGATTTTTGAAAAAAACCCAGATCGCCCGACCAACAAAACCAAGAAACCCAGATCATGTTAAGCCATCTTTAATTGGCAATTATTATCATGTTTTAATTACGATTTATGTTATTAAACATATCCATGGGTTCCCAATTAAATAAAGATCAGATTATTAAGGAAAAATGTCAAACATAATTTTATTTTGACTCAAAAATTCAGTCAGTGTCTTTACATTAGTGTTATTCAGAAAGCATGAAAAACTTTACATTTTACTCCAAAGCGATTGTTTGGATCTGCATGTATCCAGTCCTTTAGTTTGATGTCCAATTACCAATCATCATTAAATGCCTGATTGGAGCACATCTTAGCTTTCTTACGAGGTGGATCAACACTGTTAGCAACTGGAGTAAATGCGTCACCGTCCATTGTTTAAAAAAATACGGTACGAGCGTACAAAGATGGCGGAAAAGAAGAAAATCGGTAGTGATTAAGGTTCTTTATTGACGAGATAAATGAAATAACCTTACAGAATATTATTTTTACCCCAAAAATTAATTTTTCCAAAACCACCCAGATTTCCAAACAAAACACCTAGAAATCCAGATCGGGTCATAATTTGTCAAAAAAGCCAAGATATTGGCTTATAAACCCAACACTGGCAACCCTGACCATAACTATTGTTGTGAGATACAGCAATAATTTTCGGTGGGTTTGTTTGCCTAATTACAACTTATTAAATGATTAATAAATGAATATTTTTTTATTCATGATTTTTGAGGAATGTTGATGAAAATATGTGACTTTTTCAAATTTCCTATTTTGAGGTTAAATAATTGGAAAACTAAACTTATTTAACAAATAACATGTCAGGTAGTTTTTGTTTTATAAGATTTTGAATTCAACAAAAATTCAAAATGTAGCAATATTTAGATCCATTTATCACAACAATGTGGTCAAATGTTTTTTGTTTATTTTTTGTTTATAAATCTAATATCGATTTACAACATGTCAGAAATTTGGAAATGTACTGCAAGCCTTAATAAAAATAAATTCAATAAAAACATTCACTATTCTGAAAATCAACCACACATAATTCATCATAAATACTGTCGTAATAAGATAGAACATTATTTTTTGGTGAGTTTATTCGCCTAGTTATATATTCTTAAATAAAAAAATATACATTTTGTGAATCATTGTTTTTGAGGAATACGGTTCAGAATATATGAGGTTTTTATTAATAATTGTCAAAATTTAAATAAGTCTTTATTTAAACAAACGAGACAAATTCACCAAAATTCATTTTTCTACCTTAGTGACAATAATGCCTATGTGTGGCTGATTTTTTGAAAAATCAAAATTTTAAAACTAGGGTGGCCATGTAAAAATGACAATAGTTTCTAAAATATAGATCGTAACTAACCAATATTTTGTATTTCCTCATTACATAGACCATTGTTCATGAAGCCAAAATATAATTTTTTCGAGAAACGTTTGTGGGAGGGATTTACTGAGTTCATTTGAATTCTGTATTAATTTTTAATCGAATATCTTGTAGGCATTAAAAATTGAATCAAATGTAACAAATTTTAACCCCAAATTGAGAACAAAACAAGTTCATCAAATTGTGCACCAATTAATTTTGTTCTTGTGCCCGAAAGCCTCGCTCCAAAAATGTGAGCACGAAACAAACTCTGCTACTGGTTAAATCTAACGGCTCGTTCTTTCCCCTTGACTTGATTGGTCTGCAGCTGGGGCGAGATTCTTGCAGAGGGGCGGAGTCATTGAAGCGAAGTATGGGTGATTGACGGCTTCAGCCAGAGTGATTCTATCATTGGGATCGTATTCCATCATTTTTTCAATGATATCGAAGAGTTGTCTGTGTTCGAGCTGATCACAAGCCATGTAACGCTGTAAGAACGATTTCATATTAAAGTTAATCGTGAATTAATTAAAAAGTCTTCCATTCAAAGGCTTACGTAAAGAGGTTGACACATTTCTCTGACATATTTTCCTGAGACGCTGTGGTAATTCCAATCGAGTCTACCGTGCCAAAAGTATGACGTCCTAAAAGTCAATACGTTGCTTTTCTTTGTTTAATGAGGATGATTGTTCAATGACTGATGAATGCAGCAAGAATAATGAAGAATCCATGATCATTATTTTATTTCTGATCGCTGACTCAACTTTTTATTCCACTTCTTATTGATTTATTCGTTGAAGTAATTAAATTACAAAGTCATTTACTTTGATTTCTTGGCAAGTCTATAAGGTACTGATCCTAGAATTCTTTCCATCATCGCGAGATGTTCCCTGTTGTCATGTGTCTGAAAATTAAAGATTATTAAAGAGAAATAACAAATAACGTTAACATTTACAATACTTAAATAATAAAATAATTACATCAACATCAAGTATTGAATAATGACAAGTTTAACACTGTTGAAAATAATAACTGTATGTTACACCCTGCGATATATAGTTAATATTATTAATAAATGTTGTATATAATAATAATGATTTATTTTCAATTTTGTTTTAGCGTCAAACATAAGATAATGTTCAAATGCAAAGAAATTGATCCCGTAGATTCTTATCCTCTTGAGATGGTCTCTTATTATTTAACAGGGACATAAATTAAATGGAAAATCTAAGCTTAATATGGCTAATATTATATAATTGCATTATTGTAATATAATTGTAACTCTAGGTGTAAATGCCTCACCTGGAAGAGAGTATACCCTGTGTAAAGTTCGAACATTATGCAACCGATGCTCCATACGTCACATGATTGATTCCATCCAATTTCTGTCATTTATAAAGCGACATTCATAAAATGGCTGTTGCTACGTAATATATGTTTTTGCAGAAAATCAAATTCTTACCCAAGATAACCTCTGGCGCTCTGTAATGTCTTGTGGACACTACAGAACTGTGATGTTCGTGGTCAAACGTTGCTGACCCGAAATCTATCAATCTGATTTCTGAATTCTTCACCACTTTTATGTTTTTCTTCTTTTAATTTACGAGGATATAACGATATCATTTTGTTAACAATGTAATTGAAATAAATAATAACTACATAGTATTATGTGAGTACATAAATAATTACAATTAAAATCGAAGAAATAGTCATTTGTTCAACCTTCTTTGGACTGTAGACTGTCGAATAATCGGAGTTGACGAAAAGAATATTTTCAGGCTTCAAATCGGTGTGAGTCAGTTGATTGTCATGCAAAACTGTCATCAGTTTGAAATGTTCTTAAAACAGATGCATATTACCTTAATTGACAACTTAAATAATAGGATATTAATAATAAAAAATATTAATAAATGACATAAACATTGTTTATTAATCCTCTGCAATAAAAGTCTGACTCACATTTCACGGCGCAGACGAGTTGGTATGAAATGTGTCGCACCTGCTCCATTGGATAAGCGTGGTAGCTGTTGTCTTTCTGTTATTGGATAAGAATTTATGGAGCTCATAAAATTAAAACATTATAACTTAAATTTGAACACTTAAATTACTAACCATAAAGTCGAATACACTCTGCCCCAACAAATCGAAAGTGATGCAAACATGACCGTAGTAATCAAAGCAGTTCAGCATTTGTACGCAGAGACTGTTAATTTATTAAGCCATTTTTTAATAAAAAAATTATTTTCCAAATAAAAGAAAACAAATCTCACTGTTTTCCATCGGGGTCTTTTTCCTTCAACTTGTGAAGGACGTTTATTTCCAACTTGGCTGCTTCTCTATATTTATCCACGTTCTTTATGATCTTCAGCGCAATCTTCTGCTTGCTACAAACATGTTTACTCCAGCTACAAGTTAGTCACTTTCCGGGCAACTCAATCGGCTGCCTTGCCGACAAGTTCAAGATTAGAAGGCTTGAAGTTTAATTAAATTGCGATTGAATTTGTTGAGAATTTATTTTATATGTACAAATTAGTTTTAAAGTTTTTTGAAATGCTTAGCTAGTTCTTTAGTTTAAGAGAAATATCAAAAATATCCTTTTAAAAATATTTGATATAAAAAAGTTATTAATTTGTGGACATCTTATAGAGTGCGTTGCTGTTTGAAGCCATTACAAATTTTACGATCACTTAATGCAATGAAATCATTTTTCAGAAGATTTATATTGTTGTGTAATAAATCTTATAAGACTAAATCTATACTAATAATTTAATATATTGCACATCGTTGAGGTCAAATCGTTGATGTTTAATAATAATATTTAATTATAATAATTTAATATTAATAATAACAATATTAAATAGTTGTTCGTAACATAGAGTTGTTGTGTCGACAATATTACTGAGCTGTATTTAAAAGTTGAGTAACTACACAGAAAAGAACATTTATTAATGGATGAAATATACGATTGAGAGAGTGCAAGAGAACATAAACATTTAATTACAAAGGTGGATAGTGGACCACCGTACACGATATAAACCATTCTTCGTCCTTTAGAATCTCAAATCCAATTGTCTCGAATGGTTGTGAAAATTGTTCCAATTTCTAATCGTTGGTTTCGTTGTTTCTTCGTCGCAAATTTTTAAATTTAACGTTTTAAATTACTCATTTGTGTCAGCAATAAAACCGTTGATGATCGGGTAAACATTATCCACATTTTATAAAGCATTCCTATTCTTCAAAGTTAATTTTTTCAAAAGATAATTCTATGTTTCAATGTCAAAATATCATTTTGGAGGAAATCTTTTGAATTTGTCTGCTCAGATAAAGTTTCAGGAACTTGTGCATACTTCTGTTTGCTAGGTTCAGCTATTAATTACCCCTTGGAACGGTCTGCAGTTAAAATGTTGTTTTCGTTGAACTATGCCAGAAGTTTAAATTCTAAGTGAAATCGGACAATAAATCATGTTTGGTTTAACACGAAAACGATTTGTTTAAGTTGAAGCAGTCAGGTTAATGATGTTTAACGAACAATTGCGAAATTCTGTTCATAATACATTAATAACGAATTGCTTAATATAATTCACATTATATTAATAATGATCGGCTTAAATGGAACTCACGTCTGGTAATCCTTACATTCGACCACCTTTCCAAAAGTTCCCTCGCCCAAGGTTGCCATGATTTCATCTGAAACGAATAGATCAAATAAATATTGATTGCCCATAATTGCCTTAAATTATTAATTATGATAATTGCGTTAGGTACTGACATCTATCGATGATAACGTCTCTGATTCGATACATTAAGTGACCTTCAGAGTCATCGTGGATCTGCAGGTTTGGAAGTTTGCCTTCGATCTGAAAAGAAGAGTTAATGTCTCGCGTACGTGGACTGTTAATGTACGTAATATCTATTAACTTAATATAAGTTCATTGTTTTATAACTTACTAGTTATTGTCTATATAACACTACATATAGTACCATGTAGTTTTCTAATAATAATAAACTTGCATCTATCTGATTTCTTAATTATATATTTACCATATAATATTTTTTTTTATTTTTGTCCATAAACAAAATCATGTGCCTCTCACAACAAGAAGTGATGGGCCAGCATTGGGAGGCTCCGTCTTTGGAACGTCCTCTTCCTTTGCCGACAGTTTGACTTCTTTCGAAACTTCATTTCTCGACTTTTCTTCGGCGTTGACACCTTGCGGGGAGACTGCTGCCGACCTCTTTTGACCGTTTGACTCCAATTGGCCAGGTACCAGACTGACGCTAAGATGACTGACGCATTTCTCTGCGTTGGCGTCAACCGTCGATTCCACTGATGCGCTGTTGACGTTCGGTAGAGAACCAACCATTAAAGTTGATTGAAGTGGCGGTATTCTTATCGAACTGGTTTTATTTGTTTCGTCGGAGGCTGCAGATGATGTTGTCGATGATGATGATGACGATGATGATGACGTTGACGATGAATTGTTGTTTGTTGAAGACTTGGGTTCATCATTTGACGGTACCACATTTGCATTCGAGAGATTTGTAGCTTCGTCTGCAGGGTGTCTATAAGGGGAAATATTCTGCAAGTTTTTTCTCAAACTACTGAAGCTACTTAGACCTGTCCTTCCAGGAATCTGGTTGTTGTTGTTGTCTTTGTTGCTCGTGAATGTTGCTTGAGAAGTCGAAGATGATGGTTCCTGAGTTGGTTGAACCTCGGCTGGTTGAGTGATTGAAACTGTTGGAACAGCCACAGATATGAACTTGGCAGGAGGAGTTTTGCGGTTATTTTGCGGATTGTTGCTGTTGTTCTGGTTGCTATCAGCGTTAGAAGGGGCCAGCGTAGGTCCAGTCAAAATCGAGTTGTTGTTCGATTTGACAGCCTCCAGGAGTGCCATGTTGTTTCCTATGGAGTTTAGTTTACTCCTCAAAGATGCTATCGTTTCGGTGCGAGGCATTTTGAAGCTGGAAATTACTTCACTTCTGATAATTGCTTTGTCAACCTTTTGATTTCCGACTTTCAATCTTTACTTGATTAACATTCTACAAAACCAGAATAACTTTTGTCTTGATCGCTTTCAGCTTTATTTGTTTATTTCGGAAAATTTCTTTCTCTGAAATTATACTTTTCCCTCTTTTCTCCTGTTTACATTCACGACAACATTGTAACTTAGAAAAAAATTAACATTCATGACCGAGTTTAAACTTGAAATCACAAGATAATCATTTACCTTATTTGAATTTATACCACTTACCCAAACTGAGGTAACAGTTAACTAAGAAATGAATTATAAATTGCCTAAAAGCTTTGAAATGAAAGCCAAATACAATAGACCCTCCATCCTCCGATCACTGCTTTTCTTACCTACGGATGCTTCCTATGCAAGTTAAGAGGATTCTGCTGCAGAAGTTCTCGGAGTTAAGTTTGATGTGCGTGCATGATGTTGCGTGTGTGAGTGAGTGAGTGTATTTGCCGAGTTGCAAATGGCTGATTGAACTCATTTTCTGGCAATCAAGTTCTACAACTTGACATAATCTCAGCAATGCATCATCTTTAATATTAATAAATTTTTTAACATATACTAATTGTTAAAATATATGTAAGGAAGTTTTCAAATGTCATGGTGCTTGTCTTTGTGCTGAAGACCATCATCAATTGCTTGCAGTTCATGGGTTGTGTTGAACAAATGTGAGACATTAATGAATCATAATTCAAGAATTGGACTGAATGTTATCATTTTGGAACGACGCAGTTCATTGCAGTGGTTTCGTAAATGAGTCATAAGTTCCAGAGAAAAGCCAGGGACTAGTATTTGCGTCAAAAAGCAGAAAAATGTAAAGCATGAATGTTTCCAGGGATTTTACGATGATGATGATTTTTAATTACCCCAGGGAGATAGTTGGCGCCGCCATCAAATCTTGCTTTGTAATTTGAGAAGAATTTAAATGAGGTTTTTATTCTTAAACTGATATCTAATTCCATCGGAAACAACACCTCTGAGCAATTTAAAGCAGTTCTACTCCATAACAAACTTCAAATAAATAATTACATAGTATTTAAAACGTGCCAGCGATGATATGTCGTAAATATTTCCATAAAAAGTCCGCAGAAAGTCGTTAGAATTACAATGAATTATTGAATGAGAAATGTACAAAACTTGGAGAATCCGTATCGACGCACTTCAAGAATATAAAATAATACGTTTTTATTAATGCTCTTTTGTTGCTTTTTTTTTTGATTTTTCATGCTTTTCACATCGCTAATTGTGCGATCCGGCGAGCGGTTCGCCGGTGCTGTTAATTATAATAAATAAATAATAATAATAACTAAATAACATATCATCACATAGGAGAAAATGCGATAAAACGGGTAGTGCTAATTTTTCAGTTTTTTTTGTACATAAACACATAGTTTAATACTTCGTACATTTTTCAAAACGAAATGAGCAAGCCCTGTTGTTTTTACTAAATAGATTTTCATAACACCAATATAACCTAATACAGTCACCCTATAAAAAAATTTAACTTAGTAAGTGTGATAGTGAGGATAATAATAACATAATGGCCAAAGAGTCTATACTATATAGATATATATATTGATATGTGATATATATGTATAGTACAGTACAGTACAACGGACTATAATCAAATAAATAAATAAACAGTACAACCGCGGCGATCGGAATTCAGACTGCTTGACCGCGGCTTAAATTTTTATTGGTAATGCATATTTGACATCTTCGCATTTCTTATGAAAGACTTCAACTACAGCGTCTTTACTTTGTCCCCCACACGCTCGTAGCATTCTAAGTCAACTTCCAATCCTTTAACTGCATCATCGGCAGTATATCATGATCAATAAATTTTCTTAATTTATCTTCATCTTTGATCCCTCTGCAAATTGTTGGGTCAGGTGCCCCTAACTCTTTGCTTATTTTAGTTATCGTTATACACTTCGTATTCTTTCGACGACATCCAGCTTTTCCCGAACATTACATGAAGCGCATTTACGTTTAATACTCATGGCAGTTTTTTTATTGCCAAGTGTTTCTGTAATTTCAAAATATTTCATTAAAATATGCGAGTTATAATTTCAGCGGACTGTGCCTCATTTATAACCGATTTGTGGCAATTATTTGTCTACGATTGAATAGATATTAAAATATTTTAATTTAAAACTAATTCAATCAATGAATCTATCAACAGCAGTCACTTAATATTAGCATAATTTACCTTAGAAAACTTTTTATTATAATAACCATTTAGTGCTATTATTTTAAATTATAAAGTTATACAAATATCGCATTTTTTAAACTGTAGTACAACAAAATGAAAAAAATTATTAAATCAGATATATTTTCTATCTTTGATAAAATGTTGCATTAGCTTCTTGTTTTTGTATTTTCATTTGACATTTTGTTTTGATTAATTGTAGATTAGGTTTTAGCAAAGTATTTGAAATGTTAGCTGCGAATTATGGATGCGGTCTGGCTTTGAGTGTCGGCTGTGGTTTCGGTGTCTCATACATGATTATGAAATTATCAGGCGTGGTAGGGGAGATACGTTCCTAAAAGTCACAACTGTAATATAATTAAATTTTCTAATCATCTAGCTAGACAGGAAATATGAAGACAGAGAATATAAATTAACACTTGTTGCACGAAAAGACGCTAAAGTACCATCCAATAAAATTGCTGTACTTGTGAGGTTATTTTTATTTGAAATTTTAATACTTTAAGTACTAAACTATAATTAATAGAGCATTTGGAATTTTTTCTAGTGTGCTCATGCTGCTGAAATGGCTAATGAGCATCTAAAAGCACTAGATCCAAAATTTTATGAGGAGTGCCAAATATTCAGACAGCCAAAAGTTGTACTGAAAGCAGATCAACAGTCATTGTAAGTATTATTGTTGTTGAATTTTGGTATTTTTTTAACCGACATTTTTTAGTGATAATATATTTTAATATAAGCATCTCTTATTTTTGATTATGTAACTTTGTGACAGAGGCATAGCTGTGGGGGGGGAGACACATGTCTCTGGGTGCGTATTTCCAAACTCTAACCAGCACCAGCCAAGGCTGATTATTATTCGTAAGTGTTCACTGTGATTGGTTGAGATCTGAAATAGGTCAGCAATCGTGAAGCCAAGGTGAAGGGCGCCAAAATGAGACCTGCTACATTATGTTATAATAACTGAATAAGGATAACAAATTTGTCACAAGATCACTGCAACGGCTACAGCAGACATCATCCACTGTAGACGAAAGCCTGTTACAGTAAAGCGGGGTCTACAGCGCGCGATCAGAAGCTGTTGAAGCTATTCATGAATGACGATGAACTGTAACAGGGATGCCAGACAAATTATCATAGGACTAAAATATGATCATTGTGCCAAAATCACAAGTGATGCAGAACAATTACAGACATATTAAATTTTAACTTTGTAGTTTTATTGCATTTCTGAAATGCCATTCTTGGAAACATTTATTGTGTACAGAAGCACCTATGGTATCCTACTATGAATTTCAAGGAAGCAGCATTTGATATTGCTTTGAAGCAAGCATTTTGGAACTTGTCAAGCTTCATGATGATTGGAGCCAATCTATATTTTCATCCCCAGTCAAAAAATATCCTAGCTATGCCTCTACTTTTTTTGCATGAATGAATTGTCTGAGTTGCTTGTTATAGGTTGTATGTGTGAAATACTGCAGATAATTATCTAAAGTTAAAGACTAGTTTGTTAATTTATAAGTTTTGGTTGCTGTAGGATAGCTGCTGAAAAAAAGGCCCGTGAACTTGGGTTGCAGGTCACAGGTATCACAGGCAGTGATGGAACAACTCATGTTCTTGCTGTCGGTCCAGGTATAATTTTAGAACTCTAAAGTTTAGAAGTATTCAAATAAATTTACTCATGCATTTTAAATATTGTGCATGTGCGTAATAGTAAATGAGTAAAGTTATGTACATTAACATGGTTTAATGTCGCTAAATTTTATTATCACGACAGGTCCTGTTGATATGGTGAATGAAGCAACATCTGAACTGAAACTTTATTAAGTGAAAAGTAAGGGGACAATCTGTAGGAAATTGGAAAATATTTTGAAATAAAATAATTCAAATTATTTGAAACAACTGCAGAGAATTATCCTGGAATTGCTTTATTTTGTTTGCATTGGCTGGTCCAATATTTCACTCATGAGGCAATTTTCTGAACTCTTGTGCTGAAATGTTGGGTGTGCATTTTTTATTTGTCTGGGACTTGTGTTACTTTTTTGGTTGTTACTATCTGAGGGAAGTTCTTGTTCAAAATTTTGAAAATATTAATTAGAGCCAATACATCTGGATCAGTAATGCTTTTGTGAATGGTATCCTAGTGGTGGATTTCATTAATCATCAGATGCCTTCTAATCCATGCTTTCCTAATCAAGTCATTTTGTAACATCAGATTGATACCAACCAAGCATTTTCAAAATTGTTCAATCTGAACACACTTAGTATTCTTCTGTCATTGCTTTTCTGCTTTCAACGTGTTGTGTATCCCAAATTTCTAGCTGAATTTATTTTCAAGTTTGATCTCTGAAAGTAGAACATTACTTTGGTGAATGGAACCTTAAGATATTTTAGGCAACCTTACTCGATGGCCAACTAATTCTTTTACATGTAATTATTTTGTTTAAGGGAGGAGGTCAAGTTTGGAATTCGTGCATGAACTGGCTGGTTGCTATCATAGGTTGCATGGGAATCTGCTTGACCTAATCTGTTTGCATTGGAAATGGGTCGTCCGTTGTCAGTTATTATCAGCTACTTTCTTAGTGGCGGCTCGACTTGCACTATCCAAATCAGCGTTGGGGAAAGGCGCTATATAGTATGGCCAGTGATAGGCAAAAATCGAATCAAATCTCAAATCATTTGTCAAATGATTTAAATCTCAACAACCAAATCTCAAATAGAATCAAATCCCAAATCAAATCTTCCAAAATTAAGAAGCGCCAGCTGAAGACCCATCTCTTCAAAAAGTTCCTGGAAGACTCAAGGCGCCTCTGACGCTACGCTTAAGGCGCCATAGAAATAAACTATTATTATTAAAGCAAATCGAATAAAAAAAATGCAAATCGAATCAAAATCACTGAGGCCAAAATCGAATCCAACAATGTTCAAATCGAATCGCAACCTTGCCTAAATCACGATTTAAATCGCAATCGCGATTTGATTCGCCCATCGCTGAGTATGGCTCACGGTGAACGAGCTGCGGCCCGCATTGCTTAATGCGTCTCACGATGGCTGCTAGAGTTCAAACCACGTTGAGGAGGCACTGTCCCAATCATCTAACTATTCAACGGACATTAATAAAAAACCGCCTGTCGGGCAGATGATTAACGAGGAAGCCTCTGGCTGCTGATCTGAGCCCAAAAGCCTCTTGGGATATGAACGTATTTGCGGCATGAGTGACATAGGGCGAATGACAGGAAAAATTTAAGTAAATTAAGTAATTGTGCAATGGGCTGGATGTCACGCTATAATTGCAAACTAAGGGTGCTCTCTCTGAGAAAGAAACAAAATTTGCTTGAGATTTTTGTACGAATATTAGAAATATGAAATCGTTGAATAGCTAAGGCGATGAAAAAATAAAAGAGTTGCTAATAAAAAATTTGACAAAATTACTTACCTCTAATTTTAACTTATTTTGTAATTTATTGCTCAAATTCGTTTTTTAACTTGTTTGAATCTTGATGACTTTTAGCTCAAATTTAAAAGTGAAGTCCTTGCTGTGGTTTTCAGTGTGCGCGTATTGTGTATTAACATCAGGAGACGATTTGTGATCATTTTAGAACATTTTGCAAATTTAAGTAAACCATGGGAATGGACACGGAAATAAATAAATACTTAGCAGTTGCGCTCATAGGAATAAGTTGTGGAGCTACCATGGCATGGTTAGCTTTAAAGAAAAGATCTTTAGGATATCCGCGGAATTTGTTCTTAAAAAAAGATGCATTCTTGGTTTGTGATACTTTAATTCCCTCTAAGATTTTAATTGCTGACATTAATTCATTTATTATCGCTAAGATTAAAGATCCCAGTTCACCAAATGGAAAAGACTTCAAGCTGGTAGTGATTGTAAGAAAAGATCTGAAAATGACGAAAGGCAAGGGCATATCCCAGGTTAATATATTCTCGAAATTGAATATTTTACAGAAGTAAAAACATTTTTAAATATTGGCAGTGCTGTCATGCAACTGTTAAAGCTGTGAACAAGACATTAAAACATTATCCAGAATTATATCGGAGGTATCAGGAAAATGGGAGGCCAAAAGCCATTTTAAAAGTCGAAGACCAACCGGAAATGTACTAACTCTGACCAAATATTTGATAGTTTAGCTTAATATTGCTTATTTGTGATTAGGGAAAAAATTGCTGATAATGCTGCACGGTTGGGATTATTGATCTCCCCCATAAATGATGCTGGAAGAACACAGATAGCCCCTGGTGCACTAACAGCCATCGGCATAGGTCCAGGTAAACATCTGTAGTAAGGCTTTACTGACTAAGCATTTAAACACCCTTAATTTATTAATCAGGTCCTGCTGAACTCCTGGAAAAAGTTACACATGGATTACTGCCATATTGAATGTGATGCATCAAGTTTGTCAATGCCCTGATTAATTACTTGAATAAATGTCTCAGAACTTTCTCATCATTTTGTATTCTGAGTAAAACTTCATGTATCAGATGGACTGAAATAGCCGAGTTAATGTCCAAAAACATGAGTTAAATAAAGGAATAGGGTGGAAGATAGCCCACAGAACATCTCAAAGTGGATGTGTAGGCGAGGTAGCTCCGAAGCCTGCAAGCGATAAGTGAGATAAAGTGACTGTGGCGCTCCTAATATTTAATTTAAGAATTAATGGATGTTTGCTCAGATTCATGTTTGAAGTGTGGCTAGAAATTATGTAAATCTTTTTGATGCATTTGAAGGTTAGATCAAATTTAAGAAACTAATATTAGAAAGTTGCTGGAGAAAACAGTAACATAATCAGGATTTAAATCCTGAAGCACTGAATTTTTTGTGGAGTGCCTTGTTTGTCCACAACCCAAGTTAACAGCTGTAATTCTCTGTAGACTCCATAAGTGGAAGACCATCAAGAGACTAAGGTTGCTTTATTAAGTGCAAACAAATGCCTGATTTGAAAACTAATACTTTAGTTAAAAATTCATGGGAGAACTGTGAGTCCCCATCATGACAAGAATGTAACTATCTGTGGAAACTTTAAACACACCAAAATCTGACTAATTTTTAATACAAAAGCCTGATAAATGCAGGATGCTTGGACCTATTTTACATGACGTGCAATGATCGTCGATCTGCAATGATTTCAATCACTTGTCAAACAGTCCCCATTGGAGAGTCTGTTCTGAGCTGCTTGTGTGATACCATGATAATGAATGAAGGCAGCTGCAATGACAAACAGGTGGAAGATCTGATGGCTTTGGCACTGAAAGTAAATTATAAGTGAATAAATTTGGTGAGCTGTCAGTTAATATTGCTGATTGACCACTGACCCAAATGTCAAACTTTCCAGGCCATATTCTCTCGGGAATCCTGACAGCATAGATGACAGCACCAACGATGTACAAGATGGCCATCAAGACAAGCCATCCGAGGGCTGCATTGTAGATGCCTTCCCAAAATCCATGGATTATGACAAAGTGCATGGCTGGTATCACTCCACTCAATCCCAGAGCAATAAACACACCTTGAATAGTGAATATATTTTTAAAATAATTAGATATCTTTCCTGAGTGACATTGCCTTTTAACTGCCATTTTACTTTAAAATTTCAATTTGCAGGTTTCCTCAACAATAAAATGAGCTTATGACTTAAACTGACCTACTACATATTGTGGATGTAATACTGAATTTTTAGTTTAAACATTCAGTAAATGGTTTAACGTTTAATAAGCATCCATCAGCAATCAATTCACCTGCACGGACTGGTCTGAACTTCGCACTGGCAAATTTATCCCACATGGAGACGATGATACAAGTTGTACCAAGGACAAATATGAGGACCATGTAAATGATCCTCTCAACTTTGTGGCAATAGAAACTGTAATACAGCCACGGCACAAACGAACCCATCGTCAACATTGAGATTCCACAATAGTCGAGCCTTAAAAAATTCATTTTCTTTAAAATTATGCATTTCTACACAATGGAATCTAAAGGATTTGAACCCGTGCTGGTGCCAATCACAATGCATAAAAACTATTTTCTTGTTGCCAGTTATGTGGAAATACAGTATGTAAATTGTAATGGCACATCAAATTAGATTATTGAAGAATTACATATCTACATTACATACCAAGTGTCCACAATAATGAAAGCAAATCCTAATAATTAGAACATCAATGAGCAAAAATATGTTATTACTTGTTGAAAAATTTTCCAACTTTTTCCGAATGACAATAAACAGTGTGGAACATCCATGAGAAGAAGAGGCATGTGATGGCACCAAAGAAAAAAGCTGAGAAAACAGCCTTTTCTTGGAGTTGTATTTCACTAGATGGACGAGTGTTAAAATATATTGCCACTGCAACAAAAGCCAGGAAGCCTGCAATGATAAAGTCAATATTTAAAATAAATGCGTGCGAGTTTGCTCAGGGGGTTGCGTGCCTGTGAACGGCAGTGAAAGGGAGTGCCCTCGAATAAGGGCACTGCATAAATGGTGGATCGATTAAGTGCCTTCACATCCTATTCAGATACATAAGGCACTCAAAAAATCTGCTAAATACAAAATAAATAAAATAATAAAATCAATAAATAAAAAAAAGCATAACAACTTCATTAATTTTTTTATTGCATAATAATAATAATAATTTCTATAATAATTAATTTCAAGTTAATTCAATGGATGTAAAGACTAATATTTTGTAATCTTTTGTCATTGAGCAACTTCTAAACATTATGTTATTAAAGAACTTTATTAATATTGAAGAAATATTAGAAAAGAAAAATAATAAGCCCATGTGAACTGAAATGAGATGAAATTTTGTCACCATATAAATGTGGACCACTCTTTTGTTACAGGATTGCTTAAATTATTATAAGAAAAATCAAAGAACCAAATACAAATTAAATAAATTTAGTAAATACTTTAACAGATGCAATGTTAATTCATCGCAAATAATCGCATCTTCCGCATTGAAGAATCTCAATGATTTATTAAGAGTATGTAGCTTAAAAGTCGCCAACATCATTCAGAGGTTGGAAATTGCAAAGAAAATGACAAAGTAGGTCACATATATCCAACATTTCAAAATTTATATAAACTTAGAAATTGCTATTCATGGGCATTTATGACCAATGGTTAGAATTTTATTCATTAATTATTTGTGAACAATGGTTAGAATCACATTTGTTAATTACTACCTAACAGATGAGTCCAGATATTACCAGTCTCCGTGTGAATCCTGAAAATGGATTTGAAACACTTCCAATAGGAATGCATTGGAGCTCTGTGCCCCTGTGATTGAAATTCAAAGATTGTTTCCGATGTTATTGAAAATGTGGATTTAGATTTATTTAAGTTCTATTTTTGTTTATTTAAATGTGCACTTTCAACCTTTCTTTATTGCCAAATTGCCAGTATTTGTCCAAACAAAGACAACTCAACATATCAAAACTGAAGCAGGTCTAAAGAACTTATTGCATTACATATTTGATATTTAAGTAAATTTTGTTGAGCTCACATTCCACGCTCAAACATTTAATGCAATCATTTTCGTAATCATAAATTAAACATAAATGTGTTCCATCAGTTATAAAACGTAGTCACGTTGCATTATGACAGGCAAACGACAAGTTGAGACAAGTTGTCGCCTAAGTATATGTACCTTAATTAGGAAGTCATTATCTTTAAGCCATCTTGGCAGGTGTTTGTGGTGCACAACCATCCAACCGGCTGCCCAAATTCTCTTGGCAAGTTCTTCTGCTCTGCTCAGAAACTGAAACCTGAATAAAAAAAAAATAATAATAATAAAATGTTTAGGAATGTTAAAATCTCATGGGATGGTTTTTATCATCAATTAATAAGTGCAAAACTTAGAGTTACTTAATTAACAATTGTTAGTACAAGCACCAAAGCAAGTAAAAAAGAATCAAAGACTGCAGGGTAAACTGTCAATGTTTCTTAATATTATTATAAATACATAAGCATACATCGTAATACTTCATAAGTGCACATAATACAAATATATAATGTTTGTGATCATGGCCCACCTTGTTTGTTCTGAATCTGCCCTGGCAATGCTTGGACCAGGTTGATCATCTTCTGGAAGAGTTTCTTTATCATCGCTGAGATGAGTGACCCTTTTGAAGGAACTGCTGGGCATTGAGATGTCAATAGCTGGTTCTAGGCCCACATCAATAACAGGTGCCTGATATAAACAAATAAGTAAACATCGGGACTGCACAAGTACTTACTGATTGGCTTGATGGGATAACATAGCTTGATACAGAAACAACTGGTCTCAAATATTTGGAAAAAGGAAATATTATAAAAATCTCGTTTGCCACGCAAATTAAAGATAGTAAAAGAGAGAAGGACAACAAAATTAATTATGTCATTAATGTAATTGTGACGTTGAAGTAGAATATTATTTTGCTTCCACCTCAAAATCCAGTATAGAATCTGCTTCTTCTAATTCAGCAATATCAGCCAAGCCAGGTGGCAGCTCAAAATCTTCAATTTCCTCCAGCCTCTCATCTATTGTACTAGGACGTGGCAAAAATTGAAACAAATTTGATGTATGTACGCATTTAAGTAAAACAGACAAATTAACACTTTTTCTGATTGTCCAGATCACGCTCTTCAAGTTCCAAATCTTTCTCACAGGAAGGCACAGGAGGCAACGGTTCCATCTCAGTTAATGGTGGAAACTTCATTTTGTAGAAGCACAATTGTATTCTACTAACTCACTTAATCTACTAACTACCTTATCCTTAATTCAAGATCTTAATACGCCCTCCCGGGTTTTTATTTATCCTATTAAATATATCTCAATAACTCTCTAATCAACAAATTTCGGAAATTTGAAATTCTCAACGGCCCCTTCAAGCATTTTTTGTCGACCGTTCGCTGGGCCTCGACGTTTCCAATCTGAGGATCAAGGTTTTGTTTAGCGAAACAATAAATTGTTTAATAATACTCTAAAACAAAAATGGTGAAATTATTGTGATTTATTAAAACAAAATCTAAATCGTAATTGTTCCAAGCGAATCAATAGGAATATTTTTGCTATTTTGTTATAATACTCTAAAATTTAAGTAAATTTCAGACAAAATGAAACAGTTTGAAGAATAATTTTAAAAAATTTATCTTATCCTACGTATATTTTATATGTAACAAATATTTTATCACCGTGTTTTCCCGAAAATAAGCCCTAGTTACTAGAGCCTAGTTAATATCGTTAGCCGGAATTTACGGTCTGTTGCAACACAATAATAAGTTGGATCCAGGGACGCCCCCTGAGGGGTAAAAGGGAGAAGCTTACCCTCCCACTTGGAATAAACTGAAATAAGTTGGAAAAATTAGGATTCAAAATGCAAATGCATATTATAATAATTTCTAAGGTCTAAGCTTTGAGATATCAGGTTGTTTGTAGTTTGCATAACGATGGAAAATAATCAATAATTAATACAATAACAGTATTTGTATGCAAGGGTAACCAGACCGTTGCTCAAATGGCGATAGCTCACATGGCGCTTGCTCACATGGCTGTTGCGCACATAGACTGTTGCTCACATAGATTATTTCGCACATGGGCAAATGCTCACACTGACAGCTGCCTACATAGACTATTGCGCAAAAGACATTTGCGCGCACTAAATTTTTGACAAGTTCGGATGGCTATAAATCCTTATTGTTACGATGTCAAAAGGCCACAAAACATTTTTTTAAAGGAATTTTGGAGTTGGGTCAGTAATGGTCTGGGCTGCCATTTCTTCTCGCGGTTCATCTGAACTCGTCTTCTTAGAGGAGAAGCAGAACTCACAAAAATATATTGAAACACTGGACCACTATCTCTTTCCACTATGTGATAAATTTGGAGATGATGAAGTCATTTTTCAGCATGACAATGCCCCTTTACACACGTCAAGACTGACAAAAACTTTTCTCCAGGAGAGGAATTTGAAGGTTCTGAAGTGGCCAGCTCGTTCTCCAGACTTGAACCTTCATTGTATGAAAAAAAATGGCTTATGTAAATTCAGTGCATGCAAAGTTATCGTCAAGAAACGTAACTGGGCCAAGTTTTTGAAAAGCACTGTATATTTCAATATCGAATAATGACTGATTTTTTATGTCAAGGCGGCAAGTGAAGGCAAAATTATTTTTAACGATTTTTCTTTATAATGTCATTTAGATGCTAGAGCAACATTATTTTTCTATCCAAAGTCAATCTAAAAAAAATTTCCCCGACGACCTACAGTAGTATTTAAGTCGAATCCAAGACAGTACCACTTGGGGATAAATCTTTACCTGGAAATAGCAGTACAAGGGTGACACTCGCAATGGTTTTTTATTAATTAACAATGTATTTGTACTAGTAATAAAACAAGAAATCTTTTCTGTGGTGGCTGCTCCGAATTGCTTTTTTTTTAGTGATTATTCATTGGACCATCAAACTGACAATATCTACAAAACAGTTGCTTAGCTTGAAGTTGCTTGCCAGAAACTGTGTAACATCTTGTGAGTTCACGAAAATATATTTAACTCTGTAATCATTTTGGAATCATTCTTGAACCATCAGTACTTGGACAGCATGAGGTTTAATCAAAACCGCATACGTTTTGGCGAATTCATACACTCAAAAACCTCGGATGCAGTTGTGTCGTTATTTAATGTTATTACCATTACGCCAATCCTCTCCTTCTCAGCATTAAAATGTGAACTCAGAGCTTTCAGTGATTTACCAAGCTCTTTGCGCAGATATTTGGCTCACTAATGCGTTTTAAAGTGAATTTTGAAATAGCAACGATTTAATATAGTTCTTAATACTTTTTAAAATAACAAATTTATTATTGTTATTGTCTCTGTCAGATTTTACCAATTTCAATTTTTAAAATTCTAAGCCCATAGTTTAGGACGACCTTTGTTCGTTTTATCATCATAGGGCTAGAAAAGTAACTAAAATTAGGGTGAACCGTTAAAATAGCTATTTTAAAATAGTCTGCCGACAAAATAACCCAAGACAAAACATCCGTCAATTTTAATTTTGTAACTTCCTTTTATTAGTTTTATTGGATTGTTTGCGAAGGGAAACATTCAACTAGTACAAAAGTGCAACTATACCGCACATCCATATGGATATCTTGGTTCCCTACCTCTGAAATATTTTGGAAAGAACAAATTGCTAGAATGTTGATGACAAGTATCAAACCCACATGCTTTAAAATTAAGAGCTAATACCTCTTCTTGTTTAAGGTCGTTATTGCAGTTATTATTGTTATTATTTTGTTTATTGCAGTTATTGCCTAAGGCAGATCTCCTTTTCGATGTCTTAACTTTAGATTTGCATTTTCTCTTATTCACTTTCCGAGATTTATTTTCGAGTCGATCGATGGGAATATTTTCGTCAATTGGAGACCCAGGTGGTCTCTTGGCACAAAACTTTTTCAAACACAACTTGACATTCGTTTTTATATTCTTACGATTACTTTTCCCAAAATTTTCTTTGAATTTTTTGCTGTCAGTGATTGATTTAACTTGTTTGCTCTTCGCTGAGATCATTCTTCTACGTTTCTTCCTGTGGGCCTTTGTAACTTCACCTGCTGACGACGAGAGAACACCCTCTTTTTTATTTTGTTTTCTGTTTGAGAGGGATCTTTTATTGCCATAAAGTTTCATCTCATGCAATGGACATCCTGGCATATCTTGAAAGTCTTTTAAAGGTCGCTTACTTTTTTCTACGCAAACCATTTTTGACTCACCGCTTGTTGATCTTGTCCGCAGAGAATTGGCCTTACTTTTCGATTTCTTTTCTCTGGTTTGTTTCGTTATTCTAACTTTTTGTGAATTATTATTGAAGTCCTTTATTTTCCCCTTTGTGGATTCATTGCAAATCAGACCAGAATTTATTGCAGATTTGGATAGAACTTTGCGACTTGACTTGGCGCGTCGCCGTCCACCTTTGTTAACCTTTAATTTAGGCGATCTTGATGTTTTTGGCTTTTCTTTCATGGGCTCATCAAAAACTCTTCGAATTTCACTAGCACAGGATCTTCCATGTCTATTGATCATCCAGTAGGCTTTCTTTTTTTTGCTTAATCTGCAAAAATAACTCGAAGTTTTTGTAACGCATTTCATGCCTTCATCATTCCAAAAATAAAAATAAATAAAAATAATTAAAATCTGCAATCATCTTTATTAATTATGGAAATAACCGAGATAATACCTATTCCATATATTTACGGCCATTTTAATTAAATGAAGATTTGAATTTTCCGTTTCAAAATCTGCGTTAGGAGTTTTTAATTTGTTCGATGCTTTTGCAACTTTTCCAATTGTTCCACTTTGGAAATCCTTCTCGTGCTTTGACGTACATTTTCTTGAATCATTATCAACTTCATCGACTAAACCATCCAGACATGCTTTTATAAACATGTGGTATCCTGGCAATGGTTTTCTTTTACACATCAGACATTTGCTTCTTTGAACATATCCAGATCCAAATTCACCCAAATCGTTGTATGTTGAATTCAAAACATCAGCTTGACGTCATAAACCAAACATTTTATAAAGCAAACTAGAACTCAATATCAGGATTTTGTTCATTCAACTTAAAACTCTTTCAATGTATTTAAAGTTGATTTTTTTTTGTAGCTTTTAAAAATGTTGAAATAAGACTGCAGAACAACTAAATTTGTGGAGTTTGTGAAGCATGTAATAATGCAGCGATTGAACATCTTTTTGATTATTTACTGTGACATACATCTCGCGATGTTATCAGAAGTCCAATTCCTGTTGGCCTTCGCACTAAGCGATGACGTCTTCGATGTAGCATTAAAGTATGTGATGGCAGGTACGAGGCCAATAAATATAATGGTTGCGAGTTTGATTACAGTGGCCATCGTTTATATTCGAATAGTACCTTAAGACCATTTTTATTGAGGGTTGGGTTCCTCGAATATGTAAGTTTTTAAGTCAAAGTGAAATCCGACCCTTTGTTTTGATGTTGCTTCAGGGCAAGTAAAATATCGGGATTCGGTAAAATCTGCCGAAATATTCAAAGACGGAACATTCAACCCGGAATATTCATCTTCAGAAAATTCATCCCCGGAAAAATTCGTCTCTCGAAAAATTCTTCGCCAACTCAAATCTGTCACCTGTATCAATAATGACAGACTTCGATTTATCAACTATACCTGCCTTCAAACATCCTTTTCGAGAATCAAAACAAAAGGGCGGTTTTTCAATTTCGTCAAAGCCTCTGGAGAAGTATCCAAGCCAACGGATTGCAATGTCTTTACGAGAACGATTAGGAATTTGCTGTACAGATGAGGATGATTCCTGCATTGGCTTTTGAACCTATGTCCGATTTGGTATCATCGTTTGAGGAGCTGATGGATGTTCTCTCTGAAAATTCCAAACAATTTGTAGAATATTTTGAGGATACTTGGATACGATGCAAAAGTATGGCGAACGGAACCTTTTTGAATATCTGAGGGGCTTGGCTCACAAATTAGTTTTTATTTGATTTTGCTTTAAATAAAAATTTTAAATTAGTATGCAATTTCCTTTTATTCCTTTAAGCGCATTACGTGATTATTGGCGTTGACGGCATTCTGGCTGGGACTGAGCAACATTATTTTTCTATCCAAAGTCAATCTAAAAAAAATTTCCCCGACGACCTACAGTAGTATTTAAGTCGAATCCAAGGCAGTACCACTTGGGGATAAATCTTTACCTGGAAATAGCAGTACAAGGGTGACACTCGCAATGGTTTTTTATTAATTAACAATGTATTTGTACTAGTAATAAAACAAGAAATCTTTTCTGTGGTGGCTGCTCCGAATTGCTTTTTTTTTAATGATTATTCATTGGACCATCAAACTGACAATATCTACAAAACAGTTGCTTAGCTTGAAGTTGCTTGCCAGAAACTGTGTAACATCTTGTGAGTTCACGAAAATATATTTAACTCTGTAATCATTTTGGAATCATTCTTGAACCATCAGTACTTGGACAGCATGAGGTTTAATCAAAACTGCACCGCATACAGGCATTCTGGCTGGGACTGAGGTTTTATCGAGAAGAAAAGAGGTTTGAGATGTGCGGCGCATAATCACGTGAGGCCAGAGCAATGAGTCGAGTCATCGAGCATCATGTGCTAGCTGGAAGCTGAATGTTATTATTGGAGCTTCACTTACAAGATTCAAGTTAATGCATGTAATAAATAAAGTAACTGATTTTGTACTTACATGTTATTTCCAAACACTGGATGCTACGAACACATTGTACACGCAATTTCTTTGTAAACTTTATTTTGGGGGCTATCATCTACATAATTATAAATACAACCATTTATTCTCATACATTTTTGGGTGATGAAATTTCCGGTAGTGAATTTTCCGCGAGACAAATTTTCCAGTGAAGAATTTTCCACTCTCGTTGGTTCTTCACCACAACAATATAGCCTCCTTGACTATTGTCTCCATTACTTTGCAAACTGTAGAGGTTAACTATAGAGGTTGCTTACTGGCCTGTAGTTGAATGGCAAACTCCTACTTCCCTTCTTGAAAAGAGACTCTATTGCGTCTTTCCAATCTCTTGGTATTCCTGAGTCGAAGAATTTGACAAACAAGTACGTCTAGCTATGCAACGGACGTTAATAAAACATTACTTACTGACAAATAAGTTTACCAATGCTTCTCCTATAAATACTCTTGTTTCATATAGTAGTTTTGGATATAGGTTGTCCATACCAGGGCTCTTGTCTACTTTCAAATTTTCCAGCTGCTTAATTACTTCTGTTTTTGAGAATTTCAGTATAGTATAGGCAGTACTTTCTATTGTTTCCCTAGTAAAAACTGAACAGCTTGGTACCTTATAACAAACACCTAATAGAAGTTTGAATTGACATATGTCACCATATGACATATCACACCAAAATCTCTCTTTAAATTTTTCCTCTTGAAATTCATTCCTTTCTATTACTTTGATATGATTTTTAATATAAATTAACACTCCTCCTGCTTCATGTCCAATTTCATTCTGTCCTTCTCTGTCTTTCCTTAGCATCTTATAACCGTCGATTGCATCAGAGTTTTGAATACTTTCTTTTGCCAAAGATTACTTTGAATTGTTCAAGATTATTTTTATTTTCTTACAACATTTAATTTTTTGATAGGATTTGTATCCCTGTGTTTTTCCAAAGCATAATTGATGAGACTGACGAACTCAAAAGAGAATTTTATGTTGGTTGATTGTTAACAGCAGTATAAATAACTGATTCAATTCTTTCTTTGTCATTTATATTTCTTTAATATTTATCATAAGAAAAAGAAACCCTTCTTTTTACCTGATTTTACATGATTAAATGATTAGAACGGGCGATTACTATGCCTGTCTGCATTTATAACTCGGGCGTTTAAAACGGTCATTAATTGATATAGCGCACGTTTTCTACTTAAAAAATTATAGTCTAGAACAAAATCAGAGATATTTGTACATAATGGCTAGCTAAATATTTAAGGAAATTTATAATCTGGCAGTTTATGGGTAGATCAGGAAGACATATCTAATAACTCGGTCCAAAAGTGTCGCAATTGAAAGTTGTCATAGTTATGAATGTGTTCTTTTAGTCGAATGAAATGATTCTGTCGCATTCTTGTCTGAAATCTTTCAATGTCCTCAAACTAGATAAAATTGAAATCACCTGCTGACAACTAATATTTTAAATTCTCCTTAAACACATATCTAATGAGATTCGAATGCTCAGAAGATTATTTTTATTTGATCGTTGGCTCAAATTCGCCTGAACCTTATTTGCAAAATATGGTGGCAGCAAATCCGAAAAACGCATGGGTTCCCAAGTCGATGATCTTACTTCTTCGCCTTTCATCAATTTATTTTGCGTAATTGTTACTGGCATAAGCCATAAGGACTCCAGGAAGCACTTTTGTTTAACAGAGTGGTTAACTATTGGAATAATCTTCCAGGAGAAGTTGCTAACTCTCCTGACGTAGTTACTTTTAGGATCCTGATGGACGAATGTTTTGAATAAAAGAAATAAGAATCCTAATTAATATATTGATTGTGTATATATTGTACATATGTTACTGACATTTATTGTCAACATAGTAATTAATTCGAAATGTTGTTCTTTTAGTTGTTGGCGAGGGGTCGTTTGACACGTGTCGGGATTTATAATAAAAAAATACTTCTTATATTTTTATGTTTCTCAGGCTTCGAGACCCTAGCTTCTACGCTTTCCTCTGGATTTGATGAGTTCAATCGGTGTAATGCGTAAAAGTCAATCTCGCCCTCGTGGATTCAAAATAATTTTTCTAAAGGCCATTCATCAATCTGAATCTTAGTCCAAGCATTGTTCGAAATGAGCGACTAATTCTTCGGTTATTCTCGCATTCGAGACTACATTCAGGCATACGGAGTCAGCGTCTGAATTCAACGTATAATTCCTCATAACTCTGTCTCCTTGAGAAATTTCCCATAGTGACAGCACATTCCTGTAGGGACCTGCGGATGCCCCGTGCAAACATTTTCAGCTTAAAAACTCATCTTCTTTCTTTATCTTCGCGAGCTAGTAATTCGTCTGCCCGCTTCTGCGCGTTGTCGAGTTGAATATTAATGTATAAATAAATAATAAATAATGTAAAATTAATTAAATACAATATTCTGTAACTTCATATAATATTAAGCAAACTCATTTCGTCAAGTAACTGTTACTCAATAATCCTTGCGCGGCTAAGAAAGAAGAAAACTATTTTCGTCCATTTGGCTTAGACGCCAGAGATTTATCTTAACGGATAAAGGTCTTTGTTTACAAAGTCATGATCATAATTATGATTACTACCACAGCCTCTGCACTGTAATGGGAGTTCACTGCTAGGCTTTATCAGATGTATCAATCCGACAAATTTATTATTTGCCAGCCCCTCTCCTGACCTCGACATACGTTGTTGTTGTCGTCGTTGTTGTTGTCTGCACTCGGTAACACAAATGCTTCTTACGCAGAACGATAATTCCTAACTCCAAATACTCTTTCCTAACATTTTGTTTCAAATATTTTTTAAATATCACATTAATTCAAGATCTCCTTGGATGTAAAAATTTAGATTATTTTTGGAAGTCAATTTAGCAGTATAAATCCTATAATAAAATGAAGGCGTCCATATTGGTTCCTTATTAAATTAAAATCAGAAACAATCAATCAATCCAAATTGAAACTTATGGGTTGAATTGGCCTAGAAGAGGACACCTACATGGAGAACATCTTCCCGGTTAAGTTCATAAAAAACAGGAAGCAGATGCCCTCTGTATAGGAATCGACTCCAGGGAATGTTTAGGTTCGTTAAAAATATAACAAGGGGGTCACTAAGTACAATTCAAAATTTTAGACAAACCTGATAACACAGCAGACACCAATTTCGAAGCTTTCAAGGCGCACGATGCCTGCGAAACGCGACTAGAAAAAATATTACTTTGAAAACCCGCTATTTTAGTTTCTAGATCACTCCTTCGCGCTTTTATACGTGCAGGCTTTTTTATTGGAAGCAGCTTACTTACTCGAACGTTGTCCTTGACCGGCCGACATGTTGATGATTACCGAAGGAAAAACAAAAATAGCTCGACTGAGCGCCTTCTGAAGTGCTCTGCTCTCCAAAAATAAGTCATGGCCTCGCTCTAGTATTTCTCAATGACTGGGCGAACATTAGTAACTCAGTCATCAAAGTTGTAATCTCCATGCGTTATAGAGAGAAATTTATAATAGGAACTTTGCAACATTAACGATGCTGATGAGTCACTGAGAGTTTAACTTGATCTTTTGAGGTGACCTCATTAAAAAGGTCAAACTTGGAATCTGTCTACCCCCATTTTATGAAAATTTAAGAAAGGACCGCTCGTCAGAGCCAAGGATATGTTGTTGTTGTTTACTTAGCTGTAAAGACTGAACTCATTCTAGATAAGTATTGACCGTTTTATGGAAGTTTCTAATAAATTGAACAGTTTAGGAATCAAGACCGAATTTTAAAACGTTGCAATGTCCGTAAAATAATTTCTTTTTTGAGAAACGACCCCTGGAATTTGTTGACGGTCAACGTATCCTGGATCGGTGCCAACTCTTTTTTTTATCTGGCTCCACCTCCCTGCTGCTGCCGTGCGGACCAAAACAATCATTTCTGGAACAGCCCGTGGTCAGCAGTCCTGGCCTTCTGCTTGTCTCAATATTTTAGCTAAACAATTTTAATCGGTCAATCGAAATAAAACGTTTACTTTTATGTAATTGTTCTTTAAAATTCACTTGGAATGAATAATCGCCAATTGATTGGTTCTCGTGACATTTCATCGGTTTTTCTTGCGAGTCATAATTAATTTTCTTATGCTTGGAATTATAAATTTTAAGAGAATTACTTCAATTTCAGATTTTCTCTGGTACGTAAGGAAAACTTCAATTTCTTAATAAATAAATTTAATAAATCGGAGATAAATGTAAACAACATGGCAACCAAAAACATATAAATAGCCTTATAAATTAAAAAGATATATGAATAAATTAAAAAAAGAGATTCGTTGAGCTATTGTGACTTATAAACAACCAGTTGATTAAAAATCTCCAATATTCTTTCCATAACTAAAATGCACGAATTTTGGACTTTAACTTGTTTACTCGATTTGAATTTAGAGCAAATATGAGTTCAAGATAAAATTCTCATCTCGGATAACAAATTACTTGATCAACATTATATTCAAACTTTAAAATATGATTTATAAGAATCTATCTTCCCTCCCTAGCCTCAATAAATATTGCTTGCACTCTTCCTTCTGCTACTGCTTTGACTTCCACTTCCACCTAAGCCTCAAACAACACGTCTCCTCCATAATAAATTCCTGCCTTATGTGTTATAAGACCATTAAGGTCTATTATAAGTCCTTGTCAAGAGGATTGCTAACCTTCACCTCTTCTGGGCATTCCAACACATCCATCAGTTCCTTTTTTCGATATTATTTCTGCTCTCTCATGTAGTCTAGGCTTCCCTCCCCGCCTTTAAAAATGCAACTCTCCCCTCTATGGCACTTTTGCCTTCCTTATTCTCTCCCTTCAGTGCATCCAAAACAAATTAGCTAAAGTTATCCTTTTTTATCCCAGCCTTAATAGCACTGAGGCCTTGATGCAATTTGCAATTTAATTTTCTTACATGCATCCGAATCATTATAAAATTACCTTGGCTAGCATGGCAAACCTTGACCATATCCAGCCCATCCTACTTCAACCATCTCATTCACCGCCGCCAAACTTTCACCCATCCTCCATAATTCACATTCACCGACCAGTCTATGGATCATTCGAGGCTTTCCCCACGAGTTGCCCTCCGGCCTTCATCTTAACATTGCCAGCACCTCGAAAATTTATGCTAAGACTTATTTTCTGGAAAACACGGAGCGTAGCAATGGTTATTAAAAAAGATTTTAAGTGTAAATTTTATTTATTTATATAGCATCAAAAAAACATATTACTATTATGAAAAATAAAAAAAATGAAACTCTTCCGAAATCATTTTCTGGACACAAGCATTAGGTACAACATTCGAGTTTCTGACCAGCGTGAGGAGGTAACTTATCTTTTACCACAGCGAAGTTACAAACAATTACAAACATGAACTTTTTCAACATTATCAAAGTGAAATTGTTTTATTATAAATGTAGCAATTGTTATGACATGGCCATAATTACCCATATTTTGATTATGAGATTAGAAGATATTCGTATTGACTTGTGACCTAGAGAGGTTATAAGCATAAGGTTGTAACCTTAAAATGGACCTCGGAAGGCTCTAAAACCAGAAATAGTTTGTTTATTAGGAAAATCTTGATATAAGTTGAAACTTTTAAGGTGTCGAAAAATTCAGATAACCCCTTAAATCGGAGCAATGCGTTTTCTCATTAAAAATTTGACGATATGATAGTTTGTAGATCCATAGCCGCTCATAAAAAGCCACTTATATTAACATATTGCACCTAACCATTTAGATAGGTTTGTATTGTGTTTCTATAGAGAAAATAACTTTTCTTTGTTTATTTGTTTTAGACCCATATAAAACCTTTTGTGATTTTGCTATCGTATTAAATATAAATATATCATTGTTAAATATATAATATACAAAATAAATCATACATTATAAATACCATTAAATATTAGCACATTTATTTTCAGAAGCAATGGTTTGGTCGGATCTCAATTGAGAGTTATTGTTGTGCTTGGGAGGGGCGCTTCGTGAGTCTGACGCTGCATTATATACACGAAAAATAGATTAAGAATGACTGAACGCCATTTACATCTCTTGCAAGTGAAGGTTCGACCACATGCTTATATTAAGGATGTCATAAGCGGATGTTGGCGATACGTGCAAGATGGTATGAGAGAAAAAGGCACCATCGTACATGGCTTCAAAATTGTTGGGGAGAATCGCATGGTTTTCAGTACGATTATGTTCTGCATACATTTTATCGTTTTGAACATTTAATGGAAACATTCATAAACATCTCTGACATTTTTAGGTATCTAGGTTTTGTAAATATTCCGACCTGTATTGTGAACCCAAATTATAGAATAAAAATTTAGGTTAAGAAATTTTAACTCATGATGAGTCTATATCGTGAAATTGCTTAAATTAGTTTTAGATGATGGGGTAGATGAGGCTTTGGATGCAATGAATGCAGCCTATGGAGAGCAGATAGATTTGACCTGCACTCCTCTTCGTTCATATGAAACTTTTGCAGAACATGTTCTTGGTGTGGATAAATCTTTAATCACAAATCCTTCAAAGTTAACTAATGGTGGAAGGCTTTATTGGCTGCAGTTTGATATAAATTACAAAGGTAATTTTTGCAATAATTACAAATTTTCATCCTAAGCTAAGAAGTCTCAAGTTAATTTATATCTGTTTTTGTCACTAGTAGAAATTGTTAGTTTTCATTAGTGATGTATTTTATCTTTTAGATCTAAAGGTAGCAGACTTTTTAGCTATTTGGAGGTCTGAAGCAATGACTATCATGTCCCTTAGAAGTAATGATAGTGCAAGAATGGACATTGAACTATACAAAGTTGTTGGGCAGAGACAGGTAATTTTATTGAAGAAAACGATTTTGTTGATTTTCTTCAAATGAAGTCATGAGAAATGACATTTGTGTTGTTTATTATACATTAATAAGATTAAGATTACGTACTTTTGTTACAATGCGGCATGCCATTGGTCATGATAAGTGTCTCTGTCTTAATTTGCAGTGGGTTTGAAATGAGAAGTAATGATTTTCCTATTTGTTTGACTGCTCAGAACTTATTTTTATTATGCTTAATATAATTCATTATCTTATTTCCCATTTATTGGGACTGACAGAAATTGATCAATACGTGTGAAAAAATGAAATTAATCAACTGAACCAAAAATTACAGTTTTAAGGGAAGTTTAAACAGATAACTGGAATGCCTAATTTAATAAATGAAACAGGTCCAGCTTATTTCAAACTTTCAAGATCATGGTAATAATAAAATAAAGCACAGAACAAAAGTAAAGTTAATTAGCCAGGCATCAAGAATCAATATATAACAAATAACCATATGTCCTCTATATTATCATTTCAAACAACTTGTAGGAATTTCTTGAAAGATGACAGATTTATAAAATAATATGAGAAAGAGGTAAAGCCAAATTTAACATTGGTTCTAGCAAAATCATCTCTTAGAAATTCTGATGTCATTTGAGCATTAAAGAGTTCATTACAAAGTATTGTAAGGGCAATTGAATAATGAGACATCAGTGTCCCACTAATTATAAATAACTTGCATCTGGATAACTTTGTAATATTAAACTATTTTGTCCCATTAAGGAACCAGATAGAGAACTAATTAATTCTACTTCACAGGTCCATATTTTCATGAAGATTCAAAGCGGAGACCTAGTTGATGACATCCTTTTTACTCTGCCAGTAATGAAAGAATTGGGAAATCAAGTTCAAGTTATAACAAAATCTATTGTTATGATGCAGTGATTGGTGAATACTTTTTAGCTTTTTCTGGTGAAGAGGATAATCAGCTTCAATATATTCAACATTATGTGCTAATTGTAGCAGTTTGGAAAATATGTCCTAATTTTATAACATGAAATTATGTAAAAACTATATTTTACAAATGTGTTGGATATTTAAACAAATTATGTTAAGAAGACTTATTTCCATTATATATGGATAACAAACACGTATGGTTAAATTTTTTTCTGATCCACATTATGTGCTTCAATTTGAAGTAATTATTGTCTGCCAAATCAATTGTCAAATATGTGTATTTTCAAATCTTGCTGCCTTACAATGTGTTGGTCATCTTGAAGAAAGTTATTTCTGTACTAAAAGGATTTTGGATAATGAAAGAGTTATTTGATTAGTGATTTTTACTACTGATTACTGTTACTACCTTGTTAATGTTCAGGTGACTTGAAGATAAAATTTCGAGTATTGCCAACTTGTTTGAAATGATAATGGAGAGGGCATGTGCTTATTTGTTCTTTTGCTTAATTACTTTGGTAAAGATTTTTGGTAGGATGCGACTTCATTTTCATAATTTGTGTTCAAGTTTTAATTTTCTTAGAGTAAATTTTGATGTATTTCTGGTTTGCCTTCAACTTAAGAATTAGAGAAACAGTGTGTAATTGTAGGTCAAATTCTTTCTTGTAGCAGAATGTTAACATTTATTCCTTATTCAATGATGTTATCCCAGCAGCTGTGGGTTAGAGAATGCATCATAGGTATGAATAGACTTGCAGTAACTTTAGATACTATATTTTATTATTAGCGGGGTGTGTCACATTTATAACAAATTTTCAATACCTCGTTGCTCAGTTCATCCAATCCTTCATGGATAGCTTTAACAGCTTCTGATAGTGTGCTCCAATGCGTTTCAGATGCCCGCTTTACTGTGATGCACATCTTTTTTTAAACTCGTCCACAGTGGGTGGCGGACGTGATGCGTCTGATGTATATGAGGCAGTCATCTTGGAACCGATTTATTACCCTTGTTCAGTTATTATAATATAATGTTGTATATAGTGCGAATGTAAAAAGCCCCATTTTGGCGCTCCCTAGCTACGCCAGTGGCTGATTCAGAGCATATATTCCAACTCGGAGTCTGGAAATTAGAACCTCCTTCCTCCTTGAGGCATTTGCAACTCCAGATCAAACTCTTTATTATTCACATTGCAACCTGAACTCAGGGAAGGATCAAAAGATCTGAGGAACCGACGTGATTTGATGAGTGGTAATTTTTCAAAATGTCTGATTCACTTTGTGCGGCTCGCAGTTCCTGCTTGTCCATCGATAATTTATATCAAATATTTTGCTTAAATTCAGTATAAATTGTTTTTTTTTCATAGGAGATATTACTTTTGTAGGGGTGCGAAAAATACTAAAACTTTTCTAGGGGTGCGGGACATAAAAGGGGAAGCCCTGGACTAGATGCAAAAAAGGTCATCTCCCTTTTACGAAAGTTTGCACACCACCCTCCTGAATTTTGGCTAGAAGCTAAAAAAAAGTCCTCTCGTTGAATTGTGCGAAGGTTTGCCACCCCTTGGAAAAAGCTGAAATGACGTCCCTGGCAGGAACCTTGACGAGTACCCAGCAAACACCGCCAGGTGGGGACCGTGAGGTCTGAAGGCGGGTTGCCCAGTTTGCCCAGCAAAATGTACCATTTGTAGGATTTGTAAAAATATACAAAGTGAATTGAAGGAAACAGAAGTATTGCATTTAATTTTCATAAGTGTAGTGGAAAATTTAGTGCAGAATGTTTAAAAATTAATGATCAGTTTAAAAGCTCAAGGTTTCACATAATTGACAAATATTTAAGAGTAATAATCTTAACTTTTATATTTAAAAAAATTATTTTGTTAAATCAAGAAATGAAATAGCTTTTGTGAACAAAAATTGAAATTCATTTGATCGTTTTGCAAAGTAAAATATTTTCTAAATTACCATACCATTCAACCTAAAAATAAACAAGGTAAAATATAATAAACATTAAAAATTTAAAAATAGTGTTTTACTTTAAATTTATTTAATTGACAATCTTTGGTGAGGCCTAGAAAATAATAATTTAAATCGTCTCTGGTCGGGTGCATCTCGTTAGATTCGATAGATACGCTTGCTATTGAGAGTTGGCTGGTGAGTGCCAATTTTCGTGTTTGTTTAAGTTTTTGTCTTTAATTTATTTAGCGGTTCACAAGTTTTGAACTCACTCTTGCGCAACAGTTCTACTTTTTCATCTCATTAACATTTATGAATCACTTTATTCCTATCTGATTTCGTAGTCAGTCCTTGAGATATCGCGTGTGTCACAGTGCATTTTAATTGTTTTTACAGATTCGTGTGCTTATTGTAGTACTATCATGGCTGAACCAAATCTTATTCACCCTGAAGGAATGGCTGCAGAAAGTACCACTGGTGATTATGGTTTCGAAAAACTTCCTCCAACATCTAGCTTGAACAATAGCTATGAACTTGGAAAAGTAGCAGCAGAGGAAAAATCCTCGACTGTTACTGACAAGCCAGTGTCTCTTGAAGGGACCAATTCTCTTCTGCCAGAGAAGAATTCATGTAGGATTTGAATTGTTTCTATTTTATTTGCTCAATATGTCAATTTACTTGCTTGCCTAGCTAATTATTGTCATTTTTTAAAACAAATATACTTCTTTTCAAAGGTTGCAAATGGTCTGAACATATCCATCCAAAGGGTTAGTCAGTATTGTTGATAAACCACAATATTTAGAGATGGTTAATTTACAAGTTTGCAGTTGTTTAAGTATTGTTAATTTAACTGTTAAGGGCTTTTAAAGTATAAAAGTGCCCTAGTATCTTAAAATACCATATTTTTTGAGGAGAAGTAGTTTCGTTTAAAAATTTTTAATGTTGACAACACATAGAATCCTTTATAACATAATTGTTGCTGTTCTGATAGCAAGCTTTCAAGAAACACTTTAGGCCTGAGCTTTTACGTCAGTCACATGAGACATTTGAGTGCATTGATGTGCAGCAGACAGTGATTAGTATTCAACCAATATTGAGCTATGTTAATGTCATTCAGTCATCTGACTCAACTTCTCCAGGACAATGTACATTGACCTTTGAAGTAGAAACTTCACATATTCTAAACTGATATTCAATTTAGCTATATCTTCCTCAAATTGAAGTTTTCATAGCAGTAGCTAGCATTTGTGGCCCACATTTGTTTTTTTGTTACCTTTTCGTTCCCACAACCTATTAAAGCTTTCTTTAATTTCCCGAGGTGAGATTGTTAGGTGTTGAATATATGGTTATTTTTTAACCCTGGTGTCAGATTGTTTATAAATGCAAGTTCTCAATATCACAATAAGTAGTAGTTGTTAAGAGATCATCTATTCTTTTTGTGAGAAATGTTGCATACACTTATAATTAGTTATTTCCAACTGTTTCTAATATCACATTGCTATTGAGAAGAAAAATCTTTCCACCACTGAGACTGCAGTTGTTGCATCCACACACTCCTCTCACCTGGCTTGCTTAAACTGCAGATTCCTAGGTGCTAACCGTGCATGATCTCTCCTGCTGTGCGAGTTGTTTGGTTTTCAGGAGAGGATGAGATTCTTTTGTCTGGTCTCCATCTGCCGACAGGAGCACAAAAGAGTTGTTGGATATTTCGCTTTGCTAGCCGTCTACTTTTTTTAAGGAGGTAACTCCCAGGTTGTAAGCTCAATCAAACTTATTGAAAGTATGGCTACCTCTCAAATGGATGATATTTCTGTGACATTTGGTCAACCTAAGGATAAGCAGCAATGCACGACTTGTTAGTATCTTTGTTTTAACATCTTCTACAACAATGAACATATGCACAACTTGTTAGTATTTATATGCATATGCATGACAATTTCATATTGTCGTAATTATCCACATTCCACTTGTGGAAGCAAAAGTTTTTACTTATCTGCTTATACAAAAGTTGAAATGTCTCTTGTTCTAATAAGTCTCTAATATATGTCTTCTTAGGCTGAGATGTTATGAATCTTTTCAATCTCCTTTCTTGAATAAAGGTTGCTGATATAATGTAAAAATTCCATTTTGCGCAGTTCTCAGGCTTTGAATTAATTAGATGTCTTGAAATTTTTTTGATTGCTGTGTGGATATTGTCACTGTTTTGTATGATGTGTGTTTTAGATAGAAGTTTAGTTTTTAATTAAGTTACTGCTTTGCTTGCCCTTCCAAGGATTGTTTATTGTTTGGCGGCTTTAGGTAGATTTATGATTGATGTGTTTCAAAGCAAAAGTGTACATCAAGATCATCAAACAGCTGTTAAGAAGCAGCTCCTTGTTATGTTGGTTATAGCTTGTGGATGGGTTTTTAAGAATTTATGTTATATTATGTTTTTATTAAACGCTTAGAATGGTGCATTAGCTAATGTGGATGATCTTGACAGTTGTAGACTTGGTATACTGGAAAGATTATCGTCTGACTGGAGCTGTGTTTCTGAGTTCATTCATCTTCCTTTTGTCTCTGGCCCTCTTTTCTGTGCTGAGTGTGTTGGCCTACCTGCTGCTCATCACCCTCACTGTTACCTTGACCTTTCGATTCTACAAGAACATTCTTGCTGCCATCCAAAAGACAGGAGAAGGAAACCCATTCAAGTAAGTTGAAACTTTTGTTTTTATGTTAATCACCAACAATCTGGTGAAAACTCACTGTTTGGTGACTGTCTTATTTATGCCCCTCCCATCTTTATTTTCGAAAGGAAGTACTTGGAGTTGGACATTGGACTGGATGAAAACAAGACTAAAACTGTGACAACAAGTGTGGTCAAGCATGGATCGGCTGTCCTAACTGAGTTGAGGAGATTGATCCTCATCGAAGACATTGTCGACTCACTCAAGGTTAAAAATACTCATTATCATTCATTTGATTTTTCATATGAACATTAATTAACATTTATTAATGTATTCAGTTTGGATTGTTTTTGTGGGTCCTGACCTACGTTGGTGCTTGGTTCAATGGAATGACCATTGTCATACTAGGTTGGTTTGTTATTGAATTGTTACAGGTGATGTTTAGACATTATTGCAAATGTTTACCATACTGTAATGTGATAAAGTTTTTACTGTTTATTAAATGCTGATTACGTAGATCTGACATCCACGACTATCAAATAATTAGATTATTCAGCACATTGTAAAATGCTTTGTATGGATTGTAAACAATATTCACTATTAACAACTGAATTATTTAAAAAAAACATTTGAAAAGACTAGAAAGATATTATAATTTGAATTTATTTATAAATTTATGCTTCACAGTAAATGTTGCTATCTTCACCATCCCAAAGTTTTATGATGTCTACAAGGTATGTAGGCTTTGGTTTAGTAGTTTTGCTATGAGGCCCAACGCTCAATGATGCTGTGGTATTTTAGGTTGAGATCAACAAGTACTTTGACCTGATGAAGAGAAAGATTCAAGAAGTGACCAAACTGTGAGTTTGTTTGGGAATGTCTCCTCATTGATTACTTGAATAATAATGTATGATTTATTGCAGTGTCACAGAAAAAATGAAGACACTTGGGAAGAAGAAGACACAGTGAAGACTTTTTTGGTCTCCTACATAAATGATATCTGCACTTTATAAGCATTTTCTTCTTTCTGTCTTAATTTATCTTAAATGTTATCTAAGCCAAGCTGTCAGGTGTAAATGGGATTTAAGATCTCTTTGTTTCGTTAAATGAGGTTTCACTCAGTTGTAATTTTTCAGTCCTGAACGCTCTCAAGTATTTTAATGCGCTTGTAACGCTTCACGGCCCTTTTGACTTGCTACATCATCACCGTTACCATCTTCGTCGCGCGCTAATGTGTACAATCGAATTGAAATTTGTTCCTACACATGCCAGTCTTTTAGTGCAATCAAATTCAACAAAATCTTCTGGTGCCACATTTTTTTATGTCACGTCATCTCAGCTTGATAATTTGTAATGCCATAGAGTTGAAAGGCTAGATTGGCAAGATATTGCAACATTAAAATTTCTTGCTCCATTTCGTTGTTAATTTATATGGGTGGGTGGATCGTGCAGAATGTCGACTTACGATAGATGTTGGAAACATGCGAAAGCAGTCGAGTTTGAGGGATGACAGTATTTGATTAATTTAGAAACTGACAACGATATAAAATTACTCAATTTTAGAACTTTCCCGCCAAGAATACTTCCAGAAGCTTGGTGGTGTGTGTAAAAAATGCAAAAATATTTTTTATTCAGCGTGACTCGTTTTTATGTTATAGTTATCGTAGATATTCGTGTATAACGCGAGACTTGTGACAAAAAATAAGAAAATTGTGCATCACGTTATATTCGCGTCTATTATTTTCCTTAATTTATAGAGTGAATTTCCATCTCTCGCGTTATAATCGGGTGGCGGTATACTCGAGTATTTATTCGAATAAGAATTGGGGATCTCTGAGTTAACAGCCATATTACTTCCTATCGCTCCAATTAATTAATCAATTTATTTAGTCTATTGTTTGAGTGCATCTTAGTTTTAGAGGTTTTAAGACGTAAAAAGTAATCAATTGCTTCATGGTGCTGGGAAGTGGATTTCGGCGGCTTCTGCTTCGAACTGAGCCTCAAAAATTGAAGCTTGGCTTTTTCATTGGCATTCAAGGGTCTTTCTAAATTTTATAAATGACTCCACAGCAAACACATCCACTCGAGGACCGTACGGTCTGAAGATGGGATGCCCGATTTGCCCAATCACAGGTTACTGCCGGGCAAAATGTTGGGATAGAGACGGGACCCGTAATGGAAAGAAGCTCGTTAATGAAAGGTTAATACGTCAAAGAGCCCACAAGGGTCTCGTGCATAGCCCCCAGTTGCTTATCCCGATAGAAATATATATGAGTTTGTGTAAAAACTTTTTTGTGTTTTTATACTTTATTCATATTTAGTGATATATCTATAATATATTTAAACATTTATTATTATATATATTTATAATATAAATAAAAATTTAGTCAATACTTGTAATTACTTATATGACGGGCTTCCCCTTGCGGGACCCGGCTGGTGCTGGGACCTTGAATGTCACTGGTGATATATCATCGAGACCCACCTATATAAAACACGAAGGCACAATCGAAAAATGTGAAAAAGGTTGTGAAAAAGGGGTCATCCACAAAAGCGAGGGGGTCTTCACAAGCGGACGTGGATGTGGAAAGGGTAATTGCTTTTGCCGAATCCGTAATTAAAAAATTTAACTAATTCTTAACATTTGTAAGTTTACGGTTTTTAACGATTTTATTTTCATTATTTTAACATTCTCTTATTTACCTTTTTAAGAATAATTTTGGAAATGGTGCAAAAAAGACGCTCCTCAAATCAAGACAAACATTATCGTCATAATCGATGGGAATAGAAATAAATCAACCACTGACAACCAAGAACATATTGTTAGTTACAAATTTTGCAGACCGACTGCAATCAAATTTTTCAACGGAACAATAGAATTGCTTATTCATTAAAATAATCTTATACAAAAATAATTTTGTATGCAAAAATTCGTATGTCTAAAAAATAGGGAAGGTGATAAAAAGCGGACAATTGCCAACAAGGGGGAGATTTTCACTGGCTTTAAACTAGAAGCATCTTGTGCGAAGGTTTGCCTCCCCTGAATTCTGGTTAGAAGCAACAAAAAGGTCATCTCAAATTGCGCGAGGGTTTCATCACTTCCACATGGAAAAAGCTGAAATAATGTCCTTGCAATGCGAACTTTTTAAAAGCAGGAGCATTTGAATTAATATATCTGTATGTCGATGACTCCAGTCATAATTTTTAAGTATTCAAATAACATTGTTAGAGCAAATTGGACAGAAAAGTGTGAAAATATTTTTCATTTTCGGAGATGGTTAATACGTCTCGTGTTTTTCATTTCTGTTATGACTTTTAAATGGGGAGGACATTCTCAAACATTTTTTGCATGCTGGATTATTTTTAAACGTGTTTTTTACTTGTATAATTATCTCCAGTACATTTATAGAAGACAGTACTTGCAGTTGTGCTTATTCCTTGACCTTTTGAAAGGCAAACACTGACATTCATAATATTTACATATTATATAACATATGAATACAATATTAAGCAAACATCAGATAAAGTTATTGCATTTTTAACAATTTTGTTAAAAGAAAAGTTTAAATTTCACAAGAAATGATTTCAAGAAACAAAAATTACACTGCTTGTTTGAATTTATTGTCTGAGGTCATAGTATTTTTTAATTTCAATGAGAAGCTAAATAAAATTAATACGTGAATTAAAAATAATAATAATTTTCAGCAACAAATTTGCAAAAAAATTATTCTACATAATATTTGAAAATATAAAGCGTAAAATATGTGTTCATTTATTTGAACAATTTAGAATAGGATAACTAGCAAGTAAATGAGCAATACATAGACACACATAATGACCGACCATATTCACACGCACATAACCAGTAGGAGAATGCAACTTAACTTTTGTGTTTCATTGGTTCAAACGGGCTTAGGTGAGCCGTAAAGACCTGTATGAATGAATGCACACCTTTTGCAAATTTGGATTTAGGCGTGCACTGCGTCGATGTGTATTTATTGCTGTTTGAAATTCATGTTGACATTCCGAAAGATTTTCAGATGATTAAATGACATATTTAGTAAATTAGCTTTTGCGAACCTTAAGTTTGAGCCAATTACAGGTATTTTAATGGATTTCTCGTTAAATGAAGCAAAGGTAATTGATTCATATTTTCCATTCATATATTGACTTTGAATTTAACACAATTTGTTTTTTCTTATAAACACGATCAACACATTGTGATATCTCATAAACATTTGAACGTACGAACTGCTGGCTTTCTACATTTTCAAGATATGGGCGATGTTCATATATAAATAAAAAAACAAACAGATTTAGACCTTTAATAAGAAACTGAAGGCATAAGTACACTCTTATTATCACTTCTAACATCAGTCTCAAGTGATTTTATCATATCACAGCAGGGCGAGCCACCTGTCCGATGACTGGTTGCCAAAAAATTCGTCTTTATAAATAATTGCCGATTATTTTGTGATGATTTTGTACGAATGCTTCACAGTAAACAACTTCATTTCACAATTAGAAAAAAAGTATCATTTGAAGCTCCTTTGAAATATTGGAATTATAAAATATGATAAATATGTTGATACTTTGGATTATAATTTAACATCGCTTCACGAGAAGTCATGCAACAACGATTTCTTAACAACAGAATCATCACAACTTTTCTCAGAGACACTTGTTCAACTCATATGCGATTTGAAACTGTTAAATTTACTTACGAATTTACTGAATTTCACATTCGTTCCCTCAAAAAGCGATAGCCTCCATGTCAAGACCAACTGTGAACAAAGACGATGTGACCAGTGCTAACAGCGGCAGAATATTTCCACTCTTCAGGGGAAGTAAAAACATCAGCCCATCACCATCTAAAAAGTCAAAAATTACAAAAGAACAAACAGATAGTATTGACCCTAAAACTACCGCCAACACGAAACAACAAGCTTCTTCTAAGTCGAAACTCTTCGGAGATATCTTCAAGAAAAGTGAGAAATTAGCGAAACACAAAAGTAGCACAGGAGTCACTCCTGATGTCATTGAAGAATCTTCAAAAGTATTGCATGATCTCATCACACAGACTCCTTGCGAATGTATACTTGAACCGTCTGCCGATAAATATGACAGTTCCAACGAATCGATTGTTAAGCAGGCAGGCTTTAAGAAACTCCACTTGACTAAACAGGATAGTTTCGACCTTGGCCCAATCGAAATTGATGCGACTTGCAAAGCGGATGATCTCGCGTTTCCAAACCCAAATGTGATTCAAACTAAGGCGGGACTATGGAACAGAGTAGCTAATCGTTTCAGATCTCGAAAAGCGGACACAATTCCTTCATCCATGAAATCACAGGAAGAGAAGGCTTTTGAAACGAAAAGAAGGTCCGCAACGTTCGATCCTAAGCATCCATTTCCTCCTGAAATCGGCGAAAGAAGGTTTAAAGATCTTAACATGGCAGATTCATTCGGAATATCGTCCAAAAAGGTTTCTCAAAAAGCCAAGTTAACGAAAGGGACATCAGCCGATTCAGCACTTCAAGATGTCGACAACCACTACAAGAAGAGATTCATGCTTGCCAAGATTTTTAACCGACCTTCCAGTCCTCGTCAAATGAACAAAAGCGAGGAGACTCGGAGCAGGAGTAGAAAAATTGGTCAAAGTCTAATGAACGAGAGAATCGTTGAGATGCCACCTGGTGGACAGACAGCTAAACAGGTGGTCGACCCTCAACAAAGCAGGAAAGTCGATTCCTTTTTTGGCAGACTTAGAACCAATTCAGATACCAATTTGCTGGAAACCATCGCCAAGAAAAGAAATATTTTCAAGCATGGAAAACAGGTCCATGTTGGTAAAAAAAATGGCGTAAAATTCTCAGAGAAGGATGAGTACCCGAGTGTTGGAGGTTGGTTGAATTGTGATTTAAAAACGAATGAGTTGTCAGAAATTTGTCTATTTACTTACAGTTGGAAGGGATAGGAGGCTAATAAAGCAAACAATCTCAACAGAAATGTTGGCATGTGAGTGCATTGTAAATTCTCAATGGACTAACTGTAAAGTTATTATTGTCAATAATTGAAATGATGTCCTAAATGAGAATTCGATTCAAAAAGTTACTTAAATAAGATTTAAAATAACGACACTTTAAAATACATTTTATTTCTTTTGTTTAGTTAAAGATAATGTTGGGGAAAGGTCCTACGACGTTGGAGATTTGAATTCATTAGGAAACAATTTTCGTGCCAAATCCACTCCTGACATCATAAACGACGATTTCGGCTTTTTCGATAAAGAGTACAGCAATCTCGAAACACTTGATGTTCCTCATCTTTCAACTCATGACATTCGACTCATTGACTCGTACCAGCATTCAATTTCTTCCATCGATGATCTGAGTCACTTGGAGAGTCAAGGATCCGTTTCCCCCAAAATGCCAAGTCATCCTCCCCCACCACCTCCTCAGTTTCCAATCTTTCCAGCGCCTCCTCCTCCTCTGCCACCACGAAACACACGACCTTTGCCAAACTCGTCATGTTTCAGCGAAGTGCTTAATCCACAAAAACTCCCGATTGATGTTGAGTCTGTAATTCAACTCGATAGAGGTTCAATTCCTTTAGCTGTTTCCCCAACTATTCCAACCGAAGAGAGCACTGAGCGTGATGGTGCTGCTCCAGTCCCAAATAAAACCAACAAAACAGACTATCGCCGAGCATCTGATGTTAAAGTACAAAACGATAAAGAATGGAATACTGAATTGCAAAGAATTTCGGATAGCTCCCATTCGCGGGTAAGTGCTGATAACAACTTGGACGGCATTTCAACAGTTTGTTCTGACGTTCCTTGCCAAGCACTTCCCTTTATCCAAATAGTCCAAGAAGAAAGAATGTTTTCAGAGAAGGACATCAAAGTTTCGTCATCAAACTCTTTCGCAAACGTTATCGATCCATCATGCAACCTTTCAGAGTGTGAACGACTCGACCTCTTGGATATCAACCCTGCATCGAATCGAGAGTGTCCGAGTTCTAATCTTGCCTCAGTAAAAAAAAGTGTTGTACGATTCTTAGACAATTCGAACATCAAAGATGGACTCGAACAAGAAATAAACAACAACAATTTTCATGTCGATGTCAGCTTCAAACCAAGACACAGAATGTCAGCTCACAATTTCACAAACAAAGATGGCGGAGAGAAGCAGTCGTCAGTATTCGGACCAATCAAAAAGCTGCGTAGAAGAACAACCACCATGGTCCCAGAAATCCAAACGGTTTGTTTTAATTTATTCCACAGATGGCGCAAACATTTAATTATATAAATAATAAAAATTAGTTTTATTATTATCATTCTATTATAATTAATACTATTGTTATTACTATGATTATTATTATTATTAGTTGTAGTAGTAATTCTCTTATAATCATAAAATATAATACTATTTGCGTCTGCTCGTATTTAAATCATGTTTAATAATAATGCTGCAAATTATTTTGAAATGTAACATAATCATTTAATTACATTAAATTAAATAAATTCGATCGTTGAGAAAATATTACTTTATTTGTCGTAACGTCTTATCGTTATTATCGTCATCATTCTTGGGTTGACAACGAATATCATAATGAAGTAAATAAATATTCGAACATCAAAGAATCACTAACAGTTCCAAACATCTATTCAATATTCCAGTTGGACATTTAGGAACTACATTAATTAATAAATAATATTTAATAAATAAATTATTAATAATAACGATTAAGTTTCAAAGGAGACAAACCACTGTTTCTGTAGCCAACTCGAGCTACGATGAAATAATTGGATTGTGTTTTATCATTATTACTGTTTTCAAATACAAATTATGGTCAAAAATATTTTTATTTGAATGTTCAATTATGTTGTGGAAATAGGAGATCATTAATATCTTATACAGGATAAATGCCACAGAAATCGAAATTGATTCAATTAATCTGCTCGACACAATTTACCACATTAAAAATCAATTTTATCGTTCCGACTAAACTTTTGTATGTGCGTCTTTTACCAGAAAGATTTTCTCAATTTCAATAAAAATTTTAACGAATGCCATCTCGAGAGTCTTAAAACAGATTGAGCTTTGATCAGAAATTTCCAGATCTTCTAAATGGTTACAATTTTGTTTATTTCTTTGTTCTCTTCAATTAAAACCCGCTGCAAATCATGTTCAATTGAACGGGACCGTCGTCGAAGAGTTTCGCAGCCATTTATATCCATTTATATAGCGCTTAGTTTTAAGGCATCCCCGTGAGAGCATACGATTGTCACTTGAACTGACGGCGTTGCATGCAGGTGGGAGAAGCATCGAATGATTTGAAAGTGAAGATTGCTTTCAGATGACATTTTCAAAAACGCACTTGACTCGAGAGTTATTTAAAGTTTGAAAAGCAAAAGAGGATGTTGTAAATAATGTGAATCTAATTAGAAATAAGTCGAAGAAGTTACTTCTTTTCGAAGAAACATAATGGCGCTTATGAAGAATTGCTGGTCATTAATTTCCTTTTAAGCATGTTGTAAACGTTGTATAATAAGCATCAGAAGTCTATCTGGCCCCGAAGAGAAATAAGCGTTTTGTTTATTTACGTGGAATAACTTCAGCGCATGGAATCGCCTGGATTAAACGATGAATGGGCAATAATCACTTCTCAAGAAAGACATCGTGCACTTCTCTCGCAACTCAACCGCAGACCTTCAGCACTCAGTCCCTGCCCACTGTGACCTCGAAAGATCATCCTCAACAGAAGAAAAAGGACAAGAAAAAGAATGCTTCGAGCAATCCGAGAAAGCAGAGCAATTGTTCAAACTCGAATTTTGTTCAACCGCTCATTGAGTATCACACTGAGAATCTCAACTTGACTTCCGAACTTCAATCAATTCACAGCACTCCCCTAAAACAACAACAACAACAGCAAGAAGACAAAAGGTCCATCAATACATCCACTGTTTGGCACACTCAGGGATCGAATGAAAGATTTGATTCTTTTATTAGCTTAGAAGTTGATGATGATGATAATGATGACTGCGGTGAAGATGACGACGTGGTTGGGGATCTGGTCAATTTCTCATCGAAGCTTCCTAGGGCATGTTCTGCGAAGAACTTCAGTGATGAATCTTTTAGTGAATCACCACGTCAGATTGTCTTGTCTCAGAGTTTGAATGCAGCACTCATTTCTAAGTCATCCAGTCTCGATTTCACTTCCGCGTTGAAGAAGAGGAAGTTTTCCACTCCTAACATTTTTTACCATCACGAACTCCGTTCGGAAATTTCTGACATTCCCAGAAATAAAATCCACAAATCACTCCAGTCCGGAATATCAGCCCGCAAACAATCCGCAAATAGCATAAGTGACCTGAAACTCAATTTTGTCAAAAAGTCAAAACTCCTGGAAACGGACTGCAAAGCCAGTTGCAGCACAAACAAACAGCGACCCAGTCTCCCTTCGCTGTTCTTCCAATTAAGCAGAAGAAGCTCAACGAGTCCCTCAGTCGATAGTGCCTCGCAGGATTTGTTTGATTTCCAGAGAAATTTTCATCGTGACTGGCAGGTGGGTCTCGGATGATGAGGATGATGATAATGATTATGATGATGTGATGAATTAACGTTCACCGCTGAGTAAAGAAATGAAGTGGACAAGGAGTTCAGGTTAAATCAAACAGATTTTGGTTTCGTGATATTATAACTCGGTTCTGTAACAAGTTGTAAATTGAAGTAACGAGTTATAAATCTTTGACATCACGGTATGAGTCGCAAGTGAAATGTACAATCTTTCAGGTGGTTAATGTACTAAAAATAAATCAAATTAATCTCTACGCTCAAATGCACCTGCTTCTAACAATCAATAGCAGGTCCCGGCAACATAAACTGAGTTCATTTTAAGATAAGACTGAAAGATTTCTTGAAATATTTCCGTGACTCAAGTTTTACTCCCAATTTGCTGTTGCCTCTTTTTTACATTCATTCTTCAGTCTCTAGCGTAAATGAATGGATGGATTGTCCGTTGATTGAGGATGAATGAAAAATCACGAGCTTTGAAATGAAAGTAAAGCGGTGTTGTTGTTGTTGGCAACAGAGATGAAATAACATGCATCCAGGTGCTGCTTAAAAACCTCTCGACACAAGGTCATCTCAAGGTGACCTGCCACATTCACCTCATCCATGTATTCATGCATTCATGGGAGATGTTCTTTCTAATCACCATTAGAGTTTTGTTCGGAAAAACGAAAAAAAATTTCATTTAAAATTCACATCGAAATGCAAACTCGTTGTGTAATTATTTACTGAGATCGTAATTGAGTTACCAAACTCATGAGAATGTATTGGCCGAATATCTCTGAAATCGTTGAACATTTATTAGGTTTTCTCTTTATTAATATTAGATCACTTGCCATGAAAGAAGTGATCATTGAGCTGTCAAGATATGGTATATGAGTTCATATACATTTAAACATCATGAGTTTGTGCATTTAATAATTCCATTCGTTAAAACTTGACAACGTTTTGTTGATGGTGCGCTTAAAAATGATCACTTTAGGTTCATCTGCTTGAATTGCATTTCTGGGTGCAGAAAGGAAATCCCAATGAATATTAATAAGCCAGAAGGTCGGATGAAATGCTAGTATGACATTATATCACGTACATATATATATACATAATATCTACATTATATCACGTACATAACATGACATGAACATTAAAATTGTGATAATCGAGAAAGCACTGATTCTGGTTATTCAGGAAAGCATTGAAGGTGAATTGATGAAGAATAATCACTTCAACATAAGGGTGGTTAATCTGTGATTCAAGCTTTATGATGAGGAGACAAGAACTATCCAAATGATTAATTCTTAATCTGCAGAGATTTAAAAATTAAAAAAAAAAAGATGTTATTTGTAGCATATTCTCCTTAAGCCATTATAAATTAACTTAAAGTTATGTTGACAAATTGCAAGTTGCTCCATCAAAGCGAATTTGTATCTTTAATAATTTATCCGACCTTGTTTCCATTAATGGCTCGCCACTGAGATCAATTTAAATGCGAGTCGTAATCCTTTTTGTCCGACGTGTCATGGATCTTGAATGACGTGATGATGACGTCATTTGAATAACGATAATGACTAGTGAGTAAAGGTCGGCTTGACATTCTTATAATTTCCATTGCGGCAGATTTTTTTGATTGATCTCCGGACTTAGAAATGTTTGTAATTAGCCGCTCAAGCTTCAGTGACATTTGTGTGATGATTGAATAAGTTTAGAATGATAACTTAGTGAGTAATTGAGTAATTGAAATCGACCATTAATTCTTATAATCTGCGGATCTCTACCTTTAGTGTGAATTTTATCAGCGGGATTGACATAATCTCCTACATCATGTGCTTACAGGTGTGCATATTAGACAATTGAGATCGTCAGGTGAGATTTCCAGTCTTCAATGCTGCTGTCCAAAGATATCAAACTTATTGATTTGTTGTAGCTGTAACCATGGTAGTTCGCATGTCACAACTCACTTTTGTTCCACGACAGGTTACGAAAATTTTGCTAAAAGCGGGGGTTAATATTGACTTTATATAAAATATATAAATATGCATGTCACTCGTACTCATGTACAATAATGTACATCATGTACATTCATGACACACTGGGTTTAGAAGAGTACTTACTTCATTCTCATAATTTTCCATGCAGTGTTGCTCCTAATAAGATATTAATTTATATTTTCTCAGTTATTATTACAAAATAACACATTACCTCACTAATGTTTATTAGAATGAAACATCTTAACAATTCATCAACAGGTGACACTGAATTGCTGGGTGTGCCATTGCATAATTTGTCACTTAATCTAAATGAACACGAACCAACCTTTGTTTAATTTAAATACTCAGGCTTATAATTATGAGGTAATTTTGTAATTACCTGTTACGGACATTTCTACTTCGCTTAATACTAATCCTCCAGTTTATTAATAGACTATTAAATTAGTTTCTAAGAACTTGTTAATACACTAATAGTTCGAATTTTTTGAATAATCAACGAACAATGTGCTTCAATGTAAGGTCTACCCTTTTCATATTTATTTTTAGAATACAAATCGTATTTTCTTATTTGTTTTAAACTTGATGTCTACCTCTAGGGGCCAAATTTAATTATTTGAAATTTCAAAGTCATCGTTTGTTAATTTTGATACTAACTTCAGAAAACACGCAGAAAATAAAATATGATCGTAAAATACTGCATTTGTTTGCGAACATGTGTTTTTATGATGAAATACAAAACATACTAAACATGACTTTATTAAATGTTTAAAAGAATTATGTAACTAAACAACAAATAAAATTTTACCTATTCTGGTGTCGGTTAAATCGTCATAGTTTTCTGACACTAAATGCGAGTAAACAATTATTTGTGTATTTAAGATGCGATTATTTTTTATGATTCCTTAATATAATTCAATAACTTCTGAAAATATGCTCAGCTCTTCATGACTTGATTGTCTGAAGCTTATTATTTTTCATTCTCAGATAATTAAATGTTCGCTGGCGGTGGTTTTGCTTTCTATTAGTTCCATTTTTATTATAACCTAGCGTACCGTAATATTTCAGCGGCGATTTTCACAAAATATCATTATTAATCTGCTAAACATTTGGAGGATTTTGTACGGTTTTTTTGACGGGCAGGGGGCCAACATGTTTGGCCGAAAAGCTCAAGCAGACGTCAAAAAATCGGCCGCAAAAGTTCTCGACTTAAAGAAAGACACTGTCACGAGGCTAAAACACCTGAGGGTCGTCATCGGCAAGTTATTTTATTTTGTTGGGAATCTTTCTAAGAAAGACAGATTAAGTGCAAATGAGTGAATCCTCATTCATATTGTGTTCTATTGATGCATTGGTATTTGCTATTCTTTATGAGATGGTTTATCTATAGCACTTTCAAACGGTTTTGTGGACATTTTACAAGCTGATCAGATAACATTCTGATGATTTCAACCTTTTATTCTTGAAAATAACAATTATGAAAGTTATGATTATTTGAGAATTTCAATAAAAACCTTGATCTGCAAATAGAGTACTCCGTGTTGTTCATTTAAATAAATTTTACAACACATTAATTTCAGAATCGTACGATGCGAGCGAATCCAAGAACTTCTTTGAACAATTTTATTCTCACATTTTTTTCTTATTCTATGAGGGCTTTTCTAGTGTGGAGGCCAGTCTTGGTCAAAGAGGTTGTTATTGTTTTTAACAAGTTATTTATGTTCCTATTCTTATTGCATTACTGTTATACTTACACAACATAGCTTTCGTATTGCTTTAAAGCATTGCATTCCTAATTCATTGTCAGCAGTACCTCTAATTGTATTGTTATTATATATATATAATATAATGCATCACACAAGTAATGTTCAGTCATCATCTTTGCAGCCAGTAAAGCTCACAGAGAAGAACTTGACTTTATGCTTTTCATTTTTGAGGTTGAGAAATTTTGTCTGATAAGTGTAATATCTGTTGCTTTTGAAACTGTCAACTGTTTCGTTATTATTTTCAGAAAATATTAATTTTTCTCCCTGAAATGATTCACAAGCGCTGGCAAGTTCACAGTATCGGTAATTAATTAATTAATTAATTAAATGATATGTTGGAAATCTGGTTGTTCGAGAGGCATTCAGATGATTTTCTGTAAATCGTAGGTCGAATCATGAAAAAGTTGCTACACCCAGGCAACTCGCTTAAAGTAAGTCATTAGTTTTTGGTAATTAAATAAAGTCTGTTCATTCACTAACTCTAAACATACGGGCTACAAGTAGGACACATCTATGCAGTCTCCCATGCTCCTTACATGGTAGCAATCATTTAACAAATCATAATGTTTGTGAACATTTATATTACATTTTACTCGTGATTGTGAGATGTGTTTTGTGTTACATTTATGAAATCAAATGCAAACTCTTGTTTGAAAGTTTAATGCGTGATTGTTTATTATTTCGTTGATCTTCTCATGTAATCATTGAACCTAATTTACTAGCTGCGGAGGGAGGGCCTAAGGTTGTTTGTCATCTGGTATCAAATCCTCATGGATAACGCCCCCGAGGACTGTCACAACATGTTCTGCAGCCTCGTTTGGGGTGGAAAGTTGTCTTCATCAAGTCAAGACATAGATCTAGATATTTTCACAATCAAAACATTTCAAAATAGTTAGTTTCACTTTGTGCCATGTTTGCATAATATTTTCTGATTATTTTTTTGATATACGGCTTTAGACGATTATTAATTTTATAATTGCAAAAATGTTTTTAAACAGCTAAAGCTTCTGTGCCTGAAATATCTCCTTTAATTCCACCTCAATCAGGAGACAAAACACCGAGTAACTTGACGAGGTACTTTCTCGAAGCCCTGTTGTACTGCATGGTGTCCGAAGTGAGTTTCGTTCGTCGTAGCCGTCGTGTTTACGTTGTAGACGTTTTAAAATATTTTGTTGGGGCGTCATATTTCAGGTCAACAAGGTCGAATGGACCAATAAGGAATCTCGATACTTTGCCTTTATGTTTCTCTTCAATAAATTCAAGAAGTTTTACCTTCTGCAGTTCTTTCCAGACTTTGACTTCAACTTCAACATATACCAACCCAATCTGAGTGAGTTGTTATTAATATTAATTTCAATGATACTTTCAATTTGCTGTCATTAATTCAACTGAGCATAATCTTATAGTTTGCTTCCGTGATGGAGATATTAAGTCTTTTACTTTTCCTAGAGTGAGAGAAATTTTAAAAATACTGCTTCATTTTCAAAGCATAAAGTAAGGTTGATGTCATTGAGTTCTTCTTGACAAATTGAATTACAACGAGTTGTTAACTTTATCAGGAGCTGTAATTAATTGCTTGATTGCTCAAGCTGACTTTTCTAAACCTTTCCTGAATGGTTTGCACCAAACAACCAAATATCTTTTTTTGATGCTTTCTGAACGTTAGGCCCTTCAGTTTAGGAGATGGTTTAAATAAATAAATGAAATTGTGACTGTATTTTAAAACAAGTTAAACTCAACCTATTTTTATAAACCAAGAAATCTTATGGCCAGACACACGTTTAGTTCTAATAGAAAACAACATTTTCGAAAAAATAATTTGTTTTTTTTTGTGTTTTTGCAAGATGAACTGAGCACAACATGCCCACATTTTGCATGAAAATAACTGCCCCTAAAATGCCATATTTTGATTATTTGTTTTATTGATGTAAAAACTGTTTCAACCCATTTCCATAAATTTAAGTTAGGCTATGTTTTGTATTAGGATGAAGATAAACCTGGTATTAATGAGCTACATGTAAGCCTTATTATGCTTATCAACTTCCACAATGAGATAATTTGAGAATTTATAATTTCACCGCAATTATGTAATTAATTGAGCAACCATTTTAAAACATGAAAATGTTTCAAAGATCTACCTGAGCAAAGGAACCTCACCTTGCCTGGAAAGTCGACGATCACAAACACGATGGTTGTATGCCAGGAAATCATTGTCAAATGGTTCTTCACCTACTGCAACTATTTAACAAGGTTATCATTGAGATGGAAATTCATTAATTCATTTAGACAAACCAGTTCATCGATGAATTCTTATTTAATTAAAACAAAAACATCAGACCCAGGAGGAGCGGGCGTCGTGCTACGGATTCGCCCTCGGATGCCGACCCCATTTCTCAAGGAGACGATTTTCAACCTACCGAGATTCGTTCTCCTGCCGACCTCGGGGTGCCCGCGGTGCCCGATCCTTCCGAAACCGGGGGACCCGGCAGCAACAACAGCACTCTCTCTCTGGGAAGTTCTCTCGGAGGCGGAGATAAGCCCGGCGACGTTGCGGCCGAGCAGAATGAAGTCGCGGTCGAGGGGGAATATTTCGGAGGATTCGTGGTCGACGATCCGAACGTTCGCTTGGTCAAGGACATGCTCTACTCCTCGAGAGAGAATATCAACATTGTGCATGAAGTGTTCAGACAAGTGAGCTATTAAGGCTTTTTTGTTGTTTATAATAATTATTATAATTGCAGCGAATTTTAACTACTTTGAAATTAAGATTACCTTGAATTTTCAAAGCACGGTGATTTCATTTCCGAGTCGAGATAATTTATTGTTGTGTTTAGGCGTTTTTGTGGTCAAGCAATGATGATGAATTAAATTCTGCAAGAAGAGCTGTCTTGGTATACAAAGATTGGCTATGGTGTGTTAAGACCAGGTTGGAGTTGCCTGCTTTTTTAGAAGAAGTTGGAAATTATGAAGACCAAGTTGAGGTTTGTTCTGTGGTTATTGCTCCTACGAGTCGTTTGCTTTTTCTTTTACCCGAGATTTCTTCTGAAGGACGAGAACAAACAGAAAAGTGCTCACGTGGGTGCTGGATTGCAGAATGTCTTGAAAGTATTCTTCACAAATTCATCAAATGCTTTCCTCACCTTCTTTGATGTTTCAAAATCTTCTGGGGATCAGAACCATTTATTTGTTTTGAGATTAACGCAGAGATTGGAAAAACAGGTCTAGTTATTGAAAGAAGGTGGATTTGTTGTGGTCTTTTGTAAACGTCGTATTCATCCATTTTAGGTTGAGATCTGCAAGAGGATTTTGAATATCTACAGGTACTCGGTCACAAATCTTCACATGGATGTTCAGACTTGGTAAGCATTTATTGTGCACTCGAGCATTATCTAATGTCTAATATAATAATGTGACATTTAACATGTTATTGTCCTTGGCGATAAGAATATTTGAACGCGACGTTAAATTTATTAATTTAGTGCATCGAACGAATTTTACATCTCATCCTTTCCTGATCGGTTCGATTGATTTCCATTAGTTTACCAATATGCAGTCGAAATTTGTTAAATAATTTCTCAGGGAACAGCTGTTGTTTGTCCTCTTGAGGGTGACGTCGGTCGTCATGTCGCACGACTGTCCGTCATCGGGTCCCGTTCCAAGTCTGGCTAAGAACCTTGCAGAACCTTTGTTCAAGGTTTGGTGTAGCAAGTTTGTTGGGGTAGTAAATAGAATAAAGATGACATAATGAAATAATGAGATATTTGAAACTGCTTGACCATCATGCTTTTGACATTACCATCTATTGTACATATTTATGATTAGTAAAATGATGGCATTACATCAAAAAATATTTGAAGTAATTCAATGTTTACATTGTCCAACTTATTATCATCCACAGACTGTTATAGTTACTTGGATAAAAGCAAACACCAACTTCGATGTGAGTGTATCTCTGTGGCAGCAATTCACCATGGTCTTGTCTTCTCTTACTCACTGGATTGATCTCATAAAAGAATGGGCTGTGAGTTGGATAGTTTAAGATGAAGTAACAAGCTTATATTATTATTATAAAGAATCATTGCAATGCATGCAGAAAGTGATGGATGTGATGACCAGAATATTTAGCAAATTTGTCTACGGCCTCAACCTCAATGACCTGCCCCTCGACAGACTGACAGAACAAAAAGTCAAAAGACTCAAGGGCACTCGAGGTACCTGAAAACATTGCATTTCGTGTTTAGTCGGAATTATACAAGTTCAATCAACAAAGGGTCAATTGATCTTCTTATTTAGGTGCTAGGTCTGCATCCAGAGTTAAAGCCTCTTTGAATCACGAAAAGAACAGCGAAGCACAAAAGAAGGAACAAGATCTCAATCCTTTAAAAGGCAAGGACTTTTACAGAAAATAATTTAATAATACTTTGGGAACGTGTGTTTCATTTTTCGACGCCTGCGCAGATTCTTCAGCATTTAACGCAACCAAAGCTGCGAGGCAACGTTCTCGATCGGGCGACATTTCACCCTTGCACTCTTCAAATGCCAACGTTGCCATGGAAGCGAGCACCTCTGATCCATCTGGAAAGGCTTCTAATTTTCTGAATTTGCCAGCAGATGGAGTTGCTGGTAAATAGTTATTTAAAGTACATACAGTCAGCAGATGATGATGCATGTGGCTGTTTAGAAATATACTTTGTTGGATGTTCTTTATTTATTAAGTTGTGAAAACATTAACATCAATGCTAATTAAATCAAACATTGAAATGTGAAAATGGTCAAATTGAAAATAAATCAAAGAATGACATGATCCTAGCATGTACTAAATGCATGTGTTTATTGGTGTATCTTTTATTAAACTAAAGAATTTCAATTCTTCCAGGATCACCTGCAAGTATTGTGAGGAGCAGCAGTGACAACAGCCTTATGTTGGCACTTGCAGATAGTTAGTAAATAATAACAATAATAATAGTGAAAGTTAATTTGAGAAAGTTGCTGGCAGTTCGGTAAACAAAATCTTATACTTCATTAGGACAGAAGAATTCAAATTCTCTTCAGAAAGAAGCATTGAATGCCATGTCAGGCAGTGATCGCTCTTTGCCTGTCTTAAGCCAAGGTTGTTTGAATTTCTCATGAAATCTTTGCATAACGAACTCTTAGCCAGTTATTCAATCTGCTCCATTTTGCAAACATTATTTATTTATTTGATTAAAGTGTGTTGCACAACCAATATGATTTGGACTTGAAAAGAGTTTGTAAGCATAATTTCATAATAATTTATCATCCAAGCATTTTATTTCATATTGTTTCTTCGTCTTTTTTAAAAGTAAATGAAAGCTTCAGATTGTTTATGGCAAATAAAATCAATTAATTATTTCTTTGTTGCAGAGTTCAGCTCGTCAGACAACATTCATGTGCAGAGTATGAAGTTGGTGGCTGATAATGATGATGAGACTGTCGACAGAACAACTTTGCAGATGAACTTTGAGAATCAAGCCGATCAGATTCAGAATGATGAAGCTGTTGAGTTCTTTGAAGAGAAATCTTTTAAAGGTGAAAATCACTTTCTTTTTTAGAAGTGGCATACCAATATTTTGAATGTAAATATCAAAGTGTAACATATAAGTGGTGTTATAATGCATCGCACGGGGAGAAATTGTCACTCAAATTTTAATCTTATGTGGCGAACAATGGTAATTTAGAAGGCATTCATTTTTATGTCATTTAATCAATCAGTCGAGGCTCACCTTGCAAAGATGGACGACTTCTCGTACGCATCGTCGCGAAGTGGTCACGATACAGAGAGTTTGGGAAGTGTGGAAGTTCATAGGATTTCCAAGGTACCCTATGTCAGCATGCTCGAACAGGTGATAATCACGTGGACAGAACATGTTATGTCTTCTCTATGTTACGCAGGATAAACACATTGATTTGATTGATTTGTAACTTCTTTGATCTGCTTCAATTTTATATGCAGGGTAATGAAAGCATGACTGGCGATAGATCGGACAACGAGTATCTCCTCGCTAGTGGTCAGAATTTTTAGTGCACATTTTGTTTTTATCATCTGTTTATGTTCATGTATTGTACAGGAGAAGGTGACAGTGCTATGTTTATAGAACACAACAGAGAAGACAACGAAGACAAAATGCACCTTGCATCTGAAGAAGTCGTCGACGACGGCGAGGACGACGAAGATGTTGCCGACATTGTGGACGACATCGTGGGAACACAATGCAGGGACTTTGAGTTGAAGAAGGATGTTTTGCAAGGTTGCTGATTAGAAAGTCAGCCTGCATCATTTGGAAATTTGTTTTTGAATCATTTGGATCTTTGTTTCAGATATCCCGGTTTCATTTCCTGAGCAGCCCCTGTCATCAATGCCTATCCAAGATTCTGATCATCAACACCTGCTGTTGCTTCAGCCCAACGAGGATGTGACATCATCCTTTGATTCATCTTCTCAACAACTTGAACATCTTCAAACCCACTTGCAGACTCCATTTGTTAAGGTCGACACTCAAGGTTTGACTTCCGGCTGGAATGCGGATCTCACGGGCTTGCTGTGGTGCCGACTACTGGGGAGCCTCGGGAACATCAACAACATCGATGATCCGTCCATTCATCTGGCAGCACTCGAATGCCTGTCCGAAATCGTCGAAGTTTTTATCTGCGTCCGTGACAACCAATCCGTTACCGTCGACAACCAGTCATCTCCGCCTCCTCCGGGAATCGTTCCCCCGATACTTTACGTCGCACCTTGGCTGTTCGACGTAAGTTCATTGGAAGTTTAGGGCCTTGAAATAGTTTGTCATTTGCTTAATTGCAGGTATCTATAATCATTACTTGAGTATATAACTTATTTATTGACTAATTAAGTTTAATGATTTAATTTTGACCGTTTTAGTTTATTAATAAATTTCATTTCACGCATTATTTGTGGTTTGTTTGTTTCAGTCACTTTGCCTGGGTAGCAAGTACCAGAGAAGTGCCATGTTATCACTGAGGGTGCTGTGCAAAGTCATCCTTAGACGACACGACGTTGACATTCCTCGGGAGCATCTCGTCAGATTTTACTTGTGTCTGCATCTAGGACTGCTCCATTCCAACGAGGTTGTCAACATTTGTAGAACATTCGTCCTAACAAATGTTTCTTCATTGGTAGCGAGATGTTTATTGCCACCATTATAATCACGTCATCGCTGCTTGAATATACAACAATTTTGCCACTGCCATTGACATAACTTGCGATTACTATTTTTTACATGTCTTACATTGCGAAACGGTATTCGGTGCATAATTTGCATGCTCGTAATCGGAACATTTAATTTGTGATACCTCAAACTTATTTTAAGACGAGCGTGTTTTATGAATATTTAGAGAGCAACCAACATCCTCATCAGACATTGTTCTCCAAGATTTCTATCTCTCGCCTACCCTGGCTTTTCTCTGCTCTTCCTTGATTTCATTCAAGCTGCAGAGAGCACTTTAGCACTTCACAATGGCAGTAAAGAGGTTAAAAGTTGTTTATTCAACTATTGTGAATTGCCTTCAAATTTATTACATTCCAATATTATTTAAATATTTGGATTGATGGCCATTTATTGAATTTTATCTCTTGTTTAAATCAGTTTTCATAACAACCTTTGATGAAAATTAATGAAATTAATATTTAGCCTTGAGTGATATGCGAATAGAATAATTGAATGAAATTTATGATGAATTTGGATGCAAATGCAGATCCCAAGAGTGCATGCAATGGCACTCCTAGGCAATCTGATGACTCACATCAACTACTTCAACTGTAAATTCACTCTTCTTGATCCTGCATTCAACGATCCCACATTGAAATTTGAGGCAGGAAGCATCAAGGTCAGTAGGAAGTTGGATGTTGTTTTTGTTCCATAAGCAGGTGTTATACACCCATAATGTCAATATGGAGCATTAAGATATTGCTCGTTCTCAGGAAACACTGGTGAATGTTCTTTTGAAGCAAGCTCAGTCTGAACCGAAAGGTAGATCCAGGTAGAGTTTTGAATGTATTTGTTATTGTTAAATTGATTTATTGGTGTTGAAACCATTTTTAGGAATATCTGTTATTTAACAGGTGTGTGTCACTTAGTTGCTTGGGCATGTATTTATATGAGGGCTTAGCCAATGGTTCAGTTCCAGAGAAAAGTGATGAGATACTAAGCATCTTGCTGTCATCGTTGAATGTTAGTAACTGAACTTTTAAGTAACAAGAGAACAACTTATTAACATTCATTTTTTTTTCAGGATGACATATTTATAAATAAAACTGCAGCCTCTACTTTGGTAATGTTGACTGATCACGTGGAACTTTTGGTTAAAAAGGGACCAAAATACATTTTTAAGATACTTGAAGTAATTTGATTTATTTGTTTCTTATAATCCATTAAGTACTTTCTATGTAAAATTTTTAAAATACATTTTCAATTATTGTGACCGCCATGTTTGAAATTTTGTAGGAACTGGCTATCATTACCTCTAACTTGACAAGAGAAGTTGAATCCAACAGCTCCAGTTCTGCTAAGGATGTTTTGCAGAAGGTATTCCAGCTGCAATTAATCGATTCCTGCTTTATTACAACTTCATTACTTTTGTCAGGCAATCAGTGAAACATTGTTTACAATCCTCGAATGGTGCATGAAATTACCCCTTCAACTTCTAATCAAAACTTCACAACAGGACGAATTGAATACAAAGAAGACTTTCATTCCACTTCTTGGCAGAATATTCCACGTATTGTTTATCATATCTTGATCATTAATGTACTTGTCAGTCTGGCTCCGTGTTTGGTCCTTTTTAATTCAAATATTTTGCTCGTCTATGATTCGTCGGTCGGGTTACTTGGTGGACGTTATTCATAATGTTCTTAATTCATTACTCGGTTGATGAGAGGTTATTTATTTATTTAAGGTTCTTCAGGAAGTTTTTCTTGGAGTTGAAAACACTCCTCCTCTCGAGGAAGTGAGCAGTGCGTCGACAACATCTCAAGACAGCAATAAAGAGAGTTCTGTTTTCAACACTTCGTCCTCGTCATCCTCCCATCCATCTCACGTCCACGCATCTTCGCTCCTGCTGTCTCCATCTTCTTCATCGACATCTAAGATTTTCACCCATGAACCTCATCAAAGTGATTCAAAATCAATCAAAAGTGGTCCTGATAATAGTCAGTCTCGAAGGTCCATCTTGGCCCCCGAAGGAATCATTTTAAATGATTCTCCTACAAGAACGGGGGCTGATTTTTTCGTCATTCGGTTGGCTGCATCCGTGGTGAGAATTCGTTTAACAAATTTGTGCCAATTTTGTGCTTGCGGTTAGACCTCATTTGTGATTTTTGCTCTGCATATTTTACACAAGTAATTAATATTTATTAATGTCACTTTGCCTAATTAATAATAATAATGAATGCAGGTACTTCATCATCTAGTCAACTACCTTGGTTACTTCCCTTTCTCAAAAGACAATGCGCAGTTGTGTAGCTCAGCCCAGGAGCACTTTGACCATGAATTTTATCATCAGGAAAGACTGGAGACAGAAGCATCCTTATTATCTCATGATCTCATCAGTGAGGATGATCTCTGGTCCAACATTCTCAAAGCATCGGATGTGCAGTTCTTTCTCTTAAATGGACAAACGTTGATGTCAGTCATGGAACTTCCCTCTGTTGGGGTAAGCTTGTGACTTTCTTGTTGTAGAGTGAGAGTTTTGTTATAAGTTTATTGCATTAACTGTAATTTAATAGCCTACAAACTTAATGCTCCTTAAAGTCAAAACTTATAATGTATTTGCTAATTACCAGCCTAATTGATTCAATTCATCCTCAACCAGAATTCCTCTCTAGTTGAGAACAATGGCTTGATTGCTTCCTTCACATCCGATTCCTCCCCTTGGTGCAGATTCATATTCAGAGACATTTCAGGGAAGTTTTCATGGGATATCACTTCTCTTCATCATTTGCCAGGTATCATCGTCTTTACCATTTTGCTTGTTGTAATGGATATTAATTGACTATGTATCCATCTTTATGCTAAGGATGATATCAGTGATTCATTGCAAAGCTTTGTAATTCCAAGAGTAATTTCTAATAATCTTTACTTGCTAATTAATTGCTAAATTTTTTACAAATTTATTATTGATATTCACTTGAAATTTTAGATTCACAAATTGTTTCAATTACCAGCTCCTCCAGTTGAAGACAAAGAAGTTCCTCTCTTGCAGCCTTCACCACCACCATCCCCTGTACCTTGCCCGCCGTCGTTCCCTTTGATTATTGATGCAGTGACTGCTGCGTCTCTCACATCCAGTGAACCCATCCAGCGTGAGAAATACAAGCCATCAACTTTTTCACAGCAGTTCCTCAACACCTTTTCTTTGCCTCTTCCAACCTCCATGGTTTCCTCCTTTTCATTCTTTTCTTCCACTCATTTAGTCACTCAAAAGTTGTCCGCCCAGCCGTGGCACTCTGAAGATTTTCTCGATTCAGTGAGTTCAAAATGTGAATTCTACAGATCCTTCTTCAATTGTGATCCTTAATTCATGTTAATTACCTTCGACACGCAGACCCTCAACTACATCGGTCAAGTGAGTCCCGAATGTCTTTTTGATCCGAGTCGACAACTCAACATTCCATGGGGACCACCTGGTCAAATCTCACTGCCTGTTGAAGATCAATTGTCACAAACGATAGAACAACAGTGCCAAGAAGTTAATAAATACCTCCATTCTCAAAGCAGCAAGAATGAGTTTAGGTGATCCATTTTAGGATGATATGTTAATAATAGTCAATTTATATGCTGCATAAGGATATTACAATTACATTAAAGAGTGTGTTAAGTCCATGGACTTCTGCTTCAGTAGTGTTCAGGTTGACCGAATGGGTCACATTCCGGCACGTGGCAGTAATAACAATCATAACAGTCGTGATGTGTTGTGTTCCGAACCCAGCCTGCGCTGCCACAGGTGCTCTTGGAAGGGAATGCTATATAAATGGTTGCCCCTTTCCCAAATTATGATCCATCTTTGATGCTGTTCATGTGGCACTACATAAATGAAGTGCAATTACTAGCAGTGGTGTTTGTAATTGAGCTCATTTCTTTAACATTTCTCATTCCAGTCGAGCAAGTGCTGCCAGTCACTCCATTCCAAGTCGATCTCAACCGGAATTTCTGCTCTTTAGACGACTCTTCAACAGTTTCGGCAGCTTTTCATGGGAAAGAAGGTTCGCATGACCCGATGATTATAATTCGATGTTTTTCATTGACCATGGAAACTTAGTGTTGTTTTTTTAAACCATATTTTCTTTTAGATCTCATTTTGATCTGGTTCGCAAGAATGAACGTTTTCTTCGAGAGTTGAAGCACCTGGACACACAGCGATGGTAAGAATTTATTATCCTTTTGATTTTAGTTTCAGCCTAACCATTATGCATTTTTATACCTGCTTGACAACAGCCAAGAAACCCACAAAGTGGCAGTCCTATATGTTGGTCCAGGTCAGGAGGATAAGATGAGCATCCTTTCCAATCAGGAAGGCAGCCAGAAGTTCAATTCATTTGTCAAGTCGCTCGGTTGCTTGGTGAGAAATCTTGTTCGAATCGTTTGGATTACGACTTCAGAACTTTGTTTAACATCATTTTATTTTCTTAAGATTTAGTTACTTATTTCATTCAGCCTTCATTAGTTGCAGGACCAAATTGTTTTGCAAGTGTAACCAATTTTACTTTTAATTAGGATTTGGCTGCTCTTCTCAATCTTAGCGTAATGATTGTTTTTTAATCACTTAAATGGTTTTTTTTTGGAGTCAGCCACAATTGTTACATTGTATGATGTCATATTGCAATGCATTCTCTATTTAATTGACTGCTTGAATAACATTAGGTAAATCTAAGAACGCATCAGGGCTTCATGGGAGGTCTTCAGAGTAACGGCAGTACGGGGGAATGGGCTCCTTACTACAGAACTTCCACTAAGGAGATCCTCTTCCATGTTTCCACTCTCATGCCAGGTGCAAGTGATGAAGACAAGCTAAAAAAGGTCAGCCATTCACAATGTTTTAAAAATTAATCATTATTTTTGATCACATCCAATACCAGTTCTTTGAAGCATTAAAATGAATTTACAGTTGAGGCACCTAGGCAATGATGAGGTCCACATCATATGGTCCGAGCACTCCCGAGACTACAGGCACGGAATCATTCCCACCGATTTTGGAGACGTTCTCGTCGTCATTTATCCGCTCGAGTCGGGATTGTTCAGAGTCCAAATCAAACAGAAACCGGGGGTGATTTATTGAAATATTTCTCAAATTTTCAAGTTAGTAAAGCCTATACAAAGGATAATTTGATATGTTTAGGTGCCCCACTTTGGTCCATTATTTGATGAAGCCATTGTCAGTTCAGAAGTATTGGCTGGTTTGGTCAGAGCAACAGCTGTTAATGCAGGAAATGCTCTAAGGACTCTCAAGGATCACTATCAGACTCAGTGAGGCCCTGAATTATCAATCATATGACATTGATCAATTTATAATAATATTTTCTTTTTAACTGAATCACTTTTTTAAGTTGTGACAAATTTAAATGTAGTGCTGAAGCCTTATGTGTATTATGTGCATCTTTATTGAATTCACATGTACTAGATTTACAGATGTATGTACATATATATTGGATTTTTTAAATAATGTGTCATAATTTTAATTAATCTGTAAGTAACTTAAAAATAAGTAACTTGAAAATAATTATATTAAATATAATTTTATTTAATTTTTGCAATTATTTTATGACTTACGAGCCAATATCATTTTAAATTATACTTAAGTTTATTATTGTTATTATCTCAGTTGTTCATTACTTATTCAGTTATGAAAGTAGATACAACCAAATTATGAACATTGCCAAGCAGTACAGAAGTCTAACAACTTTTGAAGACTTTTCATTTGAAATGATCATTCCTGGTTATCAGAAAGGTTTGTCATCTAATAAATGCACAAGTTCGAATTGATGCTCCTTTATTCCTGTTAACTGTTCACTTTAACCTATTGTGGTTTGCTATAATAATATTATCTTAATATGATCAGAACAAAAAACACCTCCAATGTAGGAATTCATGTAGTTGTGGCATTTGCTCCACATTCTGATTTATACATCAAAGACTTTTAAATTGACAAGAAAAAAATGGTGTCAGTTTATTTTGGGGGTTGATTGAAAACTAGCCTATTGTTAATTATTATTGTTATTGTTAATTATTATTATTATTATTATTATTATTATTATCATTATTATTATTCATTAAAAAAGCTCAAAATTCTCAAAGTAGACCCAAATTTTCAAAAGCAACTTTAATACAAGTTGAATTTATTCTAATTTTTCAGAGTTTATGAATTTGGCAATTAACGAATCACTCGGTGATCAGAGTGCAGCCCCCTCTCAGGATTCAAGAACTCCAAAAGGTTAGCCATTCTTCATTCTACATTCAAGAGATCAAGGATCCTGCTTAGAGGACAATTGGGAGGCCATTTTCATCCCTCAAGCCCTGGCATTAAATATTTTAAATCAAAGCATCTCCATGACACCTTGTTTTATATAAAAACTCAGATTTATATTCAATCAATCTTTTTGATGCTGTATAGCTGGATCATAAGTAGGCACACCATAACCATCAAACCATTTACACAGCTTAATTAATTCTAAGGTCTTCTGAGTCAGTTTATTTATTGTTTATTTCATTGATGATGCTTAGCATGATACATATAAAGAATACAGACAAAGAGTACATAAACAAACACATAGAAATATCAGTAGAATTATTTAAAATTTATTAGCAAGCTCAATTAAACAAATGTTTTGTTGATCTTGTCATGACAGTGACAGCTGCTTGATTTCAATAAATGTTTCATTCAGATGCCCCATCAACCCTGCAAAGAAAACTCTCTACACCCAAAGCCAAGAAACATCCCAACAAGAAGCACAACCAAAGCTGACTTGAAGAGCACCAAGACATCGCATCTTCGTTAATCTTGGAGAATGGTTCTTCTGTCATACTAAATTACATCTAATAAATCAAATTTTCAGGTAGCATCTATTATCTGTAACTTTTTAAAGTGTGTTCATCAATTCGACCCATCTTTATCAAAATTGTTTTTTTCCAAACTTAAAAATATTTTTGGAAATTTGTGAATTTGAATTAATGAGTACTTTGCATGGAAATATTTGGTCTCGATTGTCCTTAACTCAGCTTGTAACCCCTATAGATATCCTAGCACGAACGGGATTTGTGCACTTCTCGACAAATTTGTTGTCATGAATTCCAGTTCTCATTCGAGATTGGCAAGTGTAAGACGGCATGCCACAAAGTCGCTACATTTTGGTGATCCAAGCATTGCTATATGTTTCATCATGGTTACGTTTATTGCATAAAATACATTTCACGTTGTAACAGTAGTTCTTCTGTTCACTCCAATGTTTCCATCTGCAAATTAATTGAAATCACTTGTTTTATATAAAAGAATAACATTTCAATCAAAGCAAACAAGTCATAACGACTTTTGTGTTCATGAAAAAAGTTAGTTTAATAATGTACATCTTATCACTTGTCTGGCACAATCATTAAAAGTTAACGAAAATGTTTCGTAAAGATTCTAAAAGGAAAAAGTCAACAAAGGTTTGCTAATCTTCATAAAATGTGTTGGAAATGCAATTAAATTATCTGAAGCTAGGCAGTGCTTTTCCTGGCTAAAATGGCATCAGTCATATCAAAGCTCACCTGCCCCAAAAGAAGGGTGCATACGTTCCTGGTGAAATCATCACAAGTCATGGTGCAGTCCGATTCACTTTTTGCTCGAGCCTGGTAATAAAATAAGAACAAAAATATCCATACTGATCAGTGTGGACAAAAGTTACCAATTCAAATCGTAATGTCGTTGTTCAATTAGCAAACATTTTGGTAACCTTGGACACCGCAACTTGCAGATGATCGGGTGACAGCGTGAGGAGACTCTCTAGAAACCTGCAGAGCATTTGTCAATATCATCCGTAGCGAAATGGATGAATTAATTATACAATTTCAATGTTCTAATTTTAGTGTGTTGACTTACTCTTCGAGGCCCTTTGACTTGGATAAGGCATATTTTAGTTGCCTATTGATGGCATGACATGCACTGGCACTGACCTTTTCACTGTCGTTCTTCAACGTTTCGTTGTTATAAATAGTTTGTGAAAGTTCTACCACATCTGTTAAATAATATGTCATGTATCAAGGAATTGTCTCAAGACTCTGGCTGTGCAAAGCAAATAAATATTTAAGAAGGTTCGCAATAAGAGATAATAAAATTGTGAAATCCAGGCTATCAAGCTTTAAATTTTGTAAAATAGTTTGTGACACCTCTGAGATAATAGATGAAAAAAATAGTGAAACTGAATATCTGGATTGGGACTGCATCAGAGATCCTGAACTGTACTTTCCTCATTAAGATATCACGAACATGCTGAGGTATCATCTTGCTGCAAAATAAATACTTACAAAAATGACTTTATATATTAAATTGATGCTCTATCCAAATATATCAAATGAATATGTTAGGATAACAAATACCTGGCAAAATAATTAACAAATTCCGACATCAACTTTCCAGTAATGCAGTTGCTTCTTTTACCAACACACATTGAAGGATCTTCTGCTAATATTACCTCCTTATCATTTCTCATATTTAAAGAATACGATCATCAAATTACCTCGAGCGCTTTTTGTAAGACATTCAAATGAAAGTTGTATTTTTTGAGAAAGATTGCTTCGATCACTAGCAAGTGCTTTCAAATGTCTTTCCGCCTGCTGAAAACAGTCAGCTTTTTCACGCAACGAGTTAAAGCTGTTAAAAGATATATCATGTATCAAGGATTTCAAAGTAAAAAATTTATATTAATACGTCAAAATATAAACGCTTACTAATCAATTATGAAACTTATTGAATCCTGGGGCTGAACCTGCGCTAGCTCCAAAATAATGTCTTTAAGAGAATTGGATGCACCACATTTGTCTGCGAAAATTAAGCGTATGGAATAAGCGTCAATAAAGCAATACAATAAATTAATGTTCCTACCTAAAAAATGTATATCACTTTCAAGTTTCTCCATTCCTTTTTGTTTATCGCATGCCATACCCGGTTGTCATAGACTCTACATTCATCAAAGAAAAAAGAGCAAAGATTCATCAAGCAAAGAACTTTTGAAAGTTAAATGTTATTTAGGTAATTCGCATGTTGTTGTTTGTTATCGCTCGACCTGGGTTGTTAAACTAGGTTTGCATCAGATTAGAAAGCGATTGCGAAGATGGGCAAGTTTAAAACACCAAGGCAAAAGCTTAACGCAAAGAGAAATAACGCCATTTCGGCTGATTCAAAATTGGAAACCATGTCTCTTTGTCCATCAACGGTAAGAAAAGATTTATTAAATATTTGCCCAGGTCCAGTTAGTGAATGAGCCAAACGTTAATAATTTATTCGGCTTAGGCTAGGCGGTGATAAATGCGTAAAATTTATGTAAGAGATAAACCAACATAGCACAATTATTTATAGTGGTCTGTCTTAAATTTATCTACTGTATTTGCTTGGATATTTATATTATCTAATTTATTCCGTAGTTCTCTAAACCACTTTTAGGCTAAAAATCTATATTTTAAGTTTTCTGAAGTCTTTCTATATGACCTAGAGACATGATTCAAGTTGCATTAAATTCAAGTGTTGCAAATGATTTCATTCAATTTCTCTTAAATTGTGAATCATTGTAACTGTAAGCACAGAAATCAGCTGGAATAAAGGAATTAGTTGCTTCATTTTCCATTATTGTAATAGTCATTATCATTAATAATGAGACATCCTATTTTTAATATTTTCTGTTCAATGTTCTTTCTATTTTATTAATGCAATACCATTTCTTCATCCATTTATAAACATATTGAATGCCAGGCTACAAGACAATATTCTGCATCAGTTAGTGGAAGGTCAATGATATCCTCAAAGTCAATTTTTGACAAGCTGGATATAGATGAACACATGCTGACAAATGATATTGAGATTGCTGTAAAAAGTCAGTTAGGTGCTACAAATGGACAATCTCCAAAAGACTTAGATTTTGATACCAGAAGTTTTGTTACAAGCAAATCATTGAAAGGCCTAAAACTTAAAAAGAAAGATATTCAAAAGTTGAAGCATGAAGTGTGGAGGAAGAGTAAGTAGAAAATATGAACCGATTGAACTATCTTTTTGTTTAATTCATATCGTATGGCATGCAAGTTGGCTCAGAGGGTAGTGTTCCTGGGAATGATGGTAAAAGCAACGGTCGGTAAGTGTTGTGTTCGCAACCCAGCTTGCTCAAAGCGCCTCTAGGATGAGGCGCCATGCAAATGGTTGAGCACTCCTGGCACTTATGCTTATGGTACTTTATTATTAAATACATGTTTATAAATAAACGTGCTATTACTATTAATTACACATTAAAAAAGTTGATTTTATTGCCTTTGCAAGAGGTTGGGGTAATTGAAAGCCACTTGAAAGAAATTAAAGATGCAGAAAAAAGACAAAAAACTCCAGTCACAGGGGACATGAAACCTCTAATTGATGCGCTGCCTGTGGTCGACTGGATCAACAACTCGAAAATTGCTAAAAGAAAACAGTTGAGTATTCTAACATTTATTAATATTATTTATTTTATTACTAGTACATTGTTAAATCACTTTTAAGGGAGGCTAAGCCAAGAAGTGTGCCAAAACAAAAGAAGTTACAAAAGCAGATGTAAGTGCTAATACCAATGTCCTCATTGAACTCTAAAATGGAAGAGAAATGAATTTTGATGCATTTTAACTCTTTTTAGGCTTGAAGGAGTTGACTTTTTCCAGACTGTCCTCAACCATCCGATGTTTAAAGCAGATCCTTTCAATACAATCACTGAACATCTCAAATCCAAAATGGATACTAACCAATAAAAAAGCTTATTCTTATTTGAGTGGTTACTTGAGTGATTATGAAACACTAGTCTGTCTTCCTTTTAACCGTAATTACTTTCATTTCCCTATACTTTTTATATAAAAGTTATCTGAAATGCAAAAAGAAGTGATGTCCAAACCTAAAGAGATTAATTTTATAGCAAGAAAGATGTAATAATAAAGCGTTATTATTATCTATAAATTGAACATTTAAATACAAAAATATTTTCAATTTGAGCCAAATAGATATGTAGGACATAATTAAAAAACATTTTGTTGATTCAGGGAATTGCTCGGTAAAACCGTTCGAGACGGACACACGCATTTTAGATAACATCTTCCAAGACATTGAGGATTTTATTAATAATTTTGCTTTTCTAGCTTGAGAATGTTTCATGAACAGTACTTTCATTTGATTTGAACCACTGGGCAGCAGGATGCCACCCAGATTTAAAAAAAAAACTGTAACATTATGATCATGACCATTGTTTGCATTTCCATCAGCAAATTGATGTAATTGATGAAGGCTGTCGTTCCTAGGAGCCCCCATTTCTTTTTGATCGGGAAACTTGAGTGTGGTATAAGAGGGTATACTTTCCACAAAAATAATCAGGATTACTTTAATACTATTATTTTATCTGAATTGGTTACTTGGAAGTACTGATCTTCTTTATAAATTGGTGCTCTAATTTAATGCTACTATGTCAATATTTAATATATAAGTGAATTGAAATCTGAATTGCATGGATTTCAATTAAAGAAATCAAATGCTTTTAATAAAAGGACGGAAAGAAGAGAACAATAAATTGGTACTTAAGTAGGTTTAATTCATGTATCAATATTGTTAAGAATTATGATGATGATGGTGATTATTATTATTATTATTATATATGGGTGCGTTCTGGAATTGTTAAACTGTGAGTTTCAATGATAGAGTTACATTTAAATATTAAAATCACCCAGAACACATCTTTATTGTCAAACTGTACAATCAAGCAGGAGTCTTAATTCCTCATTACAAGTTTGTAAATTAGTATTTGGTGGCCGATAAATCACTCTGGCAGCTATGCTGTATCAGTATAATTTGATATTTAAGGTGACAAACCACAAAATACTTAAATTTGTTTTTATTTTAGTAAAAAGCAATTTTGTGCAAAATTCATTTCAAAGATATAGCTATGGCAATTGTTCATAGCACCTAGGGACAACACCCAAACAAAACTTCACAGGAAAATCTCCAACACAACACTGACAACTAATTTTTGTTCATTAACATTTATTGAGTTTAACCAGTTTGCTGAGATTTAGAAGAGAGCTATATTCATTGCACAACATCTGGCGAGGAACATTGCTAATATGTATTTTGAAGCTCCAGAAAATAATCGCAAAACTTTGAAGGGTGGATACACGGAATACATGTGCAAAATGAAATTAAAATGGCAGAAAGTGTCTGATCGCAGTGAATACAAAAACTAGGAGAATGTTGCGAAGCAGAGAAAATTTAGAGGGTGGAACGAACAGGGGAGTGAGAAAGTTTGTGATTTTCCTAAGTTCATGAGCGACACAAACAAATACAAAGCTTGTCATAATTATGTTCAGGACTGGGTAAGAGGGAATGAGAACCAGTATTCCGTGAGTGTCGGCAGCCAGCCATATATGATACTGAGCTATGAACAGCTGCAAACCAAATTAATATTAACAGCACTGAGAGAAATGATAATTTGAAAAGATACTCGGATGCTCCCAAGCTTAGCTTAGTAAATAATGATTGATCTAGTAAATAAAATCATAAACTTATACATAGTCACATAGTTTCCCAAACAATGACAAACTTCAAATTAAACAAAATATTAAATATAGGGTAATTAAACAAAATATTGAATATGTGGTAATTAAAAAAATATTGAATATATGGTAATTAAGTGGCAACAAAACCTCAAGTGATATTTTGCCAAACCAGGCAAAAAAGGCACTGAATTTCTTTCTAATGCAGCCCAATGTATTTCTCAAGATTATGTAACACAGAATCTGAAGACAAAAATCAATCCAAATTAAAATTAGGGATTAATGGTAATCAACAATGTTTCAACAATTTGACTAACAGGAATGAAGGCGATATATGAATGCCTTTCATTGCATTGGTCCTTACTTTGACATAGACTTGTGAAGATAGCGTAACACTTGAAAGAATGCAATGCGTAAGCATTATCTTAAATATTTAAAGACTTATTGTAATTTAATCAGTAAAACTCAACTAACAAGGAGACCACATGAAGAGATGGCTATGGATGCCAGTGTGATTAACCTCGAGGAGCTAAGATTACCTCCTTTGGAGTCATCAACAAACTTCTTTATAAGGATGAGAAACAAGGAGAAGACCAACCCATAAATAGAACTCTTGAAAATAAACAAATGCATAATGGACGAACGAATTACTTGTCGCAAAGCAACATTGGCCTTCACTAACATATCTGTCTACACTCCATCTGAATCTCCAATCACGAATTGATTCGTCAGAAGACACGAACAGAGGCTTCAAGAAATATGAGAGGAATATCTTATCAAAAAGCACCTGTGAAACATGATGCAAAGTTTGCATTTTTATGGGATTTATTGAATTGCTGAAAAAAAGTGATAATTCAACTTTCCAGATCTACAGAATCATCAGATAGAAAATCTAAAACATAATGTTTACAAGTTATATAGAGCATTAACCTCAGAGGAGTAAAGGAAAGTAGCAAATAAAATCAAAACAATGATCTTCATCATCAACCACCAGCAGGCCATCAGCCTATCTGAAATGAAAGTACGGCTTAAAAATAAGCATTCGTATTATTTCTATTGGATGTGGCATTACCACAAACAAACAAAAAGCTTAGTGTCTCCAGTGTAAGTTTTTAAAAAGATGAGGTAAGTGATGACTGCGACGACAGGTTGAGTTAAATACAAGTTAAATAGACTGATTCCTTTAGAACCATTTATAGTGAGCAATAAAAATTTACAAATGCAACCTTCATATTAAAATATGGAAACAAGATAAAGTACTTAGAACCATTTATTGAAATAAAATTTACAAATGTAAATGTTATATTAAAATATGTAAATAGGATAAAGTACTTTTCAGTGATGGGCTTTAACTACTTAAAAAAGTAGTTAGTAACTACTCCTTAACTACTTGCATAGTAGTTAACTACTTTTCCATTGACATTTGATAAAATTAATTTATTGGACAATTGAACAAAACATAATTATTAGCATATTTATTTACACCAGTGTAACATTTGTTATGTGCATGTTAGCCGAATGGGTTACGTGCCTGCATACGTCGGTAATGGCAACAGTCGTAATGCCGTGTTCGAAACCCAGCCTGCACTGCCGCCAGCGCCCTTGGGAAGGAGCGCTATATAAATGGTTACAAGAAGCGCCTCTGACTCTATGCATATAGCGCTATATAAATAATTAAGTATTAAGTTAATAAAAGTATTAAGTGTCAACCAATAACACAAACGCTATTCGTATGGCGCTATATAAATGAAGTTACAATTTTCAACAACATTTTATTGTCCAAATTAATCAAAAACAGAAGTATTCAGTGGATGTTTCAGGCGATCTCTTAAAAAAATCATCCTGTATCATCCTGTCAACATGATTATCCGATAATTTACATCGTCTGTTACATAAAACCTGCCCTGCTACACTAGAAAGTCTTTCAACTGCTGCCGAACTTGGTAATGTTGAATTAAGCTTGATGAATGCAGCACAAACAGTTGGATAATTAAGTAGAGTTTGTACATTTCTTGCGGAGTTTGATAAATAATCATTAAGCTGTTCAGCTACCTCATTATCACAAGAGTTTGGTACACTTTCCATGTAGTCATATAAATCATCATATTCACTGTTCTGAGCCGCATTGTCTGCAGAGGTGGTGATTGTTGAACCCGTAATGTCCTGTACAACCTCAGCATTTTTTACACTGCAATGAACTGAGTTTGATAATGATGCAACCTTTGCCATTGATCTACCATAAAGTAGTTTGTATTGCAGATTATCCCTTGCTTTCATTGCATCCACAGTAGCCACAAGATTTAAGGTATTATTACCGCAGCGCTTATGAGGAGGCAAAAAAAGCACATCATCCGCATTATCAATATCTTGTTCGTTTTCAATCAAATCGGCTATACTTTCGCCAACAAGATCTTCAGAAATATCACATAATGGCTCATCCATGTCCATGTCATCAGTAATAGAGTTTTTCTCAACAACTAAAGAAAATGCCTTGACAAAATTAGCTGCATTAAAATCGCAAATTTATATAATGCTTGTTTTATTAACGTCCGTTGCATAGCTAGATGATTAGGAGGGTGCTCCCGCAGCGGGGTTTGAACCCCGTGCCGTCATCGTAAGAGGCGCAGCCTTAACCGTTAGGCCATGCGGGCACACACAAACTACCCATCACTGGTACTTTTTGAGATAAGTTCGTCTCGTGTAAGAAAAAAGAAAAGAACATAAAATATAAGAAAAAGTACTTTATGAGACAATTTTGTTTCCTTTACTCGAGATTGATTGAATTTTTACATCGACAAAATCAATTACACTTTTACTTAAAGGTTAGGTTTCAAACTAGATGGCTCAACAAGTAGAGAATCAATAACACCAACTCACTGTCACTGTTTGATGAAGAGAGCCTGGATGGAATTGCCATGACAATAAAAATTACAACAAACCAGAAGGTAACAAGAGGAATAAAATTATAAAACTGATATGGTCGATTCATTGCCAAGCATAGCAAGGCCACCAGGAAATTGAAACGAAAGATTACCTGTTGCATGATAAATATAATTTTAACTAATATAATAAAACATGTTTAAGTTAAAGTCATTCCAATGTCATCAAATGATGAAAACTAACAGTGCAAAGTCTGTGCAATGAAAAGTCATCCTTGTTGTAAAAATAGGTAAAATGTCCATACGCCGACAGAAAGAGATAAGCCGATGCCATGACTCTAATTGATTGTGAACCTCGTTAATTAAGTCCATAAGTTGAAACACAAGCTGCTTTTGTCATCTAACCTTATCTGCATGTAAATGCTGAGGACTTTACTTGCTCCAGTGAGGTGATAAATGAGTATGACAATCTGCATCCACCCTTTCCACTCGTCCGTTTGACTTCTGTTTAAAACTTCCATCTGAAGGTTTTACTTAATTTACTTAATTTATTCAATTTATACAAAACTAAATGCAAGCTTAAATCACCTGTGAGGTTTTTTCAGTGAAGAAAAGTCCAAGTACCATGAGATAGGTAAAGGGCAGAAAAAAATTTACGTGCGTGTAGTATTTGTTCTCCTTCATGAAAAAAGTCGTCCTAAAGAGAAAATTCAAAAACATTTCAGATTTGATTAAATAACATGAAAATATGCAGGGTAATCACCTATCACAAACAAAGAAATATGAAAGGATGATGCCCAGTTTGGAAATGCAGCACACAATTGAATAACAATCGGTGGCTTGGCTTTCTTCGCAAGTAGGTCGAGAGTGGCTATTTTGAATTGGACTTGCAGGTGAAGCAAACTGGAGTGGGGAGTCTTGAGAATTACATTCATCTTTTATTGTGACATCTTCAAGGCACCTATGATCCTGGCACTTTCTGCCTTGGCAATTTGTCGAATGAAATGTTCCTCCCGTAAATTCTTTACTTTTGCATTGAAAATCGACTGAATTCTTTTTACAAGTGGTTGACGATCTCTGGGTATCGCAATTGTTGTCGACACATTTGTGTTGAGAATCAAACGATGTAATCGAATCCGCAAAAATATGGCAACTTTCTGGGAACCTTTTCATTTGAGAGGTCATATCATGAATCGTATGACACAAAGCGTGTTCTCTGACATCTTTAATCTCGTGATCTTTGCTGTTGAAATTCTTGTGAGAGGTGATGAAGTGACTAAACCCGTTCGAGATGGTCCTGTTGTTTCTCTTTATTGAACTCACTTTTCGACTGAGGTAAGCCAAGTGTTTCCAGAGCATCACCATGAATGCAATGACGAAAGAGGTTGCAAAAAATACTGCGAGAACCATCTGGAGTGGAGTTGGATTTTCTGGAGCAGTGCAACAACTGCCATCATCAAAGTTCATGTAATTATTGCAGATCATGTTCAGTAGCACTTGAACGTCCCATCCGAGAGCTTCCTGTGGAAGATGCAAACCGTCTCCGGAATTCTCCTCTTCGTCAAATTCCTCTCCTTCCAAAGCAGATGTAACTTCATATTTCTTGGCTGTGTTTGTGGCTGTTGTTACCATGGAAACATCCTTAGTAGGTTTCTGATCTTTTTCTGAAAAATACCACCTCAGGAAATGAATAATGTAATTTCTAATTTTAACTTCTTAAGTAAACATTTTAGCAGCTAATTATTTCATTTATTTCAATATGTCCACAAATCATCACACAGAGAAAATATTTGTGCACCCTTTAAACTAACATGCACTTCTTAAAACAAACTTGATTTATCATTAAAATTAATATTTACTCGATACAAAATTCCTTCCTAGGAATCCTTGACCAATTAAGACAGATGATGACCATATCTGTACTCTACTGGAAATTCTGAAATGATTGCGAATGTTAACAAAAGTGGTTCAGTTTTTTTAAATCTAAAACAAACAGAAGCAAATCTGCTAACAAGCTTTCGATGGTTGCTCGGTTGTAAAGGTCGACCTGTCTGTTTGTAATCATGGATTTATTTGCAAATAGTTTGGCTTCAACCACATGATCTGCCAATTAAATGCACATCTATAAACATGGCGATGACTGACAAAGTTTGACACTTTGGAATTGAATACTTGAAATACCTTGAAGCATCCAAACAACTTCGGAAGAATCTTTGTATTTTGAAAATATCGATTTCATACTTGTGACATTGTCTGACCAATTTGATGAATGATGACAATACAGTATTAGTATTAGAATAGGATGACACAAAATAATTCAAACTTTTGAATGATGGAATGACATCTTCTGAACCATTATTGAGCTTTATGGTCCACTAATAATCATTAGCCAATAATTAGTTAATATTTTGAAAGACATTTACCAGTAGTTATTATCATTCTGATACTCTAGCATAAATTAAACAAATAAATGTGCTGAATGGCTTTTGCATTTACCTCTTAAATAAAATTCATAAGACAAAATTTAATTAAAGTTAACTGCCATACAGAGCAAACACAGCAATAAAGTAATTGAAAGCATCAATTTACCAATGCCGAACCAATGACAACAAGTCTCGGACTAGAATCCGAATAAGCCAAAAATTCTAATATTTCCCTCATTGAATTATCAACAAATGGTGCCCAGAAGAATTCCTTCAACAATTTAAATTTTAAATAAAATAACTTTTAATGCAATAACAACAACCTCCTTACAAAAACAATCTCCTTGCAACAACAACACCATTTAACCTCCTTACAACTGTCAACAACATCAGCAGCCTCCATACAACAACAACAACAACAACAACAATGACAGCACCAATAACCTGTACTCCCATGTCGACCAAACCAAACATTATAATGGACATAAACGTAAATGTATGGAAACACTGATTTATTGATGTCATTATTACGTGAAATGTCAATCTAACCACTAAGACATTAGTCTTGGCATCACTGAAGCTTAACTTGCCATGATATTTGCTAGACTTGAGCGATTCCTTGCTTAGAAGACCGACAAATTCAAGATAGAGCTGTCGCATGCGAGAGTCGCCGACAAAAACAAAATGATTCCTTCCACCCCAGTACGAGACGTAGTTCATGCAATTGCGAGAGTCGCTAAATAAAAGAAACAACATACTTTAGATCATCTAAGTTAGATGGGACACCAACAAATATATAAATAAATAAGTGAAGTGTCTGTTTAGCCGTATTACAAAACTGACATATCAAATAAATTTAGTAAGTCATAAAGTCAGCCCTAACTGAAAATAAGGATTAGTCTAAATGTCCAATGTCTGCAAACAAATGATGACCATGTCTTAATGTAAAGTGGTAATAATTATAATAAGATCAAGCGGTAACAATAATAATACAACCAAATGGTAATAATGATAATATGATCAACTCTGAAATCAATCAGAGTATCTGCCAAATTTGCTACTTTTAAAAGTTGTGCACAATGGCATTCATCCTAGAATGTTGCAGGACAGCTACAGAAACAGTCCTCACTGGAGGATAGTCAGTAATTAAACAACACGAATGTCCAAGTGACAATCTGAAACAGTGCTGAATTAAATCAAAAAAATCAATACGACATCGACCTATTTATACTATCCCAAAATCCTGGAAATTTCAAGAATCTCTTGAAGCTCACATGATATGTCCTTCAGCCAATCATCTTTAACAACAATCCATGCATGCACATCAAGCATCCTATTAGGAGCAATGTCTGGGTTGGGTCGTAGGGACTACCCTGACACCAGTGATGTATTTCAAGTCAAATGATTTAAAATCACAAAATATAATCCTTTTTGTGATTGTTTTTTTATTTTGAATTGAAATCATTGTTTTTGTGTTATTTTGTTTATTAGTTCAATTAATTTTTTGATGAATTTTGAAGAAATGATGTGATTTCTTTCTTACCTAGAAATCACAAAATCATTTCAAAATATATAAATTTAAAATTTAAGTATTTCAAATATTTACATATCCTTTTCTACAACTCCCGCACTTCATTTCTAAGCACGTTAAAATGAATGTTTTGTCTCGGTCTAACTATTGAGTCGTATTTAGGGATCTTTTAAGTTAAAATATTTCTATTGCAACGAATTGTCCGTGTTTTGCGATGAATTGTCATGTCCTAGAATAATGTGGGAGATAAGATTGATGATTTCTAAATACATGTAAAGATAAATTCATAGGTTTTTCATAAATCATGTTATTATAAAGAGGAAATCAGTTTTCCATTTGACAAATCTGAAAAGAAAATTAAAAAAAATTAATGTAATTAAAAAAAACAGAGCAATGCAACTGGAATAACCTTCCACAAAGCATTATTAATGCATTGACTATTATGGAATAGGAACTAGGAAGAAATCAGGATAGTTTACTAAAGTTATACAAATAGGTGGGTCCTAAAAAAAATCAATTAGAGAAACTCAAATTATTAATTGCACTGCTTTGTGATGCTAAGGCATACATTGACATCAACATTTATTTTATTTTGTTTTATTAAGTGATTAGAGGACCGAAGCCTCTTACCTTATAAAACAAGCAAAACATTGCGAAAAGAAACGAGAGGTTCAATCAGTAGTAAACGAGAAAAGGTGACGAGTCATATTCATTGAGGAGGGAGGTGAAACGACCAATGGTGATGGCTGAGACAATGCTATTAGGTAGATTATTCCAGGTGTTAATTATTCAATTTGTGAAAAAATAATTGGTATTGTCTACAGCACAGTTAGTTTAAATTTTTGATCTCTTGTTGATGAGTAATTTGCAAAATAAATGTGGTTTTTAAGGTGAGTTGATGTTAAATTATTAATATCAGATTATTACATCAGGTTAAGTTTTATCACATAAGTTAATAGAATGCCAAAATGTTCTATACAAAAATTTAGGTTTTGGAAATTTGATTTTTTTCAGAGTTGTTAAAAACAAATAAAGGAAGCATGCCTTTTAATAATGAGGAAACAAACATTTCTGAAACTTTAAGATGTAGAAAATTTTTTTATTTAGGTTTAAGTTGCAACTAAATAAAAAATAAGGTCACCTCTTGCTGTACTTGTGCATCATACAACCATGAGGTTGCCACTCATTATAGCCTTGAAATCGGCCATCAGTAAGCAACCATTTGCAGGTATTGTGACCTAAAATTGGATAAACATTTAATTCAAACAAATCGCCTTAAACGAACTATATCACATACCGCTTCTGAGATGTAGAGCTACATGATAACATGCAGAAACCAAGACAATAAGCGCAGCTAAAACTTTAAATCTATCGACGGTAAAAAACTTATAATAAGCATCGATATTCTGAGAGCCTGACATGTTCCTTGATCTTTGACTGTTATTGGCATGACATTGTCCAAAACTATTTTTGGAATTCATGTTTTGTGAACGCGATGTGTTTTCCGCAACACTTGCTTGTTCATCGCCAGAAATCTTTGAAAAATTTGCAGCAACGGTACTTACCAGTATTCTTATTACGTAACCCAATATTCTTCTACACCTAGACAAAACTTTCATAATTATACTGTAACATTATGCAAAGTGCACTAAATGCAGTATAGCGTATCCCTCACGGCGAATATGATATTATTGCTTTGTATGACAAAGATCAATATTGTTCTACATAAAACTTGATCTCTTATTTATCAGGAATAACAACTTTTGATTTTATCAATTTAATCAACGGTACTATTTACTGATAATGCATTAATCTTAATAGCATTTCACAAATGTCATCTGCTTCACTCTGTAACAAACACACCAAAACTCTCTTCAACCTTTGACACGGTTAACCAGAGGTCATGAATCTTAACCAAACATCGTTGACAAATTTGTTGAACTTTCTGACAATAAAAATTCTAATTGTGAAGTCCATATGATTAATTTGAAAACTGTAATTAAGTGCTTCACCAATAACTAACTGATGGAATCATAATGAACACGAAATAACTAACAGAAAAGTGATACTGAAATAAGTATCTAAAGTATTCGATAGTTTTGCTAATTTTATTACAATATTGAAAACCTTAATCAACCGTATCATTAGCTGAACACTAATAAATTCATCATGAATTTTCTATGAAAGTTAGAGTCATTATCTTTGTCGGCTTAATTATTTTATGGACAATTTAATAAAAGTTAAAATAATTAGTTAATCAATTTAATTATTTTTTTATAAACCATTACAATGCTTTAATAGAAGGTAACTAGCTGTACCCCCCACATGGGTCCCACGCATGAAAGTTTTATTATTATTTTGATGCTGAAAGGGAAGAAAGAAAAATTCCCCTCCCAACCTCTTCCACGAAGGCCATCTTGTAGTGTTTTTATTTGGCTTTATATAGTAGGCAGTTAGTCTATTTATTACAGAGTTCCAACCGTCATACATATATGTCCAAAATTATTAAACCCTGTGGCTGTGAAAGCTACCAGAAACCTATCTTAACTTGAACTCTGAGATTCGCAATATACTCTCGCAAGTTTTATATTAAAACTATTCTATATTAAAATGAATTGTGCAAGTTAATTGAGTTCTTTTCATCCATTTTAATCTTCTGAGATTACGTTCACCATTTTATACATCATTGTAATACTATTAATAACAATAAGAACAATACTAAGGTGAAGAAAAATTTACATTGAATTAAACTAAAAACTGTACTAGATTAGAGTTTTATAACAGGCCTTTATGGATGTAAATGATATGATTATTTTCTAATGGTAACCCTTTAGAACATTATAAACACACCATTTTTACATCACATTTTTTCAACTTGATTGGTAAAAATGCTGCAGAATGCTGTTCGAGTGCTGTACAATTGTTTTAATTCCTTGAGAAGCTGTTCTTCTTTACTATTTTTCTATTTATTATCAATTTTTGACTGAGACGTTAAAACATGCTTATTAATAATTGATTCTCAAACGTGTCACAAGAACGCGTTGGTCCTGCAGAGCTGATGCAACGAAGCATGACTATTAGCAGATTAAAGATATACTGAAACAAATTGCTAATGATATTGATGAAAAAGGGTGTGTACGATGCGAAGCAAAAGGACGGATTAGACAGACAAATAAGCTTGAAACAGGTATTTACACCACCTTCTGGAATGATATACTGCAGAGAATATATGCGACCAACAAAAAGCTAAAACATGTAAAACGCGATCTAAATACTGCTGTGGCGTTAGTGACCAGCTTGAAAAATTATGTGGCGTCGAACCGGGATTCCTTCGATACTTATGAGAAGCAAAGCGAATTCAATTCAGCCCTTCCGACAAATACCGAACAGAAAATTTCATGCCTGTTATTGATCCGTTTATCGCTTCTTTCGACCAACGTCTGCAAGCATATCAAGAGATATCAGGCCAATTTAGCTTTTTTTTAGCCATCTGAAAGAACTGTCACCAGACGAGCTTCAGGCCGCAGCAAAGCAACTCGAAAATTCTCGAAGAACGGTCATATCCAGATGACTTGGACATTACAATTATTGATGAACTGAACAGTTTGCAGCTTCTGCCAATGTTATCACAGATGGGGAGTCAGAAGATATCGGCACTGAGCATTTCCTGTGCAGACTTATCATAGATGCTTTCCTTCTTAACGTTCCCTCTAAATTTTTTTTAGCCTGCGCACCCGAATTTTTTTTTTAATATGTATCAACCAAGATAACAACGAAATCAGTGTTATTTGAAATCAGTTTTCTTGTCAAGCGCGCAGCCGCGCAACTTGGAGGGAACGTTGTGAGCAATAATCTATGTTCGCAACTGCCATGTGTGCAACCACCATGTGAACTATCGCCATTTGAGCAACAGTCTGGTTACCATCAAAATTGCACAGATTTTGGAAATTTCTGAGACATGGGCATCAATGGGCACGAACTTTTTACAGAAAGTGACGATTGCAAAATACTGCTCAGTAAACGGAATGAAATTCCTTCAGAAACTCCATTGGATCTTCATGGTTTTATTGCGTTTTATGACTTATTTCCAAATCTTCTAATATCACTGCAAATTTTGTTAACAACAGCAGCAGTTTCAATCGCAAGCGGTCGTTCAGGAAACTGAAACCTATTTTGTCGTATTTGCATGCTTCATGGGACAGGATCATCTGGGCTAGTGGTGCACAACCTCAGGTCCGCGACCGGTCTTCATGTGGACTGCGAAGGCTGACACGAGAAGTAAAAAATAGGTTTTTCATTCAATTTTTGTAAGATTCTTGAATGAACATAGAGGAGGCACCGACATATATCTCTAAATTTAAAATTTTGTTCTCACTGGACTAAAACAGCCGAGTTACTGAGTAGTTCCTTACCGAGTGAGCTAGGCCGTACCAATCTTAGAATGTGTCGTGATTATGTAGTTTTCCATAACCTCGACTCAGTGGACCTTCAAGACCTCCACCATTTTTGCTGTTTGATTATTTTCCATTGTTATGCAAATTACGAACAGTCTGATATCTCAAAGCTTCAGTCGTAGCGTTGTATACTCTCGCCAACTTAAAATTGTCAAGATTTACTATGAACATCAGCCAATCTAGTTCACAACTTTGCTCTTATTCTCCAGAACATGTGTCTTATGCTTGCGCTGTCTTGAAGTTGATGAGGTATAAAATTTAGATTCTATTTTACATGGTCTCATTCGCTCGGCCCCCGGAGGTTCTCCGAATTTTGTCTCTAGCCCTCTACCAAAACAGATTGTGTACCACTATTTCAGGGGATCTTGCTCTTCTTAGAGTTGTAATGGAGACATTGGAAAAAAGAGATTTTGCTTATGTCATTGACATAATACCAGTTAGCGACAAGAAAATTAAATCTTTTGTAGACTGTGTAAATCAGAATACGATAGTGGCTGAATGAGTCATGCAATATAATTTCAATAAATTTGCTTCTTCAAATAGAATGTTTCATTAAAATTTAATTTTTTTCCTTATTCGATGTAAAAGATAATGTGATTAAACGGGGTGCATGGGGGGCGAAAATTTTATAGTTTGTCTCCGGGCACAAAATATCCTACGCCTTCAGGCAGTGGCGCAACTAATAGGAGAAACCCTGCAATTTTTCCAAATACGATGAGTTTTTCACGAACCCTGCCTTGGTTGCTCTTGATGCTTTGCAGAATGGCACAATGACTCTCGAGTTTTCAGAATTCTGCAACCTTCATGGAAAAGATGCTGAAACTGTACAAAGACAGCTCCAATTCACATCGGCAAGTTTACGTGCTGATCGGTCTGATCCCAATGCATGTATCGAACTGCAAGATCTTTTCTGTGCCACAAGCATTCAGCCTGTGTTGCATTATATGCTCGATGTTGCTCTTACTCTGCCAGTTACATCATCAGATGCAGAAAGGGCATTTTCTAAACTTCGCCTTATTAAAAGTCATCTCAGGACGACTATGTCTGCCTGTCATTTGCAAAGTTTATTGAGAATATCTGCGAACAAAACAACTACTGCACTTCTTCCAGTAAATGAAAGGGTGAACAGATTTTCACAGACTGATCGAAAAATTATTTTGTAACTGCAAAGACATCATATTACAATTTTAAACAAAAACTTTTTTTTTGCATTTGCTTTAACTGGTTTGAAACTTTGAGACAGAAGATAGTCAAGCTCAATAATAACAAGAGGACACAGGAACAAGAGGACAATGTCTCAAACTTAAGCAAAGTAATTATTCAATAGACAGTGTTAAATACTCCTTTTGTAATAGAATTGTAAAGCCATGGAACGCATTGCCAGGTGATGTCGTTAGATCAACTCCCGTTTCAACTTAATAATACGTGACTTAGACTTTAGTCAATATTTAAATTATATTTAATCTATTTGCTGCCCCTGTACAAACCGATGAAAGCCTTTTGTTGTTTTTGTTTTTTTGTTGTTTGTTTTCGCGATTGTGTTAGTGGTCCAATTGGGCCTTTCAATTGCATCTTATAAAATAAATAAATTATTAAAGATACAAAAAAGGACTGCAGACAGAAGATAGTCAAACTTATAATAATAATCTGTTCTATCTTTAATTCTTTATGAAATATAATTAGTAGTATTGATCTTAACAGTTTCAAAAATTTTTCGACTGCGTCGGGCTTTCGTCCCTTTTCTAAACTTAAGCCCCCCCAGCATTTTTCGCTGGTTGCGCCACTGCCTTCAGGGACGTAATTTGGGCGAATTGAATCCGCACTTTAAAAAAATTTATTTAAAAAAAATTTAATTTTTTGAATTTATTTTTTAATGATTTTATTTCAATTTTTATCAATATTCTTTTATTTACATTTACAAAAATTGAGAAAGCTGTTGATAGAGCTCAAAGAAGACATAGCTCAAATGAATGCAAATATTTTCATTACAACTTTTGACAAATTGTGAGAAATAATTTTGTTTGCAAAAATGCAAAAATGCGGATGTCCGTAAAATAAGGGGGGGGAGGTATACACCAAAAGCGGACGTACGGACAAAGGGAGAAATTGGCAAATTTTTGCGGACATCATTTATAGATGATTCTTTAGTTAAATTATATTACCTTAACCTTTATATTAATTTTTTTAAACTCATTTAATTTTTTTCATTGTTTTTTTAAATTGCTAACTTCACACATCTCTGAACTTCATTCCTATTTGCCTAACTGGAGTTGTGCTGTCATATCACGTTTTGTTCTATCTGCCTTTCTTTAAGCGAAGATCATGATCGAAGCCGAAGAGCTGACTTCTGCCGCTGGGTGAGAATTTTTTTGGGATTTTTAGTGTATTTGAGAGGATTTGGTTTTATAAAAAAACCCCATAAGTTCACCACGGCTAAGTTCAGTAAAAGTTCACCGTGGTATAGGATTGCGTCACTGAGTTATTTACCTCCTCCCCGCCGTTTTGGGAACACTAAAATGTCGGGTTCATCGGGCTCATCACTGCATCGCAGTGTACCAGTTTTGCTTGGACATAAAAAATAAGAGCTAAACACGGTGCCAATTTAATAAATCTTAATAATAATCAGTTCAACTGAGTACTTATATATTTACATTTACAGAAATGATGCTTCTTTGAGCAAAAAGGCCTTAAAGAAACAACAGAAAGATGCAGAAAAGGCTGCAAAGAAACAACAAAAACAAGAAGGTCAGCAGGCTGTGGAAGCAGCCAACTTGGCAGAAGCAGTCGACACTGCAGCTGGTCAGTATGGCAGCTTTCCATTGATCCAGTCTCAAGAGACATTGAAGTTGAACTTTGTTGATGTGAAGGAGATCAACACTGATAAAAAGGATCAGATGATTTGGGTGAGAGCTAGGCTTCATACCAGCAGGAGTGTGGGTGAGTATTTCTCTAGCTAGAATTCATAAGACATTTTAATTTTTGTTGATTATTGAAATTTCACACAATTTTTTTGTGTTTTTGCGATAGGAAAGCAATGCTTTGTTGTTTTGAGAGACAAAGATCACACAGTTCAAGCCCTAGCTTCTCCTTATTTTGGAAATGTCAGCAAACCAATGATAAAATTTATTTCCGGGTAGATCATTTTTAGTGTCACAACCTTTTCCGTCAAACTCAATAAGAACTGCGATTTTTGTTATCAGTGTTACCAAGGAATCGCTCATTGAGGTTGAAAGTTTGGTGAAAACTGTTGACAACAAAGTTGAGAGTTGCACTCAGCAAGATGTTGAGCTCCATATAAAACAGGTAAATTCTGCAATGGAATTTTTTGTGTGATGGGACTGCTTGGATGAATTCATGTTTTTGACATTCTATGTTTTTACTGAACATCCTGATAAATTTCCATTGATATAAAACATTGGTTTTTACTTTGCATAACTGAATAGTTATCTGACATTTTTTGGCTATGACTGCAATGCATTGTTCGCTTGCTCCCACGAATATTGTTCTGCTTGTGAGTTTTCTTTGAGTTGATGCATTGCAAGAAATTCAGCTTATGAAAGGTATGCATGCAGCAAAAGTATATTTTTGTATAGTTCTTTTGTTGGCTTCATGTTTTGCTGCATGTTATGGTTTGAATACAAACTATTTTGTATGCACTATTTGCATTATTTCCTTGTTTAAGTACTTTATGCCATAGTTATTTGTCTGGTCATTTTTTATCATTTATTATTTGTTATTCTTGATAATAAATTCTATTCTTTTGATGGTTTATTATATAATCTTTTGAAAACCCTTAATATCAATATCGTCCAGTTGTGGGTGATATCTCCGGCTGCTCCAAGACTTCCCCTGCTGATTGAAGATGCTTCGAGGGCTGCGGGAGATGAGGTAAGTCCCTCACTAGCAGTATTATAAATTAATATGTGAATTACATTCTTTTGCTGAATGTAACAGTACCACATGGATTTCTTGTGGCTGTTAGGATTAATTTAGAGCAGTGATAATCTGGTTATTGTGTTGTCTAGGGGTTGGCTACTGTCAATCTAGATACTCGATTGGATAACAGAGTTCTCGACTTGAGAACACCTACCAACCATGCCATCTTTAAGATCCAAGCAGGAGTCTGCCACCTATTCAGACAGGTTCTTAATGAGAAGGGATTCGTGGAAATTCACACTCCTAAGTTTATTTCCAGTATGTGGCACATTTTTTAACTATTATTAATTTTATAATTAAGCTTTTCCCCCACTTGCCAGCATTATTTTTCTATGGAATCACAATTCATGTCTAATTATCATGAAAATTTTTTTTTGACCTTGATGCACAAACATGATTTAAAGCATTAAATCGATTTGATGCACTGATATTTTGAATGAAATTTGTGATGGCTGAGTTTAACTTGCTTCAATCAAAATGATCAGAAACGGCGATCCAAATGATATTTTCTCATCCTCATGATTATGGTTTCATCTCTAACATTGGAGACACGTCATCTATTACCTGCTGTTAAACTTAAACTTGTTCATTTCAATTTTAGCTGCCTCTGAAGGTGGTGCAAATGTGTTCAAGGTTCCTTATTTTGAGAGAATGGCTTACTTGGCACAAAGTCCTCAGCTTTACAAACAAATGGCTGTGTGTTCTGACTTCCAACGTGTTTACACCATTGGATCAGGTAAGCGGTTTTAATTAGCTACCTCCACTGAAGTAATTCATCCGAAAAGGATTGCGTACACATTGCATTCATTATTTAGCCATTTGATCTTCTGGGTGCATGTATGTATCTATTAAATGTGAAGGCAATCATTAATGTAGTTCCATCTAACAGGTTGTTGTGCAGGCTGAGTTTACACATAAAAACTGTTGTATTTTACCAATGCTTACAGGAATGCAACCATCTGAGTTAATTTACGCATTGAAACAAAGTTGTTAGACATGTAATTAGTATTCAAAAGCTGCATTCGAGTAAATATTTAGTTTTCAGAGCAGAGGACAGCAACACACATCGCCACATGACAGAGTTCATTGGCCTTGATATTGAGATGGCCTTCTACAGGCATTATCATGAGGTTCTCGATGTCATTGGAAATGTGTTCGTTCAAATTTTCAAGGGGTTGGAGACAATGTAAGTGTCATGATTTTTCATGCAAAAGGTATTGTCGTAATTAATGTTAATTAATTGCTTCAGTTATGCGGATGAGATAAACACGGTCTACAAGCAATATCCCAACACTCCATTCCAATATTTAGATCCAAGGTTGGTAGATGCTGAGAGATGCTAGAAATAGAGTGTGTCCAAATGGCTTGTGGCATGAATTTCAAATTATTTTTAATTACTTACTTTTATTAATAAATTACTTTAATTTGACACACTCTGCATTTTAGCATTCGACATGATTTAATTCTTTGTTATATTCAGCCTTGTGCTCACCTTTGCTGAGGGAATTAAGATGCTTAGAGACAGTGGGGAAACCATTGCAGATGATGAGGACTTGAGCACTCCACAGGAGAAACTTCTTGGGAAACTTGTCAAGTTAAAGGTTTTTGTTCTTACATATCCATTATTTTGGGGAAATGTTTTTTGACTCAGGCTGTAGGTGTCAGAACCACCATGTGTTGCGAACGATTGTTCCTCTTAGGATTTGATCACTTTAAGATTAAAAAGATGACTGCTGGATAGGATTAAGTTTGATATTTTTCTGATTACTTAAATAAGTAAACTTTGTGAGATAAGTAACTGGTGGTGAGGATGATTCTTCATGTAAGTTATTAATTTTCCAAGTAAAAATGTGCTTTCATGGCTATCAATGGCTTAGTGCATCTCTGGCCATGCTTGATTATTATATGGAGGTGCTTAGTTTGCTGGTATGGTTATGATTTCAAATGAATGCACTTTAAATATTTTTTCTATTAATTTCAGCCATTTTGGTAATTGGTTAATTTATCTCTTTCAGTATGGCACTGACTTCTACATTCTGGATAAATTCCCACTGGCTGTTAGACCTTTCTACACGATGCCGGACCCAAGCAATCCGGTCATTTTTAATTTGTATTTTGGCCTTCCTTTTCTAAGTTAATTATTTCCTCTTAGAAATGTAACATTGTTTTTGTTAGGGTCATTTTTATCTAATCATATCTTAAATAAAAATATATACAAGTAATGGTTTTTAAATTAAAAAATGTTTTCAGATGTACTCTAACTCTTATGACATGTTCATGAGGGGAGAAGAAGTTCTTTCTGGAGCTCAGCGAATCCACGTTTCTGAATTCCTGACTGAGCGTGCAAAGCTGCACAACATAGGTTGGTGTTGTTTTTGTAATAGCTTTGTATTGCTCATTTGGAGATTGACTTGTTTCTGTAGTTTTGAACATTTGAACATGGCCAATAAGTTAAGAAGTTAATTAAGCATGCTTATCTTCACATGCATTTCTTAATTCAGATTTGGAGAAAATCAAAGATTATGTTGAAGCCTTCAGTTATGGTGCCCCACCCCATGCTGGAGGTGGCATAGGCCTTGAGAGAGTTACCATGCTCTATCTTGGACTGGACAACATCAGGAAGTCTTGCATGTTTCCAAGAGATCCAAAAAGATTAACACCATGAGGACGTGCAGCGTAACACATCCAACGCATGGCAGGGAACAAAAAATTACCAGGGTTTTGGTCATTTCTTAGATGAACTTCTATCTGGCGCTTATCTCCATTTCTGGTCTGAGTGCCTTTGCTTGGAATTTGTCAAAATAAACTTGTTATGAGTTTGATTCAACCTCATCTTGTCTAGTTTTATGGATTTGAAAAAGTTGTAAACTTAGGGGAAGTCAAGACTGCAATGTTATTGGATAGTGATTTGCATCCCATAGAATAATGAGATATGGCAGTCAATTGATGAGAGGGCCATATACAGTGCTTTGTACAAACTCGGCCCAGTTTCAAGATTCACACAATTTTTGCAGATATCTATTAAATTACTACTGATTTTTGACCCAAACGTCATTTATATAATTCGCAGAGTCGTATTTAATTAATATACTATAAAATTTAGCAGTAAAAGTTTAATATTATTGGGATTTCATCTACAAATGCATTTGATGTTTTTCGAGGTTTTTGTGGCCGAATATAAAATCTTCCTGCCCCTTACATATTTTTTATTACGGGAATTACAAAAGCTGATTATTATAATAAAGCTCTATATAAATGGTCCAATTTTCAAAAAACTCAGTTATGTAATATAGGTACTGTTAGTCTACGTTATTATCGATGGTTTCTGGAAAGGGTCTTAATGTTATCTATAAAGGACAAATAAAAACCTTCAAAAACTTGAATTTCTAAATTACAGGAATTTCTAGGAGGGTTAATCGATCTAGCAGGTTTATAAGACTATTGGAATGATCCTGAAAATTATGGATCAAAAACTAGTCCCGGAGTACCTCAAAAACTTTCTGTAAGTGAGAAACGAGTTGTTCTCCGTGAAGCTTCCAAAGGGTTTAGCTCAACAAAAGGCTTACAAAATAAGTTAAATTTTGAGGTTAGTCGATGGACCATATTCAAGTGCCTTCAGAAGAGTAGCTTTCTGAAGTTTGTTAAACGTCAGCGCAAGCCACTTCTAATGGAGGCTTTACAAGAAGATCCAGCTAAACTGGACAAAAGAGATGAACTGGGACTCTTATTTTTTCAGATGAAAAGAAATTGAATTTGGATGGTCCAGATGGCTACAAATATTATTGGCACGATGTCAAAAGGCCCCAAAAACATTTGTTAAAAGGAAGTTCGTAGGTGGTTTAATGATGACTCTGGGCTGCCATTCCCTCTCGTGATTCATCCAAACTTTGTGGAGGGGAAGCAGAACTCACAAAAATATGTTGAAACAGTGTGTGACAAATTTGGAGATAATTCAGTCGTTTTTCAGCATGACATTGTCCCGCTAGACACATCAGGACTGAAAAACAGCTTTTCTCCGGGAGAGGATTTTGAAGGTTCTGAAGTGGCCAGCTCGCCCTCAGACACGAACCCCATTGAAAACAAGTGGGTACTGCTTGCTAGGAAGGTGTACTCCAATGGAAAGCAGTATTTCAGTGTTCAGGAGCTAAAAGATGCTTTTGAATAAGACGACTCGGACAAAACTGGATGAAAAGAGCCCTAAATCTTTTTTTTTATGCCATGTAAAACTAAATGTCATTGAGTTATTAATTAATAATTATTAGACTAGGGCTCATTTGGGAATGTGCTTTCGAGCTAGACAGCTTGGAAATGATAATGTTTTTGTGAGCCACCATGAACTCAAAAGCAAGTTGGGAGCAAAAGCTTAATCACTTTTATTGGACCAGACGTGCTCTCGCATGGCCTAACGGTCAAGGCTGCGCCTCTCACGATGGCAGCCTGGATTCAAACCGAGCTTCGGGAGCACTGTCCTAATCATCTAGCTATGCAACGGACGTTAATAAAACATTACTTTTTTTTATTGGACAAGATAGATCAATTTATTATAAACCGACTTGAAACTTAAATACAATAAGGATAAATCAGTTTAAGTCGCGCCACCACGAGAAAAATTGGCTGTTTTCAACTTTCCAGTCCCATTTCTGGAGGTCATTAATTATAGTGACAACCTGTGCTTGGATGATCTTTAACTGGGGCTGATTCTCACTAGTTCCCTTGCATTCTTGTGTGATTGGTGTAAGCCAATTTGAATGCACTTTATTTCTCAATGTTTCCATTACATTGTCTGTGGCATTTATTTTTTCTCCAGATGGATAAAGAATCAAATAAAAGCTTGGAATGTTTCTGTTATGTACCTGAATAAATTTAGAAGCAGATTGTTCGCAGGAACCAACATAAACACATTTGGTCTTTTGGCTTGAAAAAACCCACCTCCGAGCTGCATCTTTTAGCTATGTCAGACCAGCAAGTGTTGCTGCCAGAGTTGAGGTTGCATGAATAAATCAGAGTTCCATCTTCGAGTGATACACGTACCAGAGCTGTTAAAGAAATTAAAAATGAAAAACAAAAATTCACTTGGATTTCAAGTATGCAGTCCTAGTATTGTAATGTTTAATGCAGTTAAAAAATATCTAAAATACCAATAGTACAAATTTGCAGGTTAGCCGAATGGGAAGGAGCGCTATATAAATGAAGTTACAATTTGCGTATTATTACAAACATGTTAATTTAAATGTTAATATAATATGTACATCATCTATCATGAATTGTTTACCTTCAGATGTCAAATTCCTGTCTTTTCTAACATCATCCTCTTCTGATTCATCACTTGAGAGTGACAGTTCTTCAACTATCTTTGGTATTTTTGGCAGGGTTCTGTTCTTTTTAATGTCAGAGTCCAGACTGCTTGAATCCTCAGATAGTTTTAGAATCAAATTATCTTCGTCAGCACACCCTTTGCCTTTATTTTTTTCACTCTCAAAAAATGAACGTACTTCTTCTGATATCTCTTTGGAAAGATACAAATTAGGAGCAGATGCCAAAATCTTCAAAATGTCATCTTCATCTATAATTAAAGCTTCATCTTTTGAACTTGTAGAATTTGAGTTAGGATCATGTTTAGCATTTAGGCCCCTTGTTTTTAACGTTGGATTAAAATTTAAATCTTTTGGGAGCTCTTCAAGTAATTTCTGGCCTCTCTGAAGCTGAAATTTCATAATATCTTCTGCATTCTTGTCTCCAGATCTATTGACTAATTCAAGGGACTTCTTTGTTTCCTCAGTATAATTCTCTGAAAATTATCCAAAAAACAAAATTTAATTAAGAGTAGCAGGTAAATTTACAATAATGAGCTGACCGATAAGATCAAATGCTTTGTGATTAAGAAGTTCATTAGCATCAGCTCGAGAGTTAGCATTAACATCCCATCCCTTTCTGATCAGATCAAAGATATCACTATGTACATTTTTTGGCACATCTTGGAACGGTGGAGACTTTGTCTTGATCTACATTTGAGCAAATTACTAAAATATTAAACAAAGAAACAATTTGTGAGTCTTTATAACAGCTTTATCTATACATCCTCCAAGAGTTTTTCATAAGAAAAGCTTGATGTAGTCAATTATGATCTTAAGTTTGTTGTTATTATAATGATAATGAGGTAATGCACTCACAATATAATGAAGAGCCTTGCTTCCATTGAATCGTTTCAACCAAGGTAACGATCCTGATATCATGTGGACGAACACCACAATGGCAGCCCAAACATCGCTTTTTGCTCCATATTCCTCACTAGCAGCCTTTTCTGGACTCCAGTGACACTGACTTCCACATGGAGTCACTCCTTTCCTCACTCCATTAGTTGATTTCACCGAGAGACCGAAGTCCAGTAAAACCTGGCGCTTCCCAAGAATAATATTATCAGCTACAATGTAAAGAGTTCTTTCAATAGTCAGATAATACAATTATTTCTAGCCTTCAATCTACTTCAATATATATAGTGTGATGTAATGGAATTATATATGAACAGCCTGAGCCTTTAAAAGTGAATTAAAAACAAACCCTTCACATCATTATGAACAACATCTCTCTCATGAAGTTCTGAAAGGGTTAAAAGGAGACCTTTGAGGATCTTCAATGACGATATGAGATTCATCCCAAATTCATTCTGTTTTATTAACTGATCCACTGTAGGACCTTAAAATGTGCATGACTAGTTAGGTAGATCATCAAACAGAGAATGAATTTATGGTTTTCCAATTGATTTAAAAGATAATTTATAATAGTATAGTATACAGCCCTCAAATGTAATCAAACTGCTCCAGCATTAGCTTTGTGATGCCAACCATGAATAAATTCTTGGAGAATGAAGACATAATCAGTATGAAACAAAATTCCATAAAATTTAGGAGTCCCTTTTACATCACTCAAAGCAGCCCAAACTTCAATTTCTGAATTTTTAAACGATTGAACCTAAAAATCATTAGATTTATGTAGAAAAAATTAACTTTCTTGAATCTAAATTTGTCATGGCAAAGTATTAATTAATGTCTTTTATTAAAAACAAACACATTACAAAAAAAATATAAAAGAAAATAAATTTACAATCTTGAGGCAAAAGACTTGTCTAGTGTAAATATCTCTGGCTAGGTAACATTTCCCAGAGCAGCCAGATCCCAGTGGAGATGAAGTACCTTTTATGTAATGAACACCTTCATTGTAATTTCCATTCTTTATCTTGATTATTTGCTATTTTAAGCAGGAAGTTAAACATTAAAACTAATGCAAACACTTTCTTTTACATTAAATAATAAACACAAATCAAAACCTTGTATTTATTTAATATAACTCCAGCTGTCTGATCTCTATTGTTAGAATTTTTCCAAATAATCACATCCCTCTTTAAGAACTCCAGCACTTTGTCCATGGTACCATAAGTCACTTTTACAACATTCATCTCCTCTTCTGTTCCAAAATACAAAGTCGATGGAGGCATGGTCTCACAAGTTCCGCTTCGACTTTCTGAGCTGTTTTCATCTTCTTTAAGAGGCAGCAAAGCAGAATGGATCAAACCTTCTTCTTCGAATGCTGAATTTAAATAAATACTTTCTTGGTCTTGAAATTCTACAGAGTTTACGAAGTGCTCAGAAGAAAGTGTTTTTATTGCACTGAAAATATTTGATTTAATTCCTCCATTAGGTCTGAAAGTTGCTATTGAAGAGCAACATTTACTCGATGAGTCTAAATTTTCCAAGGTGATCCTCTTCTCATTTTCTCTTGGAATGGACTGCACTTTAGATTCTCTTAAATCATGGCCAGGAACTTGTTCGACGCTTGTGTTTTCTTGTATATATCTTGACAATATGTATAACAGAACGACTGCAACATCACAGTTGTGACATTTAGTTGAGTTCTCATGCTTGAGTAGGGTTAAACTGAAGTGATGAGTCACAAACTTTATGCGTTGCTTACTTAACTCTATTGCATCGTCAGCCACAGGTATAACTTGAAAATGATTACATGGATCTAATTTAGATGTGGCTAGATGATTTCCAACATGGCCTAAAAGACACTTTGTTATGCTTATTAGTGGGCAAATTGGTGTCTCTTCTTCAGCACATTCTTGATCTTCAGTCCAATGGACTTCTCTCGCTCTACTGTCGAGAATTGTTAACTTCTTTAACCAGGACAATTTCTCGGATGGACTCAAACACTTATGGAGACACTGCTCAAAGATGACAGGACAATCAAATAACACTGATGAGGTCAAGCCATTCAAACTTAGAGATATCTGTTTAAGGAATAAATATTAGATGAATATTACAAAACCGTTAATGGTCTACATTACGCCTAATATATATGGGAAGTACTCAATTTTTTACGATATCTCAACTAATACGTCACGAAAATTTCTAAAATTTTAGTATGTAAAATTATGTAAATAGTGCTCCCAAAATTATGTTTTAAATTTGGTGAAGTATTATTTTCAAACTTAGCAAAAAATCCCAACAATGTTTGCCATGTGGCACCCAAAACTGATAGGAAGTAAATGTCAAAAGTCAATAATAACAATAAAAATTTATTTTTTTACATAAAAAGTTATTTAATATGAAATTGTGTTACTTTTCTATCAAGACATCTTTTGCCCATCAACAAAATTAATTTTTGTATGAAGTCTGCTTCCAGCTGATTTCAGGCCATCCTGATGGCATCTTCCAACTCTGATTTGGAGTTAAATTGTCTTCCATCTTTGTAAACAAGTCTGTAAACTTATCCCAAGCTAACCAGCTCAAAACCCTCATGTTTCTCTCTTGGAAAAAGCTCTTTGTCAGTTTAGATGCATGTTGGAATACAAAATTAGCACATACGACCTTTCAGCAAAAGGCAGAAAATTATTTTGCAACACTTTAATATAATCAGCTGACTTTTGTTTTCCCTGTAGAAGTATAGGCTAGATCAGTGACTCTGTCATGTGAAATCCCTGCCCAAATCATGACTGTTCCATGAAAGCTCCATGATTTCTACTGAAAAATGGCTCCTTCTCTTTTCTGAGGTCATGACATTAAAACTGATAACCATCAGGTCCATCTAGATTTAATTTTTTTCATCAGAAAAAATTACATTGGTCCAACCTTCTTTGTTTGATTATACTGTTTTGGCCCACTGAACTCTGGCAACTTTGTGATGCTCTTACAGAGCTGGAACTTTCAATCTCTTTTCAAATCTTAAAATTTTACTTGCATTCAAATAATTCAAGACTGTACTCTTACAAACATTCACATTTAACTCTGTTCTTAGCTGATTTGCAGAAAATTTACCTGAAGATGCTCTCCCCACCAGCATTCTCTTTGGCAGACAATTTCTCCTTTCTTCCGGGAGAGTTCTTGAGTCCATATTCTTCAGGGGAACTTATGTAATTAGAAATAACATGTAGGGACCTGTTGAGCTCTTTAGCAATCTTCAATCTTGAATGTCTAGCTTTCCTGAAGGCCTCAATCTGCCCCTTCTCATTTTCTGACAAAGGTTTACCTCTACCCATCACTAAACCATCAATAATAAAATAAAAAAGGAAATTTCTTAAAAGTATTTTGCTTATATACCACAGCAATCTACTTGAAGTTCATTTGCACCTTGTTAATCTTATTTTATAGCTCCTAAGCAAACCCCTTTCTATATTTTTGGGGTGGCCAAAAAACACATTTTTATGTAATTTACAATTTTTAACTGTTCTAGGAAGTCTAAATTAAACAAGGTATTTTATATGCAATAAGGTGATGTAATGTCAAAATTTGAAGAAATTCTGTTTTTTGACTTTCAAAGATTTTGCATAAAACGTGCCTTCCTATATTTAATGGGCGGAGTGTATAAGTTAATGATTACAAATATGTCGAAGCGTAACACATTATTAACAATAAGCAATGATAAGGAGAGCATTAGAACATTTTTATTATTTTCTTAAAATTAAAGATTAATTACTTAAAATACTACTATGTAGAGTAACAATAAAGTTTCAATAACCTCTCCGATTAGTTCTGCAACATCCTCAACGTTACAACATTTTGTCAGCTGCCTTGAATGGTAATATTCAACCATCTCTTGTTCGTTCAAGTTTGTACCATCGTACATTTCATCAGGAATCTCATCTAAGGCAATTCTAGGTTTAGTCAATGAAACACCTTCCAAACATGTTGTTCCATTTCCTTCACTGATGACAGGAGACTGACAAATGGTTTCAGAACTCCCACACTTTTTGTCAGTGCTGGTGCTGTTCTTAACTTCAGTAAACTTCATTTAGCTCTTAGTCATTTCCCTCATTTCTGCCATAAAAGAACAAACAATAGTGTCATATAAATGTCTAAAATATAATTTAAATGAATGCCAAACAATGTATATTATATTTAATAGAGACCCTGAAAAACACTGATTATCTTTTGAGATAACATGGCTGATAGACATAAGGTGAGCACAAAAAACCGATAAGGATTCCATTCAGAGAACTTTGAAAACTTGATATTTTTTCTCATCAATTTTGATGAAATACCAAAGTCTTAATAAATTATGCAGATGGTGAACAAGAAAGGACCAAGCACTGATAAGGTGTGTGACTCATCATCTGGACTAATCTTCCATTACTGTAGCTCTTCTCCTATTTTGAACCACATGTTCATCTACTATTAAATTATCTATTATACATATACTACATGCCTCCAATTTAACACCAAATCTCTCTTGTCAAGAAATGTCACTGCTAAATAGAAGTAAATCAGACTGTTCCTGATAATGAATGTCACATCCTCAAAGAAATCAAAAGAGGTTAATTAAACATGACTTTTCTCTAACAAGCTAAGGCTTCTCTGATGGGTATCTGCGACTTTTCTTGAACAAAGATGTCTATTAGCTCCAGCAACGAAATTAGGGGTTCTGGGAGGGCCACAGCCCTATGATTTTTAAGAAAAATTTTAAGTAAAAATAAATTTTATTTTAATTTAAAATGTTATTCCAATAATCTATGTCTTTCGACAAAAATTTTAGTAGTTGTGTCCTGCAACCTGCCACTGGTATGCCAGGATTTCTTTCGGACAATATGTTTCAAGGGTCATTCCAGGAGTTCTGGTAGGACTTTTTACAAAATACCAATTGGAAATCAAATAAATTGGCGATAAAAGGATTTTAAATAACTAACAACACTATACAAACATAATAAAACATATAACATTCACACAAACAAAAACAAAAATCACCGAAGTTTTTAAAAGCGTATAAATCTACTATTCTATCTAGAAAATCATCCATTTCTTCAGGAACTTCAGGTACTTCAATGCTTGTACAATGATTTAACATTTCTGGTTTCATTCTATTTCTTGCTTTGCTGAGTATCCTGTTCATTGTGCTAAATGATCTTTTTAATGAAGTAGTTGTCAGATGATTAACAAGAAGGATTTTATGGGGTGCTTGTAACTCACAGTATCCCATATCACTTTCAAATATTTTCATGAAAACTTCATGAAAAATATAAAAAATTTCAGACCCACATGTAGAGCTTATGCATTTAGAATTGAAAAATTATAACAAAAATTCATGACTTCTTTGTTTTGTAGACCTTACATTTATTGAGGTCCCAAATCAACTTGCCAATAGCATAATCTCAATCAATTAATCATTAAATCTTTCTTCAATTCTTTAATGATACTTTCACAATACCTCTTCATATCTGTTAAGATGATTTGCAATATCTCTCAAATAGTGCAATTTCTTTGTAGTAATTAACGTGACGGCTTTAATCAAAGTTAAATCTTTTTTCTGCTGAGGAAAGAAAGTGATCTAAAAATTTCATTCCTAACTTGGTGGGTGGTTATGAAACTTTCATTTCTGATTTCAAGCAAAATACTTTTTGTATCACTGACAACATCAAAAAATTGTGTTTTCAAATTTATTTTAGGTGGGGCAATGGCTATGCTTCGGGGGAGGGGCAATGGCCCTTTCCCCGGGGAGTATGCCTGAAGAAATATTGCTTTGTGCAATCCCCGCCAAGGACCTCTAAATCAGCTCCTGATTACTTCTTTCAGGTTCCTTACTATTAACATTTAGAATGAATATGAGTCCCGTTAAATTGTTAAAATTGACGTCCGTAAAACAGTTTTGAGACTGCGAAAAAACGATAAACATTTATTAGCTTAAATGAAACTCGATCTTCATTACTGGTTAAATATGGAAATTTAAAACAATTAAATAAAAAACTCAAATGTCCCTAGGTCATATTCTGTAAAACCATTGCAAGTAATTTGAAGTATATTCCACGATCAGATAAATTAGTTGAATAGATCATATAATGCAAGTATCGACGATAAACCAAAAATGAAACTCTAATAACACGCAACAACTCTAAAAACACTAAAATTATCTAGTTGGTCACAAGAGAAAACAATATGAATACCCGTCATGTTGTAGTGGAGCAACAATTTCCTGGAAATACCCATTGACTAAAGTATCTCAAACACTAAATAAAAACTGAGACACATTAATTTTTAAAATAACAATTTAATAAATGATAGAGCAAGTATTGATTACAAATGCAGATTACAACTTTTACAAAAAAAATCACTAATTTAAACAATTTAAAACGTAGAAAATTGAACATATTTTCTACAAATATGGCCGTATGACATCTGATAAATTGTTTTATTTTCTAAAATTTTCCAAGGTCTTCTAATTAAGAGAACAAACGCAGGAACCTTGTCAAAATAAAATAGGCTCTTGCTGAAGAGCGTAGATAATTACCGTATTTTCACCCATATTACACGCGTGTTATGTTCGATTTTACTTACCACGCACCCCCTATGCGTGCTATAATCGTATGCGTGTTATGCTAGATTAAATTTACATAAATTTGATTTCCGACCAACAAAAAATAAAAAAATTTAAATGATAGCACAGACTGTTGATTGTTTTTGCAAAAGCTTTAGACTATATTTTTAATTTTAAATAGTTTATAATTGATTGGGCGTTAGTGCATTGCATTAAGAACTTTCGATATATGCTTACAGAAGCATGTGACAAAACATTCACGCAAATCATTGCTTTGTCCAGCTCTCGAATTTATGACGTCAACTTGAATTTAACATAAATTAATTGATGGTAACTATAGGAAACTTGTAGGGTGTTGTACTATTTTATGAATTTTCATCATAATTTTTCAACTCTTTGTTAATCATAATTATAATTGGAGCTAATGTTTTCAGTTTGTGTGACAATGTTTTTTTCAGCACTGGTGGTTCAGACAGCTTTGGTTGGTGCTGTTTAATATTGTAATAGTCAAACATGCATGGACTTATTGTAGCAAATGACTTCAATCTCTTAATGGTCTTGCTATAAAAACTCTTTGAACACTTCTCAAAAGCATGGAACAAAATAGTTACAATCTTGGTAATAGATGGTCAGTTATCAGTCTTTTGCAGTCTTTATTGGAAAACAAAGTAGAAGTCTTAGCCCATTCTTTTGGAACTCATTATGAAGATTCAAATTGGTAATTGTAATGAATTACCACCACTGCTTTGGCTTTTTCTGGTAATGAGTCACTTGATTTTCTACATTGCTATAAGAGAAATTCATGAAACCCATTGGATGGTATAAATTATATGCAGCTTTTGGCCACACTTTTATGTTATAGTTGATGCACTGTTTGAACCTCAACAATGCCATACCTTCACAGTGAAGCTGTGTCCCAGAGCATGGTACAAATGCATAACTTCAGTATTTGCTTCAAGAATTGATCTCAATTTATTTAAAAAAACGTTGTTTCTTTCAATGCAATTATAAAGGTTATCGTACATGAGCTGCATTTCATGCTCAGATCAATGATCCATTTATGGTTCTTGAAGGGGAGACTTTAACCTTGAAATCTCATGAAATTTTATGTTATAATTGATGTATGGTTTGGACCTCAACAACGCTATACTTTCCATTGAAGCTGTGTCTCACAGCATGATGCATCTGATTTACTTCATCATCTACTCCAAGAATTGATCTCAAATATTCAAAAATGTCTCTTAAGATTTGTACATTTAAAATATGTGATTTCCATATTTAATGAGTTATGGGACACAGAGACTTGTTAAGCGGACTCCTTGCAGCGTGGTATTGGTTAACGAGCTCGTTACCGTCCTTTGAAGTATTGCTTCACTTTTGTCTTACAAATTATTATGCGTAAACAATATGAATTCCAAAGTAGGAAGTTGATGCAAATCTTAAGATAAAAATAGTTTCGAGGAAGAATTGAAGAGAGAACGCAATATCGAAGCGACTCGTGACCAATTTTGGTCAATTGCAGCGAGATCATGAATCGTTAACCAGTTCTTTGAAGTTTTTAAACAATTTATAAACAGACATCCAAAAAATCAATCATAAGACCAATAATTATTCCTCATCATCAGCTAAGCCTTCAAATCCGTCAAAAGTTGAACAGTCTTCATATTCATTTTCGGCTCTTGCCGGATCGCAGGCTAGTTCAAAGTCCGGGTGGTCACTTTACTCCTTTCCTGTAGACTTAATGCCAGCATTTCTAAAGCCACTCAGAATCAAATCAGGAGACACTTTGTCCCATGCTCGTTCAACCCACGTGCATATCTCGGAATACAAGGCCTTCCTGCTTCGTCCAGACGGTGTGTGAGTGTATGTGCCATTCTGCATTCATTTCTCCCTCTCATATCTGTCAATTTCTCAACAATTTGTGGTTGCAGTTTGGATGATAGACCACCCGGGATGATTGCAATGTGACATCCACTTAAGTTGAGCATCTTTTTAACTGACTCCTCTTTATGAGCAGTCATTGCATCCATGATCAACTGCGAGCACTAAAAGAATCCCCTCTTTTGAGAACATTTCTGAATCCAGAGCTTCATGCTGAAAATTTTTCGCATTGTCTCTTGAAAATCAATATTGATTTTGACTTGGTGCCAGCCGCAGAGCATCCAAGTATGACTGTGAAACATGTCCGTTCGTAACCACTTGTTGTTATTGCCACAGTTCTGGCGCCAGATGCTTTCATTAGCGGGAATGTCAAAAGCTATCTCTTCTTTTGTTCCAAGACCCATAGCTTTACATCAGACTCTAACTTTGGCCATTTCGCATTTTGGCCAAGGCATGCACGTTTTCTCAGGTTCAGTTTTTCAAGCAATCATTCTTTCCTTCTCCATTCGCGAACCGACACTTCATTAACGTTGAACTCCCGAGCAGCTGCTCTGTTACCTTTGTCTTTTGCTCTAGAAATGACTTGAAGCTTGTAGGCAACAGTGTACGAGTTACGTTTATCAGCCACTTTCTTAACGACGTTGATATTTCAATCTATTTGTTTATTTGATTATAGTCCGTTGCATGACTAAGATGATTTTGACTTATATTTCAATCAAGAGCACTTCTATCTATATATCACTGTATTTATCACTTCAAGCATCGGCAGCTCAGCCAACGGAAGATTTTTTTTACAACTTTTATATTTAATTGTTTTATGTATTAGAAACTGCTTCAATTTAATATAATTTTAATTTAAATGTTAAATTATTTTAGCCAAAAAAAAGGCGTCTATTGGTGCGTGTTATAATCGTTTGCGTGTTTTATAAGTGATTTTTTACATAAATTGGAAAAATTGCGTGTTATATTTGTCCGCGTGTTAAATTCGTCTGCGTGTTTATTTCGTGAAAATACGGTACTACACTTAATGTTTATGAGCTTGAAGAGTTTACATGCTTCAACAATTTTTGCCCTAATCAGATTCAAGCTTATGCTACAACTGTCTTCGGCTAAATAGGACAGGTTGCCTTCCTAATTTTTCTTTTAGTTTGATTATTTAAAGAAATATGTCAAGTTTTAGTGTTGTGACCATGCCCACCCCGAAGCTCACGAATATGCAACAATCTCCGCTCTTTAGCAAGGATCGCCGAAATGTGCCAATCAGCAAGGAGGAAAGTTAATTTAGATGTGACAGTAGTGGATTAGGACAGGGTGAGAAGGTCTTTAAGTCGCTAACTAACTCCCTGGCTGTACCCCAGTTAAATCCGCCACTGGTTCCACTGTTAGGTTCCCCGCCAACGCGTTCTGGCTGATTCTCCTACGTGTGAAAGTAGTTAATAAGCAGCTAGAAAAACTACAACTAAGATTGATAAGAGTCCTGGTACGGATACATATATCCAAAACTTTTTTCATGAGGCAAGGAGTAAAATTTGGATAGATTGGTAGATTTGTTCAAGTACTCCAGATCTGAATAATTACAAAGAAATGTTAGGATACAGTTGTAATCCCACTATTTCAAGAAGGATGTAAAAGTTCGCTTAGTAACAACAGACCAGTGAGTCTAACTTCTATTATATGCAAGGCATTGGACAAAATGACCAAAATATCATTTGAAATAGGACTACCGAATCTTAGATATTGAATTAAAAGGAAATGGTTCATCAGCGACATTTGTCTCCTCAAGCACTATAAATTAGTTCTATTTAGGTCAACTACATCTGTGAAAACCAGACAGCAGTAGCAGGGACGCCATTTCAGCCTTTTCCAAGGGGGCTAGCAAACCTTTGCACAACTTGAGAAGACCTTTTTTTGCACCTAGTCTAAAGTCAGGGGCAATGCCTCAAATCAAACAAATCAAATGACAGGATGTTTAATATTTCTTTCTATAGTCTTCTTATCAAGCCACTATTTGAAATACGTTCAAATTATGATTCATCCATCTTATTTTCACCACCTTCTGGCAGCTTTCCCACAACATCTCCAGATACTTCTAAAATTCTTGGTCCATAAAGTAAGACATAAGCGCAATGCCAATCACCTGTTTAACAAAAAAAGTAGTGATCAACTCCAACTTTCAACAGAGATTTGCACTTTAACAAACCTCCTCCAGAAAGCTTGAGAACATCTTCATCAGTCACAGCTGTTACATTGTCATCATCAAACATCAGCCATTCACCTAACACAAAAAACGTAAATTTATTAACTGCAAACAAAACTTCCAAATAACTAAAAATAAATTACCAGCTTTCTTCCCTTTAACCCAGGCCACGTAATGGCCGCTCGAACTTGATCTTCCTTTGTGGGTCAAAACAGCCTGCAGCTCATAAAATCCACTGTTGTTGGAACCGGGATCTGTTTAAAAGATTAATGGCAAATGTGCATCGACAGAGAACAACTTCAATTCAAAATATGAGTAAATCTCACCATCCTCAAATGAGAATGGTTTCCTCTCAAATTTGATGTTCTCCTTAATAACAGCATTTGATTTTCCAGCCTATAAAATTTTAAGAATTGAAGTTTAGAGATCAAGTTATTAAAATCCTTGCTAATAAAAATAATTTTAATAATAAACTGTAGTAAACTTAAAAAAATTGTAAGAAATATGCCTCAATTTTTCTTTCCACTGCCTTGTCTTCTTCAATTTTGAAGGCCTCTCTTGCCGGAGTAAGCCTCTTCTGCAACTCTGGTGTGCATAAGTCGTAAACATCAAGGGAGAGAGGAAATTTAATGTCCTGTTGGAAGAAATAAATTATTCAGTAATTAATTAATAATAATAATAATAATAAGTCAGTAATTAGTAACTTTTTTACAACATTAATTGCATGATAAGAACTATGTGACCCTCCATTGGACTTCTTATGGATTGAATATATTAAAATATGCATTGATTTGTAATCACAATGAAATATGTGCCTAACATCATGCTCACCAAATGATGAAATAGTCATATTAATGTGCACACTGTGTAAAGTAAATAGCCTTAAAAGTAAGTCACAATTTTTAAAGTTCTCACCTTAAGAATTTTTGCACTGACAGCTTCCTTTCCTTTGTAAAAGAACCTAACCATTTGAATTGTCAAGTAGGCAGGGAGTCTTGAAATCTTGCTCTGAAACAGAAACTTCAAACTTCAACCTGGGCATTCCGACATCGAAAGAACAACAACGACAAACCGTTTTTTGGTATCTGGCATCGCGACCCAATGAAGGGGAGTTTTTGCTGATTTCACCCTCTAGGCCCTTAAGAAGAAAGATTTCGATTTTTAATAAATCTTTTAAATGCCAATAATTTTTTTTAAATTTACCGATTTGAGACCACTTTGTAAATATTTGATTTCTGAAAGCAAAAATATAACTCATTAATTAGTAAGGTTTTCTTCTTTAGTGCTTTATTTAAATTTTAAAAATACAATTATTTAAAAGAAGGGACATTTGTAAACGCAAAATTGCAAAAGTCATTCGAAGTAATGCTCAATCCACATCCATTCATTCATGATGTATTTGCATGGGAACAAGAAAAATAAACATTGACATCATCAAATCACTCTGATACCTTTCTCAATGAAGCAACTGAGTTGATAAAATGATTCTGTGGAAACCTTCGCATCTTCATCAGGAGACTCCAAGCACTTCATTCTAATTAAAAATTTATTAGTAGTATTACAAGCAAATATTCTTACTTTTCAAAAGCATTGCAATATTATTCTTTGATCAATTGGTTTTATTTAAGTGAAGTAATTGCAGAAAACCTACGTGGTTTGGAAATCTCCTCCAAAGAATTGATCTACAAAACCTTTGCCAGGTTTAGGCTGGAAAGATAATGTAATAAACATGTAAAATCAAATTCAACTTGAATAAAATATTACACACATTTAGTGTAATTAACATACAGAATAACAAAACCGTTTCACGTAGATGATCACATTTGCAAAAAATAATTTAAAGATTCCAATTGGAAGCTTATTTGAACATCCAATTCACTTTTAATTTACATTTAACATTACTCTGAGAATAAAAAAGTTACTGAAGCACACCTGCGTCGGAGCTACTCCAGGTAGTCTCTTTTGCAAACACCTCACAAGTTCCACCCAGCACTCATTAGCATCCTGTTAATGATAAGAAAACAATTGCAAAAAATCGTCGATTAATTGTTACAGTGCAGATAAGTCCAACGCACGAGTACGTTGAAATGGCAAACAAATTTCAAGCTTAAACAGGAAATGCAACATCCTCTCATTACAAGCATTTTAATGAATTCAATAGAAAGCCGACACAAATTTCAATCGACAACTTATGTTGTACCCGATCCATACCTGTTGCTGAAACTGTCCGTGATCATTCTTCTCGGCAAACTGAGGGCAGCACATGTGAAGGACGTTGAGCATAAAGATCGGCGGTATGCTGGTCGATGTGCGATCCATCACTTTGAACAGGTCTTTCATGGCTGCCGTCATCGATTCGCTGATGTCCATGTTACTGGCAGCGAGCATTGAACCGCTCTGGAAACTGATTTCAGAAAGTCATTCACAGAACTACTCTATGATATTCGCTACTGTTCTTTATTTGTTAATATTTTTCAATGAAATGCATTCTACATAAAAAGCAATTCAGCACAAAAAATAGGTCCTCACTTCTTCAGGGATTCCTTGAGCTCGACCACAGACCTCAAGCACTGCAGAGTTGCGTTCATGTAACACGTGTTTCCAAGATTCGTCAATCCGGACGGCAATTCCAACTTTAAGGAAATGTTTTTTTTTACATAAATTGAGCATTTATCACCTAAAAGATGCAACACACTAACTGCTTTGGCAAGTTGATTTTCTGTCATATCCTCCATAAAAACAATTTTCTGATTTGGAGCTTGGGGTAGTTCTTCAGCAGACCCCATCATCAAAAGATTGGCATTCTGAAAATATAAGAAACAAATTTAGCAAGTTTAAAAAAATCATTTATTTTCAGAAGAAATACTTACATTTGCAATCTTTATGTTGCCCCATGTATCATCCTAAATTTAAAGGAAACATTGATTTGTAAATGGCTCATAAAGCATTTGAAATATGCAATTTATTTCAAGGTTGACATCAAAGCATGCATAATAATTCTTAAAAGTAGTCTGTGGTTAATGAATTTGAGTTGTAAGCATCAGTCATTACAAGTTGAGTTCATAATTAAGCTCCACTGATACTCAAGATCGGTATATAAATAAAATTACTAAATATATTGTTATTATTATTATTAATTCAGCAAAACAAACTTTCAACACAGAGCCTTTGATCATGACTTTCTGTCTTTCTGGTAGAACCCCAGACAAAGAGAACAGGGTAGCCTTGAAAACCAATGGAGGTTCATCTGTATTGCATTCAACTGCATCAAACTTTTCTTTGCCCCACTTCACATTAACTAAAATATGTAAGATTTATCTCAATATATAAAATGAAATCATAATTTAAACATATTTACAAGTTTACTAGCAACTAGCAAAACATTTTGCAGTTTAAAACAAATTAGTTGCCTTGTTAAGGCAAAGAACTTCAATTTGCGAAAATGCTGACACATGCTCTACGAAAATGTAGTCTGAGATAATGTAGGTCAATGAAAGTGGAAAATCAATTATACAGTTTTACTTTTATCAATTTTCGAAGCTTTCAATAACAAGGTAGCCAATATCTAGACATATTAACATTGTAAGGCATAATTCATCCCAGGTTATGTAACCACAAAATTAGAATTATCATGGTTCGCATAAACAGATTATCAAAAGCACATTACTTAACAAAGCAATATTATAAATTATAATTTATACCGGTATAGACAGGCATCTTGTAAATGCTCTTTTTCAAATTCTACGTGAAACACTTGGTCAGCTTGCAACCACAACAAAGACAAAATATGGTATGAGCAAATAAGATGAGTAATATTAAATCATTATTTATTTATAGAATAAATATTTAAACATGTAAAGTTTAAAAGTAAAAATAAATTTGTAAAATTAAAACATTTTTGCAGAGTCGTAACATAATTCTGTTCATATGTTTAGCAAGCTTAAAATAATTATATTCTACAAGTGACAAAAATGGATGAGTAAATGTCGCCATAGAGAATTCTGATACATGAATTGAGTGTGGTGTGCCTCAGCAACAATAACAAGGGATGCTGAGGTTTCTGCTGGAGATGTAGCAGAAGACTTTTTGAGGAATGGAAAGCGATTATGTGCATTTATGATGTCGAAAAACGAGTCACTTTTGGATGGAAGCGAGGAAAAAAAGCTCAGTGAGATCGATCAACTTGTGGTTTACGCCACACACGTACAAGTGCATCAAAGGTTTGATGAAAAAACTTCGTTTCATTGCGTTGCAAAGATAATAGAATGTGGATGAAAGTTTACCTTATCTCATTTAAATGTTTAAATTTATCAGACACATGGCCATAAACTTTATTGTTAACAACCTTTTGGTGCTCTGCAAGCATGATATAAAAAAATTATTTGTAGTCATTGACACATTACAAAAAGATCAAGGTTTTTAAAATTTACTATTTGTTTTGTAATATTTAATTTTTGATACATTAATTCAATTTCCTTACCTAATCCAACTTACATTTTGACAATTTTGACTTATTTTTGTGTCTCAAAATTGTATTTAGCAATTTCAGTGAGAGCTCTTCTCGCCGAGAAATTGTTTGAGATTGGTTCATATTTTTCTGGCCACTCCAAGCTAGGGAGATATATCACATCTGATCTTTATGATATCATCTACAAGTCTCTCACAGATTGCAGTACCCAGGTATCTAAAGTTCAATTACCTTAATCTTAAGTATGATGACCTGATTTCTAAAAGGCATCTGTTTTGTAGGTCAGAAGGGCTTGCTACGAATCTGTGTTTAATCTTCTAAATGTGAATTCCATACCACACAGTAAATTATTTTTATCTGTAATTTTACTGAAGTGATTAATCAAAATAGTGATTTAATTATGTGGTTTTCACAATGTAATGAAAGCTGCCCCTGATCATGAAATTCTGTTGGAAAATAAACCATTAAAATCATATTATTGTTATCAGTATCATCAATACATTTTCAAAGTACAAATAACAACTTCAATCTGTGGGTTATTTAACATTTACAATTATTTTGTTGGTTTATTATGAGATAGTTTGCCCTATGGTCCGAATTGATTCATTTCTATGCTCTGCTAGGTTTGGTGGAAAAGACTTTACTAACAGTGGTTGTGGAGTCAACAACCTCTGAAAATGATGATGAACTCAGAGCTGATGGAGTTTCCGTTAGATTTCTTTATTTTGAATTTTTGACATTGCAAACTAATTGCCAACTTAAATGTTTTAACTTGCAACCTTGTCACACCTAATAATTTTAAGTAGACTAGAAATGTGTATAAAGCGAGCAGTCAGTTCATCAGAATTTGATGATGCAAATCTCTCTCAGTTTCTCATCGGTCTGGCAGCCTACATGGACCACTCCATATTGATGTCGACCGTTTTACCGCTTTTTCTTCAGCTCGCATCTGACCCGTCATTCCACGTTAGAAGGGTAGGGAGATGTTGATTCTTGACTGCATCAAATTTTAACATCCAACTTATTAAAATGTTTTCTATAATGCAAAATGGTGGTTCACCTTTTATGCTTCGAGAACTTGCTTGTGTAAATACTGAACAATTGATTTTTCATCTGCCACTATATTGCTTAAGAAGGCTTCTGAGTATCAACTATTCACTATTTCTTCATTAATATTCATAATTTCTGCCTGCTTGATTTAAATCGAACCCACATAACATTTATTACAGTAATTTATATATTACTAATGATTTTCAGGCTTGTGCATCACATTATTCAGACATGTGCAAACTCGTGGGGGCTGAGGCGTCCGAGCTGCTCATGGTTTGTAATGCTTTCTGCTAAGGCTTGTGGTCTTTTTATTCTTGGCAGTTCAGTAGGCATACTTTGTCAATACTCGTTAATCATTGGGCACGGGATGGCTGTAATTATTTTACTGTAAACATTTTACTGGATCATAATGAAAATAATTTTTAAGAGCATCATGTTAATTTTAGATACTAAAAGCACTTTTCTGAGTTGGCATTTGCCTTTCACTTGCCTTAAGATCATACCAAGTCTTGTAGAGGCTCTACCAGGTAGAAGCTGAACCAAATGGCCTCTGCAGACCATTCCCTTTATATGAGATTTTTCTCTTAATCAACTTTATGCCTCTTTATCTTACACTCATTGAATATTTGGTCAACTTTTTGATGGTTTTCTAGTTTCCAAAACTATGGAGATATCTCCTTGTCAGGATTGATGTGGTTTCTTTTCATTCTCCTGTGAAAGGATAATGCAGAATTTGTTTTAATTGATTGTACAATACTTGCTTTTTTTACCTAATGACATAATTTCATAACTATTCAAGGTTTGAAATCCAGGCTTATTTTCTAATCACAATTGTGCATTATATTTCTTTCCCAGTCTAAATATTGAACCAAGTAGGTTCAAATAATCAATATACCTGCATATAATAAGATAATATATATTACAGTTCTCTGTTAGCATTCATGATCCAACCTTAGAACTTGATTTTGCATTTCTTCAAAGTTTGAGAAGTTTTCAAATCTGTGTGAGGATAACGTTTGGGGTGTGAGAAAAGCTTGCATTATGTCATTTCCTGGTGTAGCAGATGCCTTAGGGCCAACACTGAGAGCAACTCAGTTAACAGAGTTGTATTTGAAGTTGCTGGGAGACCAATCTAGATGGGTAAATTAAGTTTATGCCTTATCACCATTGAAAGTTTGGAATTTTATTAATCAATTAATTTGTTTCTAGGTACGACTCATGGCTTATCAGGTTCTTGGCGAGTTTATTGCTACATTCAGGTTAGATAAGCCAAAGGTTATGAGTCCATGTGTTGGCGATCATGTGAGCAACGATCGAGAAACATCTTGCATTGATGCCGAAACAAGAAACATTAATTGCAATTCGTTGGCAGATGATGAAAGTGGATCTCGCGTGTTGATTGAAAATAATTCATTACTCGGTTCATCTGAAGATAACAATGATGTAAATAGTTCTGGAACCGTTGCAGCAAATGCCCCTCAAGCATGTAAAATTAATTTGAGTTTTCGATCGGATAGTGATGGCGATGATCAAATCCCGGATGTAGTTGCTTGTAATGATGGCTCGACAACTCACTTTAACTTTCCAGTAAATTCTGCTTCTGAAAGAGATGAAGACACCAAAGCTAATGGAAATATTTTTGTGAACAACTTCAATGAATTTGTTGCAAAAATGTTTGGAGATGCCAATAAAGATGGAGATGGGCCAACTTTAGTTGAAAATGCACAAAATAATGAAGATTATGTTTTCCTTTCTTGTAATTCCCTTGTTGACAGAGATGATGATGATGATGATGTTTATGCTTCTTTGAATCATAAGCGTGTCATTGTGGACAATTCTTCTAAATTAAATTTCATTGATGAAACATCTATCAGTAAAGACTTGAATTTTGAAAGAACTTGCTTTGAAAATCAAAACAATGGCATCATTACTGATTTATTTAATTCCAAGCAAAATGATCTCAAATCAAACTTGGAATATTCTAATAAGTCAGAAGGAGAAAGATCTGAAGGAGAAGCAGGTAATCATCAATCTGTTTAATTACATGACGATTTACTTATTTACTTTTAATGCGTTAGCAGAATGCGATCGAAAGACTGATGAACCGTCGAAAGATGCTGTTTGTTCCGGGAATAAGAAATTCCTTTTGAGATCAGCACCAGTGCTCCTCTTGTTCGATGCTGCCAGTGTGGAGGAGTCTGAAGCTCCTGTCTTTGAAACTGCACTTAACTTTGGCACGACTCATCATCTCGTTCGGAGCAAACAGACCACTGTTTGCTTTGGTGAAGAGGGAAGTTCTAGCGAGGATGTTGAATGTCTCAAAGACCACGATTACAACGAGGAGGATGATCTCATGTTTGCCGAAGATTCGGGCAAACTGGAAACTGCCGACGACTTTACAGTGAGAAGTTGTTTTAGGCTTATGAATTACATTAGTATTTGAGATTGAAGAGATATTATTTCGATTTATTTACTAATGAAACTCATTAATGGAAGCCCAGTTACAAAATAGTAGGTTGTGGGACCTGGTGTGGTTTTGTTTCAATTATTTTATGTAAAATGAAATGTTATTGGGGCAAAATAATGTGGTAATTTTATTTTGATTGTATATTTTATAAACATTTATAGTGTAACTGTTTATATAAATAGAAAACCTCACTGAGTTTGCCAGAGGAAGCTGTGGCTTCACGTCCTTTATCTCCGGTGACATGTCGAACCCTGAAAGCTGGGGGCGGTCGATGGTGTAGGCAGACCATGGTGTACGTGGCATCGAAAGAAGGATACGGCAAAATGCCACCCATCAATTCAGGTGCAGGAAAGGTTAAAAAGTCATGTGAATTTAAGCAGGTAAAATTATTCTTAGTTATATAAGTTTTGTGAGAATATTGATACACTGTTTTCTGACATGCTAAAGGTGTGAATGAAGGATTTCACAAAGTTCTAATACTTTAAAAATTAAAGTTATAATTTGTTTGTGTGAACTTACATCACCACAAACATCATTCACGACCAGTGTCCTGTTCCTGGGAAACTGTTGGACACCTTCCTGGAGATGTCTGATTCTTATTTGTCAGAGTTGTTCGATTCGGAGATCCAACTCCACTGTGCTTATTGCTTCCCTGCTGTGACCCTTACACTGGGCAGGGTCAATTGGCCCATCCTCAAGGAGTTTTACATGACCTTAGTTACCAGCACTCAGGTGATCAGAAATTGAAGAATCCCTTTTAGAACTCATTTGAAGATGGAAATTACATTTTTAAATTTATTATTAATAAATAATAATTTATTTGAACAATAATAATAATGATAATAATAATTAGACTTAAATTTATCGAAAGGTAAAAGTTCGTCGTACTCTCTCGCATTCCATTCATGAGATGGCAGTTATTTTGGGAGACGACATCATCCAGTCGGACTTGCTGGCCGTGTTCGATGATTTCTGCTGCGACCTCGATGAAGTGAAGATGGGAGTTGTGGAGCACCTTTACGACTTTATCAAAGTTTGTGGCTAAAGTTTATATCAATTTAGTTGCCAAGATGTCGACTTTTTTGCTGGTTTAGCAAAATGAAAGTGTCGCAGTAACTTGATGATATAGAAGATGATACAAAATAATTAAATAATCCTTTGTTTCAGCTTCTTCCCGCAGCAGGAAAACTGAAATACATCGACAAACTACCGGGAATGACGACAGAAGATAACGGACGGAATTGGAGAATGAGAGACATTCTTATAAGGTTTTGTGGAACTCTCTTCCATTGTTTTTAAAGACCAGTGCAACTTTCTTCAAATGTAGTGCAATAAATAAATTCTTGTGAATTAATAGCAAATTGTGTTTTTATTTTGATTGTTGCAATTGAATTGCAAATGTTCCAGAAGTGTGAATGGGCTTATTTATTTGCATGCAGGGAGCTTGAGAAGATCTTGGATATTCTGACATTGGAGGAGATGCACAAACATCTCGTGCAGCTGATCTTCACACTCATGTCTGATCAGGTTGCGGTCGTCAGGCATTCTTCAATAAAATTGGTTTGCAACAGTTTCACCTTTCCTCCTCGCTTTTTAAACTTATTTCCAGTGGTTCAGAGGTGTAATCTGGGGATTTTTTTAATTTAAGAAAAAAAAATCAAACTATTTTCATGTAAATTTTTTTTTCAAATTTCAATTATGCTTCTGTGTAATTTGTAAATTTTATTAACTGTTAGTTGTACCTCCCTAAATCAACCGATGGTTCCAGCATCCCCCGGCCAAAGGGTTCTGGATTATATTTTATGCTTACAGTTAATCCAGTAATTTTTTATAGATTGGCAAGATACTTTTCCTTCTCTGTAAGGATTGTGATGCTAAAACTCGAGCTCCTGATGAAAAAAAGCAAGCTCTTTTGAATTCAGAAAACCAAATTTCTCCGGGTTTGAACTTGCTCTGATAAAATATTTTCTTCATAAAAAATAGCTTGCCTCATTTCTTTGTTAATCACTTTTGTTTTGCATTTGTTTTTCAATTAGGAGTCGCAGAGGAGGAAGTGTGCATAACTCGTTCTCAAAATATTAGCTCTGCATGCAACCAAGATGTTGATTCTCAGATCTTAAACCAAATTCTTGATGACTTGGTCCAGAGATTTGCAAATAGCTGCAACTTTCGACAAAGGCAGAGGTAGTAATGTAGTAATTAGTATTAGTATTGGCTTTAATTGATTTATTATATATTATTAACTTTGGTGAAGTTGATGACTAATTTACTAATTTGTTTCAGCTTCATACTTGTATGCCACCACCTACTAAACATTCCAAGTTTTCCAGCTTTGGTTAAGATTTTTTCACCAAACTTGCTTCTCAATCCCTTCCTCCAACTTCATTCGGATGCCATCGTCAACGTTCGAATCACGCTTTGCAGAATTCTTTACTGTGATTTTCCTAAAATAGGTATTACTTTATATTTTTCCTAACATGACTAAATTATTGAATATCAAAGAAGGGCACTTGTGACTTTTGGGAAATATTGTATATTCTGTACTGTTAAATTTGAATCCGAAATTGTCACACAATATAAAAAAATACACAGTGAGTAATGTATGGAATTATAGTAGACATTTTTCAACTGGAAAACAGGAATTTCTACTCAAATGTTGAGAGTAAACTCCAACACTGATTGGCAAAAATTAATTAAAAACACACATTTGGAAATCAGTAAGAACATTAAATGGGTTTTGAGCTTTCTAAATCAAGTAAAGATAACAACTGACATTCCATGGTTCTCTTCAATTCCCAGATGATGAATTAATATGACCATCTTGTTGCTGAACTATCTAACTTCCTTTTAAACAAGTTTTTAAACATTCTAATTACCTTCAAATCCTTAAAAGAAGCATCGAATAGTCTGAAAGGAATTAGTGTCTGTTATTTGTTATAATCATTGTAATTGTTAAATAAATAAATGTAATAAGCATTACGAAGCATCTTTGGAATGCATAGCAGGAACCACCACATAATAATTGTAATTGTATCGTTACGCAGCATCTTTGGAGTACATAAGGAAGAACCCCATATGATAATTGTAGTTGTATCATTATGCAGCATCTTTGGAGTACATAAGGAAGAACCCCACCGACCTGCTTGACCCGATCAACAAGCTCTGGAATGATTCCGATCCCGATGTGCACAGATTGGCAGAGAAGTTCCTCTCCCTAGTTGTTCATTAATCTTCTCTCATATCTTGCCATTCTCCATCAACTTTTCTGAGACAAGCTGGTTGCTAGGGGCAACTTTTGAATAAATTTCATATTTAAAGTGTCAAATTACCCATATCACTTTTACATGGTCATCTAGTTTCACATCTTCAACTGTGTTATGTATCTCTTCTTCGATGCATTTATTCTGTAAAAAGGCATTTTGAGGCTTTGTTGCTTTTTATACTTAGCATTTGTTTTCTTGCTTTTTGAGGTCAACAATGAAAAATTAACTTACGTTTGTGAAAGTTTAATCGGTACGTGTTGTTGGACTGCATGGCGCCACCCAATCTAATGACCAAATGAATTCTTACTGAGTTGTTGCAGAGTCCGTTACATGCAAATAGCATGAAACAAAACAGACCAAGGAATGTTGTCATTGGAAAATGACATTTCAGTATTATCTCTGCTTTCATTTTAATTGGCATCAATTATTTCTGTGTGCCCTTTTGCAATATGAAATCAACATCAATAAGAGAGATTGCATTATCATGAACACAGTTGTAAGGTCCGTCATTCAAACATTCATCACCGTAGTAACATCCGTCTGTTTGTTGATATTTTTTGTTGGTAATTTGCTATCAAGCTTTATGTTTAACTCCATTCTAGAAAATCAATTAACAAATTAACTTACTTATTAAAGTGTTTAAGATAATGTAATGCTTTTAAGGCTAAAATGATGAACAAGATCTCAGCCACCCATTGAAAGAGTGTTTGTTATTGTTATTATTGTTCTGATTATTAACTTATTACCAAATGACAGTCATTTCAATGTGAACCACGAACTTGTTGAGTTATCCTCGTTTGTTTGTTTGTTTCCTCTCGAGGTTTCTTGGTGCAGACAAAACATTCATCATCGATCTCCTGTGCCACCTCGAGGAATTAGCAATTAAGTTCATCAAGTACGTTCTGTGCATGTGGTGGAACGGGGTTGTAACGGAATTGTTTGTATTGGAATGGTTGTACATCACAGCCATCGATTAATTAATTAGCATGTCTTCTTTGGTTAATTGAAATCTGTACTAGCATGTTAGAACAATGTTCTGAACTTGTTGTATTGCCATATTAATAAAAGTCGTACATATGAGAACAAATCTTCCACATGGAATGTTTACTGATGCAGTTTGAAATACAACAGTATCAGATAGTATCATATAGATGAAAAAAAAGGTGATGAAAAGCTCAGAAGAATATCATCGATCGGTCATCAGTTGTAAGCCTTCTGATTGTCCTAAATATTACAATATTGAAGAAGCAGGAAAAATAGAGAAAAGTATAGCAAAAGCAAAATTTGAATCACCTAAAATAAACAGAATATAAACTCAGGCGAGTCAGATTAAGTCATCTTGATGATTGTACAAGCTCGACTTCTTCATCATTTTCTTCTTCATCTGAAACCTCTCTAACTTCTTCATACCATTGCTTCACGAGGTTGTTCATTTGTCTCGTTCCATCTTTTACCTCCTGTTGAAAACGAATTACCATCACGATTACTGCATCGTTCAAAATGTTGTAATGCCTTTGATCAAAATGTTGAACATCAGTCACTCACTTCAATAGATTTCATTTCAATTGCAATACATGTACATAAACATATGATAACTATTAGACTGACTTACTTGCTTTGTGAACCTTCTGGTGAAAAAAGGCATGAAGTATTTGACGTCGATTTTGACGAAGCCCTTGAGGTGAGGTTTGACGATGTTGACTTCTTGTTCTTCTTCCGTCAACTCGGACATGTATTCCGAGTCCACCGTGTCACCCTGAAACGAAAATGGTGATTTGTTTCTTTTGCTTGAAAATGTTGCAAGGAAAAAGATTAAAACCATTTCTTTGGTTTTGGAGAGTGTTAATGACTTGTTGAGTTTCTTTGATTGTTTTTTTCTGCCTTTTTTATTAGTAGATTCCATGAACTGGAGTTAACAATAACAATTCTGAGAGTTTCAATCTCATGAAAAGCAACTTCATTCACAATAGAATCATTTTTAGTGATGCCAGCAACAGTAATGGTTAGTGTTAAGAATGGGTTACCTAACCACTTTAACAATCTGGGAGTATGTATTGTGAAATGATAAAGTTATTTAATTGACCTTTAACAAGGGCATCGTTGATCCTCCAAGGAACACGATAGTGAAGAGGACGACTATGAGAGTTGTGGAAACTATGACGTGGTGAGGCTCCTCGTTCACATCGAGGTGGAGACTTAAGGCGAAAGACACTGCTCCTCGCAAGCCTTAATCAATTTTTTATAGCTTTATTAAAATTTGTGGTAACTTTACTACAATATTTGGTACCTGACAGACAACAAAAACATTTGAACCAACCACTGAACCACATGATGAACTGCATCTTCCTTGTGATCTTGTGTTCTCTAAAGAAGTTGGTGAGGAACGTCAGGGAATAAATGTTGGCCGCTCTACCGAGCAGAGTGAGAATCTGTCGTCGTGCGTCGTCGTATGTAATCGCTCAAACGTTACTAAACAAAAAATTAACAACTTCACTCACTATGCACCACACGATCAGAGCCGGTTTAATGAGGTGACGAAAACTGAATATCGCCAGACCGAGGTAGGCAAACACGCACGTCTCTGCAAGAGTTTGCGACAAACAAAATAAGTTAAACCTCCCATAAGGCATAGGTGAATATGAATTTTAAAAGTTAACAATTTGTAAAGTAATTTAATAAATTTGTAACTCAGTCTTTAACTTGCCAGCCATAAAGGAGATCGTCCTAAATGTAAGTTGTGTTGTGATTTGAACAACAGGTGAAAGGTTCAGATGAGTATAGTGAGACATCACAATCCCACAGAACAAAATGGCCATTATTCCTGAAGGTGGAAACAATGTTTGTTTGAAAGTAGATACCATGAGACCTTTTGTGAACAATTGAGGTAGTCAAGGATAATCTTTAATAATGAAACACATCATTTAAAAGATCAGCTGAAAATTAAATGAGTTCTCAAAAATCTGTTTTGACAATATGATCAGATTCATCAGCATCTGGAATTTATGAAGAGGATATTTTTTATCTATTTAGAGCAAAACTGCCAGTTTTGCATTAATAATATGCTAAGTACTAACAAAAGAAAAAAACAAAGATGTTATCAATGTCACTACAATCATTGCCTCTTTGCTCACCTGACAAATGTATTCCTTCTGCAAGACCGTAAGGTGCATAGGAAAAGATGAGCATCATGCCAAACTCAAGCGATGGAGTTTTTCTAAGGTCAATGAACTTCAACAAGTGAAGGTCATGTTAAGGTCAAAAGGTTCATTGAAAATAGTTTCAATAAATCAAATATGCTTGAATTCCTCTCTAAGGTAAAGTGCCATTTGTTTAAGCAAAAATCTCGAATGGGTTTGATTTCAAAAATTCAAGTTAGGACATGAATTCATTAGATGAGTAAATATTTGACTTTGTCACAAGCTATATGTATTCACATACCAACATCAATGATATTTTTCTTGAAGAGTGATACACATTTAAATACTTAAACCAGATAATTAACATTCCCATAAAACATGAGTGAGCTAGCAAGATGACTTATTGTTAATAAATAATATTACTAATCAATTTATTATAAGCATTATTATTTATTGTTACTTATTGGTACAACCAAGGCAATCAACAAATGTTTAATCAATAAATTAATAAATCATTAGAAATAAAAGGATATGAGTGAACTTAGTAGCCCAAATACGACACCAATTCCGGCAGATGCAAAGAACATGAGGCAAAACCTTCCAATGCATCTGAAGAAAGTGACAAATCCACTCATGTGTGCAAACTCAGGTTTCGAAGACTCTGTGACAGTGCTAACAGTTTTAAATATAAATTGGTATGCTTTACATTTGTAAAATTTGTTTTCCCGAAGTATTTCAAAGAGGAATAACTTACGTTGTGAGTACAATAGAAACTGCATCGTTCAAGACACTCTCTCCAAAGACGAGCATGTACAGAACCTCATCCACTTTTATGGCGTGGAATATGGCCAGTGTTGCAACAGGGTCAACAGCAGATATTAGAGAACCAAAAGCAAAACTCTCGGATAATGACAGTCTGTAAACTACATCCGCCTGATGGGTTAATTAATGGTGAATTAATTGATATGTTTAACTTGCCCTATATATAATTAATTTGGTATGAATGTGAAAGTGAATAAAAACTATTTATCAATAAATAACCTTTCCCAGAAGAAAAACACCAGATCCCACAACAACAGCTGATATGACCGTACCAAATATTGCAAACACCAGAATTGTCCCAATATTTTGAAAGAAATTTCCCTTTTCAAATAAAATAAAAATAATCTTAAAATAAATTATAATATGTCATTAACATTATTCGAAGAGTCAACCTTGTGGAGGTTGTAACCCGATTCAAACATAATAGGGGGCAGGAGAACCAGAAAAAACATTTTTGGGGGAAAACTTTCTTCTGTCTGCAGGTTTGAATGACGTTCAAATGTTAAGTGCTAAATTATTCATAAGTAATCTTTAAAGTCACCTTCCAATCAGCAATATTGTAAATTTCCAAAAGTTTAACGATGAGGCCCAATGCAGCTCCTTCAAATAATTACTAAACAGTTAAAATTCATTGTTTATATTTTATACCATTGATTTTTTTTCATTTTTTTGTTTGATAAATCTGTGTGTGAAAATGTTTAATTTCATGATTAATTTAATTTCTTAACAACTTACCAATCAAAACGACAGCAACGCTTTCAGGCAAATATTTGAATTTTGTTTGCAGCAAAAAATGCATTACACAAATCCCAATGGCTACAAAAATAATATTCATTTGGAGATAGATGAAAAATGTTAAAATCCTCCAGCAATAAAACTTACCAATTACGAGCAAAATAAAAAATATGGTTAAACTGTCATGTTTCTCATTTTCTGATTCTCCTTTAGCTGGAAAGCTTAAGTCGAGCTGAGTGGTTGTAATTGACATGAAAGCGGTGAAATTACTGGATGCATTAGAAGAATTTCCGCTCCTAAAGTGTTTCAATGGATATCATTATGCATTACGTAAGCAATTAGTCAAACATCTCCAATAATTACGTCTCCATGGAAGAGTCGTTTTGGAATAATAGTTTACTTGTAATCATGTCACTAGCTCCTATGGTATCAGAACATGCCAATATCATTATAGAACATATTATTATAAAATACATAATATGGCGTTGATCTTTATCATAAACAGCCATTATTTATCCTCAACGGTGCTCCGGATAACTGCTGCTACACGCATGCAATAACGCAGTCTGTTTGTTTATCTTCGTCACAGAAAAGTGCATCGAAGTTTTAAATCCAATTGATATTTTCGACCACCTCGACTACAATGTTGACAGGCACGTGCAAGATTAAGACTGAAGTGGTTTCATCACAATAATAGCAAGATTATTAATATTACTGCGCTTAACTAATAACTAAAGGTCCATGAATGAAATAAAAGAGAATCAATGACGTTCAACACATGTTTATCAACAAACGCATCACGGGGATTCCGCGCCCAAAAATATCACTCAAAATTTAGAATTAAAATTTAAAATATCAAATTTATTGCATCTTTATTACATTCTATTGTGCAATTATGTAATAAAGAATTCTTTCCATGGTCTAATTCAATTTTGTGGATCCTCAATCGTTAGTGCATGATTCATATAAAAGTTTTTATAACAAATTCTTATTACCCTAATACAATCCACGTTGCATTCATTAAGGGGAAATTGTTGAATGACAGTGCTGAATGACACTACTTACAATTTTTACCTACCTGGTGCTCTCAATAAAGTTTGATTATGGCACTGAATGCTATTCATGCGGTTCTCATAAACAACCATGTCCTGACAAATATCCTCACGACGGCACTCAAGTTCCGACGGAAATCTGCAACGGTTCCGCAGACATTTGCGGGATCATCATGTTTTGTGAGTTATTTATAACAGAATTTGTTTTCTCTAATGGTTCTGAAATGTTAAAATGGGAATCTCTGCACTTCATTTCTTCGAACATTAATCCCTCAAAGAAAGCTATGATATACGTTTACAAAAAGTGTGTTATCAGACATTTAAAATTATTCAAAAAGTCATCACCATTCTGCGAGATCAGCCGTTAAGTTTGCTAAGTTTCATGATTTACTTGTTATTCTGAAAATTTGAAATTGATGCCATAAAAATGATGTGAAGAAGTGCGACAAAACATCTTTAATGCTTTTTACAAATTTTGCCGGAAAACTACGTCAGATAAACTAACCAAACACTTTTTATTCAAACTTTTCTATTAAGTTCCATTAGTTTCAAATGTTCTCATGAACTTGTAAACATTCACTTTTCAACGAATCATCTATTTTTTAGTGATGCTAGATAATTCTTTCGCGATGAATTACCGTATTTTTACGAAATAAACACGCAGACGAATTTAACACGCGGACGAATATAACACGCAATTTTTCCAATTTATGTAAAAAATCACTTTTAAAACACGCAAACGATTATAACACGCACCAATAGACGCCTTTTTTTTCTTTTGGCTAAAATAATTTAACATTTAAATTAAAATTATATATATATTAAAATATTAAATTGAAGCAGTTTCTAATATATAAAACAATCAAATATAAAAGTTGTAAAAAAATCTGAGCGGTCGATGCTTGAAGTGATAAATACAGTGATATTTAGATAGAAGTGCTCTTGATTGAAATATAAGTCAAAATCATCTTAGTCATGCAACGGACTATGATCAAATAAATAAATAGATTGAAATATCGACGTCGTTAAGAAAGTGGCTGATAAACGTAACTCGTACACTGTTGATCATGGATGCAATGACTGCTCATAAAGAGGAGTCAGTTAAGAAGATGCTCAACTTAAGCAGATGTCACATCGCAATCATACCGGGTGGTCTATCCTCCTCAGACCCACCAATACAAGACGCAAAAATTTTGGAACTTTTTTCAATTTTATAACATTTAAGAGTCAATGAAAGTAACTAAAAAGTTTTTCAATTATTTGTTATGTACACTACAGTAACCAACGGGTCTCTATCACCACAATTGATTGTATTATCCGCAAAAGCTTTATGACCTTATGTACACTACAGTGCACGCGGGTCTGAGGAGGCTATCATCCAAACTGCAACTACAAATCGTTGAGAAATTGACAGATCTGAGAGGGAGGAATGAATGCAGAATGGCACATACACTCACACACCGTCTGGACGAGACAGGAAGGCCTTGGGTGGGTTGCAAGAGCATGGGACAAAGTGTCTCCTGATTTGATTCTGAGTGGTTTTAGAAATGCTGGCATTAAGTCTACAGGAAAGGAGTAAAGTGACCACCCGGACTTTGAACTAGCCTGCGATCCGGCAAGAGCCGAAAATGAATATGAAGACTGTTCGACTTTTGACGGATTTGAAGGCTTAGCTGATGATGAGGAATAATTATTGGTCTTATGATTGATTTTTTGAATGTCTGTTAATAAATTGTTTAAAAACTTCAAA
>JAJTWR010000017.1:0-12500 GCA_021613335.1 Whitmania pigra | reverse complement strand
CGGCTTGATTTTATTGTTACTAAAATTTTCTTCCAAAGTGATAAATTTGTTAAATAATTTAAAAAAATTTTAATTACATAAATTTAAATAATTTTTTCTTATATTTTCCAAATCTCCCTAAATCCGCCAATGCCAGGCTTCTTCCGAATAAGTATGGTAGCTTTTGTTTAACAAGATTTTAAATTCAATAATAATACAAAACGTCGCAATTTTTATGATTATCTCAAATGGTGCCAACACCTTTTTTTAATTTAATTTTTACCGTAATTCTAATATTGATTTACAAGAAGACTTAATAAATAAATTAATTAAAAACTGTCATTTTTGTCATAAAGGCTGTTTTAAATAAGATAGAAAATTAATTTTTGGTAAGTTTGTTTGTCTGGTTATAACTTATTAACTGATCAAAAAATGAATATTAACTTAGCTTTTGAAGAATGCCATGAGGCTTTCAATAACAACTGACTGAGAGTTTGGACAAGATGGGAACTAAAATGCTTTTCGTTGATTGGTTATTGAAAAACTTCGTTGTTGAGAATATTTTTTAAATGTAAAATATAGGGATTTTGCAGGGACCGTAAAGCTGTTTCGTTATAGAAATGTTCTCCATAGGGGTTTTACTATATATGATTTTACTTTTATCAGATCTACAGAAACAAATTAAATACAAATAAACATTTGACTATTCCTTTGAGATAACTGAGTCTAAAGATTGCTACATTTTGGATTTTTTCTGAATTTAAAACCTTATAAAACAAAAACTGCCGAACGTATCATCCGAATCGGATGAAACTTATTGTCCTATCATCGGTCGACACAGACTTTAAGAATAATAGTGCTTGAATATGCTTAGTTCTCAGAACATTTAGTTTAAAAATTGGAATTTCTGCAATAATTTCACATTTTCTGAGCCACATTCTTCAAATATCATGAATCACAAAGTATTAACTTTTGAACAATTTAATAGGTTAAAACTAGTCAAATAAATCTACCAAAAGCCATCGCTCTACCTTATTTACAACAATAAAAACACATTATGTTTGGCCGATTTTCGAGAAAAATCAAAATTTGTAAAAATGAAAATATCTTCTTAGAACATAACCAATACTATGTATTTCCTCATTATGTAGACTACCGTTCATTGTGTCGAATTAAAAAAATTTATTTCGGATACTTTTGTGGGAGGGCTATACTGAGTTGATTTGACTTGTTTTTTGTCACAACAACACCTTTTTGGTCATGGTTAACTTTCAATCACTGATCTGTAGAAATTGCCTTTGAAGTCTGAACCTCGTTGATTGTGGAACTATGATTGTTCATGCTAATAAATGACATCATCGTTACAATACTATCAGAAATATGTCAGAGTCAATTATTTATTTGAAAGTATAATCATAAATTTGATTAATTACTTACTTAAAATTACAATTATTAATTTAGATGTAAGCCTGTCATTAAAATTTCGGATAATTACATATTTAAACGTACTTTGTATAAATTCAGATAATTAATTATTTAAAAGAATAATTAAAATTTTAGATAACAGAGACACAATCAGAGGATGCATTGAAGAGGAAATCAACGATATTGTCGACTGCAGGTACGATATGCACGAGAACGGATTCACCGATTGGTTCTGCATGTGCGCAGAAGACCTCTGCAACCAAGACTTTAAGAGCTGCCATTGTAGGACACAATTAAGTCCTTTATTAAGGCCGGATTGTTTCGTTATACTTTCTCAAACTATTTTAAGTTGCCTGTATATTTTATTACATTAAAATTTTGTAATATATAATTTTTTTTATTTTATTAAAAACTTAATAAAATGATCAGCTTGTTAACATTAATTAACATATTGGCCTAGAACCATTAAAAATGATTTCAAATCTTGGTATTCTGACGAAGTGCCAAGAATAAACACAACAATGAGACAACAAGGCCACGCGATTTATGTAGTAGCATTTGAAATCATCGCCATGAGTTGAAAGTAATTCTATCGCACTTTAATTCCAGGCGGGTGTCATGTTTTAGTTAATTTATTTACATCTTATTTAATATTTGCTACGATAAATGTCTGAAATAAAATCACCGTTGTTTAATTTAAATATTCATTTTAAAATTATTATTTTTAATGTTAACAATTTAGTAAAAACTGTTTCAATATTCACCTTTTAACTGGTTTGAATCCTAAAGAAAATTACTTTCATAATAATAAGAATTAACTATTTCATTTATAAAATAACTTCAATAATAATAAATAACTATTGCTAAACTAGTAATACAAACTAAAAAAAATTAAAATCCGAGCAGGCCCACAAAAAATTGTCCTATTATTCTTGTCCCTACCTTCTCGGCGGCCCTGTATATAACTAACTATATTATGTAACAACATGTTCAGAGTTTTATTGTTATTACACAAATAAATAATTAACTATTACACTTAATTTGTTTACATTTAATTAAGCTTGACAAAGTTCAAAAAAATTTAAAGCTTGAAGCATATAAGGAATGATTATTTAAATAAATATTGGATAATACATAGAAGCATAGAATACATAGAAGAATGTCAACTTGATGATTTAATATTACTGACTTAATATTACTAAATGTGACTAAGTATTGTCTTACAGTTTTATGAAAGCCAAGCTTATTGGGCTATTTCTTCATCGTTTGAAATGAAGGTCGTCATCATCATCATCTTCATCATCTTCCTTCATCCCTCTGATTCTGATCACTTGTCCGAAACGAGCGGCTTGACTTGCCTCTCGTGTGGAAGCACCACCGACGACGAAGAATGTCCTCCCATTTATCCTTTTCCTGGCATCCTCGTCAAAACAGAAAACTGTTCGCTACGTGAAACTTGGTGTGGAATTGCTCAGTTGCGTGAGTTGGTGTTCGTTGTTGAGCTATTAATACACTATGGTATATTATGATATTAATACACTATGGTATATTATGATATTAATACACTATGGTATATTATGATATTAATACACTATGGTATATTATGATATTAATACACTATGGTATATTATGATATTAATACACTATGGTATATTATGATATTAATACACTATGGTATATTATGATATTAATACACTATGGTATATTATGATATTAATACACTATGGTATATTATGATATTAATACACTATGGTATATTATGATATTAATACACTATGGTATATTATGATATTAATACACTATGGTATATTATGATATTAATACACTATGGTATATTATGATATTAATACACTATGGTATATTATGATATTAATACACTATGGTATATTATGATATTAATACGCTATGGTATATTATGATATTAATACACTATGGTATATTATGATATTAATACACTATGGTATATTATGATATTAATACACTATGGTATATTATGATATTAATACACTATGGTATATTATGATATTAATACGCTATGGTATATTATGATATTAATACACTATGGTATATTATGATATTAATACACTATGGTATATTATGATATTAATACGTTATGGTATATTATGATATTAATACGCTATGGTATATTATGATATTAATACACTATGGTATATTATGATATTAGAACGCTATGGTTCCGTGGCGCCAGTGGACCTTTTGAAAAAACTCAGATCGCAAAATAAAAAAAAAAACAGATAAAATTAAATCAACTTTTAGTGTCAATATTTATTATTTCTTAATTGATATCCATTTTATTATTTATAGCCATTAATTCAACATTGAATAGAGATTAGAATAATAATGAAACAAATCCAACACAATTGTATATTAATTAAACATTTCCAAAAAGTCAATATCTGTGACAGAAATTGCATCCTTCAGTGACATCGTCAACCAAGCTCTTGCTAAGATTGAAATTGCAACAACTTCCATCCCTGGCAATTGCTTGTTGGCTAACCATCGAGAGCCGACACTCGACACAAGTTTGTTCGCATGTCTGGTTTTAACCAACTTGACCGGAGAAAAAACTCTCGCGGTGGAATATGGCAATGCTCTCAACTTACTCGTGAATTCGACTAAAATAACGAATGTGCTCTTCCATTAGCATCCTTGATTTGCAGAAATGCTTTCCAAAATGCAACACTAACTCCACTTGAGCAGCATTGTCTTAGATTGAGAGCTCCTTAGGTGTTCTAAAAGCTGTCCGGACTATATATATATAATATAATAGCTGACCTATGTCCGGAGCTATATCTCGGACCTTCATGTTTCTCACATGTTTCTGCTGAAGGTCATCAGACCCCTTTTATTAGTATTAATTAATAAACACGAACAAACAGCACATAACACACCAAGGCGTTTATTAAAATCAGGCTTTATAAATCATTTAGCTTAGAGGTCTCCAAAGTTTTTTTAGCCGAGGGCAACATTGTTGACTTCTGAAATCTCGGCGGGCCTAAAGTAAAAGAAAGTAAATTTCCTAAATTGTGGTGAATTAATAAAAAAAAACTATTTATTGTGGAGCAGTGATGCAAATTCAGTTTACAAAAAATACAACAGAATAACTGTAAACAGGCTGTTACTGAGGTCTGGTGCAATGCAGAATTTTGATCAAAATATCGATATTAATGATAATTCAACGAAAAACCATGTTACTTGTTGTCGATATTTTGATTCCTTTAAGTTGCTCTTCTCTATGAAAATAATAGGCAAAAACCAATTTTATTAATTTTATTATTAACAAATAATCAGCATTTATTCGACAAAAGTTGTTACATCCTATGTGTTTAAAAGCTATATGCGTGAAGTGCGACGTAAAAATCTTAACTGTTACAGACACTCACGAGGTTGTAAGGAGTTGCGTTTTTGTCAACATCGGCACGAAATCTCAGTGCAAGTACAACGTGAGAGAGGAGGATGGACTGACGGAATGGTTGTGCATTTGCAACAAAAAGGAGTGCAACGCCAACTTTCACACGTGCGGTTGTAGATCAACTGCAAAACCGTTGTCCACAGACATTATTAACTGCCTATTTATTCAGTTCGTTTTGGTTGAGTTTAACATTTTGACTAGAATATTTTAAACGCTTCGTGCTAACATTGAAAGACTTTGTATTTGTTATCTTCAAAAACAATTAGACAGCAATCTAAGTTCAAAGATTTTCTTCGATATAGACGTTCGAATAAGGATGATAACGAGTAGCGTTATCTCTCTTTTTTTAGACAATGGATTGTAAAAGAGGCAGCTATTTATTTGAACTTTTAAAAATAAGAGTATGTATTTCTAATATAAAAATGCCTGAGCAAACCAAAGTCACTGATGAAGTTACTCGAGGTAAGTAATTTTAAATGATTTTATGTGCTTTCGTTCTAAATATTCTGATGAGAATTGAAGCTTCCAGTAAAAGATTAAATTCAAAGGTCTTAAGTTAGTTAATTATATTTAAGTAATAATTATGATGCTTAAATAGTGTGGGTCACTTCAGGTGCTTTTTATTTCCTGATGCATTGCGTGATACAATGTCAATCATTTCTAGAATTATTATTTAAGTTTAAATATTTGTGAAAATTTGATGCAGTGGAGGCCATTTTGACCGACAAAACAATGGAAAATAATGATGAACAAATGACACGCAAGAAAGAAACATGTTGTCAACTAAAAAGATTTAAAAACTGTGTTCTGCCCATGTTATGCACCTGTTTATATTTCACATATTATGGTTTCGTTCTGAAATATGACTGCACAAAAGCCAAACTTCTTACCTTAATCACTGTGGCCATTTGCCTCAGGTTTTGTTTAGTGCTTGTCAGATTTGGCTTGGGATTCTTAAAACAGAATTCTCAGATTTTTATCAAAAAGACTCTGACAAACGTAAAAATCCTATGTTTGAAGCTTTTCAAAGGAAATTGGATGCACATGGCAATAATGTTGTGCTATGGAAACTACATTTTGATCAATGTCGTTGGTTCGACAAAAAAGTTGTTGTGTTTGTTTGGCGCATCGTCATCAATAATATTGACGATACTGACTTCTAAAAATCCTATCAAGGTGGGTTTCATAATAACATTTATAATTAATAAATTCCTTGTAATACGAAATTATTTGAAGATTTTCGAAAATATAGCGAAATATTTACTTTAACCAGATAGATTGGAAAACTGTCAACATTGCATTAGCTGCACAAACAGTGATTACGTCTGCAGCACTGAGGAGTGATGTCGGATATAAGATGTTTGAATTCATTTACGAAGAGAGCTTCAGACTTGTTTGTTTATATCCAGCGAGTGGTGCAGCATTTGTTTTTGGAGATCCATCATTTCTTCTTCATCCCATCGCTATGTATGTTAGTGTTCATGAGCCGTGCATTTAAATATGAAATATAAGACCTGAAAATCCATTCTTTTTTCTTATGATTCCAAATTAATATGAAGTAGTAATGTTAGTACTTGTTAAAATATGAGGCAAGTTACGTTCGTCATTTATGGACGGCTCCTCATTCACAAGTTTATCATAAACAACTAAATTTTTACAAAACATAAAACTTATAAATACCATTAATGAATGCTTAAATTATCAATTAGTTAATCCATCTTTTTTTCAAGGTAACTTCAGTCGTTGCGTGGTCCATCTCCTTAATGGCACTCGTGGCAAATATAATTTCGAAGGTTTGTGAAAATATTGTCAAGTGGTGTTAATACATCTCTCTGTGCATGTCAAATGCACCTTAAACTTTCGGTGCATGAGTAACTGAAATTTTCGGACTTTTAGCCAATCCACGCAAATTTAAAATCTCGCTCGATTTAATAGAGCATATTTTTCGATTTAATCAATTTTACTTTTCAGATAAAAAGATTCAAACATTTCCATTTAAAATTTTCCAACATCAGTTTTCACACATTAATCTTGTTAATCTGCGTCATGAGTGGATTTATATCAGCCTTTACTTTGTCGTTTTCTCTATTACTCGGGGTTTGTTTAATTATCGAGTGAATTTTTAAATGAGTTATCATTTCAAACCTCTAAATCATACCTTTGTTTAAGGTTTCAGTTTAACAAAATATGCAATAAATATAACTATTGAAATAATCGTAAATGTAATTAGTTATAACTTTAGGTTCAACTAAAACACGTCGTCAATGGAGTAGCAATGTATATCCCTGGCTCTTCTATCATATATTTCATTTCGTATCCTAAAGACAGAATAACTGGACAGGGATTTGTCAACATTTCAAACGAATCAAAAAAGCAAGTTCATCTTGGAGGCATAAGACATGTTACGATTTGTTACAGAAAGTACGGTTACATTGTAGATCTAAGCAGCATAACATGCAGTGGAATGCGCTTGAAAATGTTGCTGCTTTCACTCGTAAAGGTTTCATCATCGCTTGGACGTCAGTGACTTTGTTTTTGGCTTGGGCTGCCATCTACAGATTCCTAGACAGCATTATCATTTGGTTAGGAAGTAAACTAGGCGTCGAATTGTCCATACAAGTTAGATTCGTTTCTTAAACATATATATCTTGGATTGAATGTATAAATTGCAATGCAAATTGCAGTGATCATTCGTGTTTTTATTTAAAGCAGTATATTTGTAGGTAGCACTTGGATTGCTCTTGAGGCCAATGGTTGCATTGATTGGAATAGAATGGGAAGATTCCATGCATTGTGCTCAAATCATTGCTGAAAAAATATTTGGAGTATCTAATTTGGCAATACGTCAGGTTGGGCGCTCTGCAGCATCAAGATCAATCCAGGTTACTGACAGAAAGTTAATTACTACTTTTTTTTAAAATGTATCCAACACATTTAATTTGTAAACATACAAATTAACTGCTAATGCAAACAAGAATCAGGACTTATCTTCTAATTAGGGCATTGATTTTGACCAGTCTGCATTTTAATTGACATCTGAATTGGTCAAAACCAATTTTTCATGTTCAAAAATTAATAGCTAAAATATTCAAAAAAGTGGCATTGCAAAAATTCGTCCATATATTAAGTCCATTATAACTAAGATATCACTTCTATTATATTTTTCTTACTTACCCTAAAACCTACTGCAACATTACATGGGCCTCTAATTACCGTTCGCCTTTAGAAAAACGATTTATTCGTATCATTTTCTTGTTATCATTTTTATCGTCAACTAATTTAATCTTTGTAAACCTATTAAATATCTATCAAATTGCTTTTGTTATGTTTTGTTACTATTTATAATGCTCTTCCCAAGATACTTTTTATATTTTTTCACTGACATATCTCTCTACTTCCTACGGGACACTCATGAATGTAGTCCTTTATTTTCTAAACCTACGTTCAAGCTCTTCCCAGTTCAATGTAAAGATCCAATACAATCCTTTCGGCAGTTGAATAATCAAGTTAAATCTTGGTTCTTCAACAATCTTCATCTATTATTTAAAAAATTCTATAAATTTGACATCTTACATATTACTTTTGGAATTCTTTAATTAGCTCATTTGTTTTTGATTGCTTGCATTTGACTGTGCCTATTAGAGTTTATTAATGAGAGCCAGCCTGATAGCGTATGAGCGTATGAACTTCCTCAACCCTTGGATGTCTGTGGAGGGTTACAAGTGTACCCCAAAGTTTCTTTTTTTTTGAAATCCTAGCATCACTTTTTGAAATTTTGTCATGACTGTTTGTGAGAATTATCTTTAACATGTATGTAACAATAATATGTAAATAAAATTTGATAAGGTTGAAAGACTCTTTTGCACGAAATATCAAAAGACGTACATTTGTGACCCACGTTAGGCAATAAAATTACGACCATATTCACAGACGTTAATTGGATTCTCTGGTCTGGGGAAAATTTGTCGATGTGGCATTCATGGAAAGAATGCGCCAACCGCGAGCTCGCAAAGCACTATGGACTGTGGACCAAACCGTGGTCGCGTAAAAGCCCGCTGCCGCTACAAAGAAATTATGAGTCCCACTTTGCTTATACTAAGTACATAGTGTTAAGAAGCCGCTGAGAGCTTTTATGACTGTATATAGGCATGGACTCCTATATATATACATTCCCCCTCCCGAAAACGTCAGGAGAACCACATGTCTAAACATTTGAAGACGGGGGAACTCCTCTGATGATCTCTGTCAGAGCTCCTAGGCGGAGTATTAAGAAATAACATGGTACTAGAGCGCATAACATAAATAATATTTGTTATAATCGTAGAAAACAACAAAAACGATCGATTTTGAGCTATTGGTTTTGCGAAACATTGAAATTTATTTGATTTATATATTGACATATGACTAGCTAATTAGCATTCATTTATGAGTAATTTTGAAAAAAGTTATTTTTAGTTAAATATATACAAAATAGTGGCATTCGTTTATTTTAAAACAAATAACTATAGCAAAACAGCCCTTCTGTAAAGCATTATTTATCACAGGAGTTCCATGATTACAAGCATTGCTATATTGCGTTGTAGAATAAATGTTCTATGAAAACTATGTTATTTTATTTTCTCAATCTGTGCAGAGTGACATGTAAATTAGTTTTGTTAATAAACTTTTGACTGACGCTCAAAAACAATAAATGTTTTGGAGTACACTTCCCGTACAAGTCAGCCAAAACTGAAAGTTTTTTACTTCAGGCATCCAATGGTTAAGGCTGATGCTTGAGTTATTTTAGTTTCCTTTCTGGTCTTAGTGTTTGTGTTTAAGCTATTTTAATGAATAAAATTTTTCTACATTAATGGAAAACGTAGTTGCGCTTAAGGGATGATAAGTAATGTTTATGTAATGCTTTAACTTCGTGACCGATTCTGTTTTTCCACCAAAACAGAACTCCTCCATCGCTTCATTAACATACGCCTGCCTTGGATTCAGTAGTTTTGGTTGGTACTGCATCGTCTTTGCGGTCTCACATATCTTGGAATTGAGCGACATGCGTAGACAACATTTCCCGTTCCTCAGATTTTTGTATGTCGTCCACCTTTCTGGATTTTACATCGCTGCCATCGGAGCTATTCTCACACCCACAAATTTGGACTCAGACATTGAAAGCAAACGACTGTGGCTGTTTGGCTTACTTATTCCAAAATATGATGAGATTATAACGTGATGCTTTAGAATTGCAGTTTATATATTTTTATAGTAAAAAATAAAGATATTCAAATAAGGAACATTACTTGTTAAAATGATTTACCGATGAATGGGATTTCATCCAAATAGAAAACCGGGTCATTCCATGTCAAATCAACACAACATCTGACAACACCATCTTGGATTTTACAGAAATTTGGTAGATTTACTAATATAGATAAGTAAATTAAAATCTAAAATTTCAATTTTTCGGTCAATCGGTGTCCGAAATGTCGTTAACTTTGGACAATAAAATTCCAACACCTCGAGGTTTTGGAGAAGCTGTTAAGTTTTCTTCTAAAACACTTAGAAAGATAATATTTATGTTAAATTAAAGGTATTTGAATGTTCCAATTGGACAACATACTTAGCCATTTTCATTTTCAATATTTATAAAGATATGAATGACCCAACAATCAAAATAATTTTTCTCCAATTTAAAAACTCCCTTTAACTTACAACTCATGATCTGTGTGACCGATTCTGCTTGGCCGTAATCCTTATTAAATTCGAAAAATGGCTATAGTAAATATATATATTTCGTTAACGTTAACTTTCATTCCAAGTAGTTGTTTCAATGCCCCTCTACATTCTTTTACCAGAACAACACCTCAATTAATGGAAGAGGTTGAAAGTCATAAAAAGTTAAACAATTAAAATGTAAAACCAAGTTTGTTATGCTTCTAATAACAAGTGCAAGCAAAAAGCAAAAATGTTTGGAGAGTTATTAAAATTAACGGTGGCGACATCATTAGTGCGCATCATTGGTTAAATAGTGATATTGTTATCTTTTCTGTCTTCGCTTCTTCGCACCTGCACTTGCTTTCTTTTGCTTTCCAAGTGCTTTTCGAAGAAATTTACACTTTCCACCATTCCTTTGTGAACTCGAAGTGGATTTTTTGCGTTTGATTCCACTGGCGTTAACCTTTCGCTTTTTCTGAACAACGTTAACTTTCCTCGATTTAGTTCTTTTCGGTGTTGGATTCTGAGACTTGGGGTCTGCTTTTGTACGTAGACTCCATTTGCTTTTTTCGATGGCACTAAGACTGGAAGTAAAACAGATTTCTTCGTAATGGAGTTCGAATCAAAAATTGAAAATCAACCAACCCTCTCCAGAATCCAGCAGCTTCAGAAAATAGTGTTTTGGTGTGTTTTGAAGGATGTTTGTTATTGTTTATGTACTCTTTAACAAATATCTGGTAACCTGAGAGTGCCCTCTTGGGTTTACTTTTTATCTGTTCATTTTTCTTGGCTCTGAAAAATTAGAAAGCTAAATAAATGAGAAAAAAACAAGACACAGTGAAAAATCAGGCAAACAATTTACTGATAAATTTGCATTTCTCTCTTTGCCATTTCCAAACATTGTTGCCTGACACTCTCCGGAGATTGCCTCCACATTTCTCCAATGTCCTTCATGCGACGACTAGGAGAACCAGGAACATTCTGAGTTTGCAACCTCAAAAACTGTCCGAAAGCATTTGGAGGCCTCCTCAGGCAAAAATTTGAGTTCCCAGAATTCATGCGGTTTAAAGAATCGTCCCAATTTCTTGACATTTCCCCTGACAACGTAATCTAATTGATTATAAGAAGTTCAAAATACCAAATAAAAAAAAGGAATAACAATAAGAATAGATCGAGTAAAATTAAATAGAACGCAAAATAAAATCACCAGTTTGGAGAAGGTAAGGGACAATTATTAAATTACGTCAGAACAATATTACGCATTAAAAACAAAAACCACATAATTTAGAAAAGAAAAACAATAATATAACATTAAGAAAAAAAGCAGATAAGAGTGAAATAAGCTTCACAAAAAAAAACTAAATATCGAGTCAAATTCGCACAAGGAACCCAGACAAACCAATAAATAAATTTTATCAACACAATTATCATCTGCAAAAGCAAAACTAAAAATTGGTGGTTGGCTAATGAAAGCGAGAAATCGATTCGATGAAAATGAAATAACCTGGTCCGCGAACTAACAAGTTTTAGAGTAAGTCGACGGATTAAGCTAGTATTCGGAACTGAATAATCGAAGGTAAGTGTTAAAGGATTTGAAGAAATTAGAAAATTAGGCTAGCCTGGCAGAGACGGAAAACCGGCGTGGTCGGTCGTTGCTCGGAGGCCTAGCTCAGTCGGTAAGGCATGAGACTCTTAATCTCAGGGTCGTGGGTTCGAGCCCCACGTTGGGCGAGTAGGTTTTGAGCGTCTCGCTCCGTGAGAATAGCGGATCTTCTCGCCTAGCCTGGCAGAGACGGAAAACCGGCGTGGTCGGTCGTTGCTCGGAGGCCGTTTTGCTAATTTTTAGCAAATTTTTCGAGCCAGACGATGGGAAAGGGCAATGTGCTGGAATGATCGTAGGTTGATGAAATTGCCATGTAGTTACTTTCGAGCGATCGATCGAATCGTCGGCAATCGAGACTTT